>JANPWX010000105.1:606397-616515 GCA_024734555.1 Trochalopteron elliotii
AAAGAGAAAAGAGAAAAGAGAAAAGAGAAAAGAGAAAAAAGAGAAAAGAGAAAAGAGAAAAGAGAAAAGAGAAAAAAGAGAAAAAAGAGACCCCTCACAAAAATACCCTTATCACTGACAAAAAACCTCTTTCCTTCTTTCTATGTCTTCCATGCTAGATGACCTTCCTGAAACTCACTCTTCTTGAATTTTTAGGCAAACCCTAAAACTCCAAACCCCAAGTGCCTGGAGTGGAGGCAGAAGTTCTGATAACAAGGAGATTACCACAATGCAGGATTGAGGGTACTTAACACAAAACAAAAAGAGGTAAGATCAGGCCCTGGAGTCTTAGCCCTTTCTTTTCAACCTCCTATCAGCTCTCTTGTTCTATCAGGTGTGTCAATAATTGTGTCAGGTTGCACAGCTTTGGGGTTAATTGAGTTCTCAGGCTCTCAATGGTTTTCATCACCACCACCATGTTTTTGGCTCTGCACAGATGAGGTTTGTATTTAAGGGAGCTCCAAAAGGGTCCAAAGTCATGACAGGTTGCACAAGCCACTGAAGGAGAAGGTGGGTCAAACCAACTCGCTGAATTCAAACCGTTCAATCGGCCCTGGACATTGCTGAAAGAGAGAAGTGGCCAAAGATCTACCTGTACACTGATTCATGGATGGTAGCCAATACTCTGTGGAGATGGTTGAAGAGGGCTAATTGGCAACCTAGAGGAAAACCAGTTTGGGCTGCTGAAGAGTGGAAAGACATCACTGCCAGAGTAGAGAAACTACCTGTAAAAGTCCACCATGCAGATCCCTAGGTCCCAAAGAGTAGAGCTAATGAGGACCACCAAAACATCAAGCAGGTAGATCAGGCTGCAGAGATAGAGGTGTTGAAGATAGATTTAGATTGGCAACACGAGGGAGAGTTGTTCCTAGCTCAATGGGCTCATGATGCCTCAGGTTGTCAGGGCAGAGACGCCACGTATAAGTGTGCATGAGACCAAGGGATGAATTTAACCATGTACAGTATTTCTCAGGTTATCCATGACTATGAGACGTGTGCTGCAATCAAGCAGGCCAAGCGGGTGAAGCCCCTATGGTATGGTGGACAGTGGTCCAAATATAAATATGGGGAGGCCTGGCAGACTGACTACATTACACTGCCCCAGACACGCCAAGGTAAGCGCTATGTACTCAATGCTGGAAGCCAGCACAGGATGGCTGGAGACCTACCCTGTGCCTCATGCTACAGCCCGTAACACCATTCAAGGCCTTGAAAAGCAAGTCTTGTAACAAAGCTGTTACTACAATCTCCCTTCTGGAGTGAATAGTTGAGTTAGAAACAGAAGGATAACAACTGAGCACCTTCAATAGAAGGGGTCAAGAACTAAGAATATATTTGCCCCTCACCTGGTGTGGAGAGTGTCTAGAATCCAGCACAACGCCTCTGTTGTCCATGTATGGTCCAATGTTGTGTCTTGCTGGTGGTTTCCTGCATACAGGGCAACATATACTTACTTTGTGCCCAATCAAAAAGGGCAGAAGTATGGTTAAGGCCTAACCAACATACAGACATCAAGCAGAAATATTAAAAGTCAATACTGAAAAATGAAGTAATGTAAAATTGTCAAAAAAAATTCCATAAACATTGATAAGACATGCAGCTTCTCTAACATTGCTTCAGTCAACACTGTCCTAAGGCAATGCGTACCACAGGAAAAAATGCAAGGCCTCACGTAATGGGGGTTTTACTTGTGACCTGTATATGTCTGTTGGTTGAGGTTTTTTGCCTTACAATTTGTTAATATGTACATATGAAGATTCTGCAGGGAGAAAAATTATGTCCTTGTGGAACAAAAGTACACCCTCCACTGTTTTTGCAAGGCACCTGGAGCTGGTTTTGACATGCTGAAAACCTGGAGCTGGTTTTGACACGCTGAAAATTAGTTTCATCAATGTGGATTGCATTATCCCACACTTCAAAGGAGGATGGAACACACCATTTCCTGATAAAGACATAGTGTGTTTTGGCTGTGGGCAGCACCAGTTCTTTAAAATCTTCTTTCTCATCAGACAGGGAAGAGCATATTCATATATTTGATGTTTCGGTACAATCTATTTAAGCAATCCCTGAAACTTCATATTTGAATGTCTTAAGTGCCAGGAATGCAAATAGTAAAGACAGTTCTGTGATTTTTTTTAATTTTTTTTTTAATCTATACTTCTGTCCCCATGAATGCTGAAATCTCTGGAGGTAAAAGTCTGGAGTATTTCACTATCATTGCCAACAAGGTATTAGTAAACTCCATTACGAGTCCTCTGGGGGAATGGTAAATGAACAAAATTGTATGTTGGCCTTGGCTTTGTTTTCTGTTCTTAGATGAATGAATTAAATCTGTCTGAAATGAGTGACCACTTGGGCTATAAGTTCGAAGGGATGATAAATGAAGTATAGCCTTTCCTTCTCTCCCCTTGCAGTTTGTGATTAGCCCAGAGGCCTGCTGAGAGACAGGAGGCAAAGGAAAAGACAAGGAACAGAGCAACCCTGGGTTTACAGTGTCTTGTGCCTGGGTGTCTCTCATAAAACTATCATGCATATTATCTCTGAGAAGTCTGCATATTGTTTGGTGGCAGGTAATCGTGCAATTATAATAGTGGTTTTTGTGGGAATAAGTAATAAAATATTCTTCAATCAACTATTGAAATAATTTCCAAGCCTTAGTGTCCAGTTATAGATGTAAGACTGTAAGACTGGCCTGACTAAGGCATCTTAGTTATGTTCTTTCACTGAATATCTCCATGAAAAAGCCCCTCTTTCTTCTTAGTCACAGATGAAGTCTATGTTCCTAAATGACTCAGTAGGTTAAGGTCCCTAACTGCAATTTCTCATGCATTATCTTCTTTTGCCAACTTTTCTCAAATGCAGCTGGTTTTACTGGTGGCATGTTTGAAAAGATAAACTCCTGCAGCACCTTCTGAAGAGGAGTCTGCCCCATATGCCAGTATGTGAGGACAGCTGCTAGGCTTCTCATCTCTCCAGGCAAATGAGTAACAGTGGTAGCTGAAGACAGCAAGATCTAGTATGTCTGAGACTGGTCTGGAATGCAGGAAGCCTGGATTTTATACCAAATTTGTTGCTGTGTGTTTTGTGACTCACCTTAGGTGAATCTTATTTATCACTCGTTAGTTTTTTTTCCCTACCAATAATTTTCTTCATTATCTCTTCATGGTATAAACTCTTTGATATAAGGGCTGCTAGTCTTTACATATAGAAAAACAGAAGGCCTAAGCTGGCCATTACACAATTAAATCATAAATACAGCACTTCGGTTCTTTTACGCATGCATGTAATTTTAAAACCCTTTAGAAACGATCAGTTAAATCTGCTTTTCCAGTGTAGTAAATTGACAACAGGATACTCAAGTGAAAATCTTTTAACTTCTGAAAATCAGTAGCAAGCTACAGACAACAGCCTTGAAACCCTGGCTGATACCACCTGATCCAGTCCATGTTCTCTTTGGAATCTGCTAAGTTTGAGATATGTTATCCCTTTCAATGATACACCTACAAAGAACTTGATAAAAAAGTCTGCTAAACTTGTATAACAAATGCACAAGTGTATTTTAGCTCAGAAGTATTATGGATCCAGAGTTGTCTTTACATGTCACAATTACATTTTCTTACCCATGCTTTTACCATGTGTTATAAGCATATGGCATGTTGGCAATGCATGACAAAAACGCACAAAGTACGGTGTTAAAAAAAATTCCTACCAAGAAGTTTGAGAAGCTGCCTATTACTCTATTTTCTGTCTAGTAAGTCAGGCACCTTCTAAAGTACCAATTTTCTTGTGAACTGAAGACTCCCTCTACACTCGCCAGAGGCTTTTATTTTCATACTAAATAGAAACATGAAGCTCTCAAAGGGACTTGATATGCTGGTCTCTTGCTGGCAATAGATACAGGTTAAATTGTAAGGTGGTTTATCCCAGTAGAGGGTGTAGACCATCTGGTATGGTAGGATGGGTTGATAAGGAGAAAGCCGTGGATGTTGTCTACCTTGATTTCAGCAAGGGTTTTTACACAGCCTCCCGTCCTTATGGGTAAGCTTGAAAATGCAGGTCAAAGAAATGGACCTTGAGGTGGAACAAGAACTGGATGAATGGCACAGATCAGCGTGTCATGATCAGTGGAGCAGAGTTCAGTTGAAGGCTTGTAGTCAGTGGCATTCCCCAAGGACCCATATTAGGTTCAGTCTTATTCAACTTGTTTATCAGTGACCTGGATGAAGGGATAGAATGCATCCTTAGCAAGTCTGCCAATGATATGAAACTAAGAGGAGTGTCTGATACACCTGAAGGCTGTGCTGCCATTCACTGGGGCCTTGATAGGATTGGGTGGGGAGAAACCTAATGAAGTTCAACAAAGGCAAAATGGGGGGGTCCTGCACCTGGGGAGAAATAACCCCAAGGACCAGCGCAGGTTGGAGGCTGACCTGCTGGAGAGCAGCTTTGTGAAGGACCTCAGGGTAGTGATGAATGACAAGCTGATCATGAGCCAGCAGTGCCCTTGCAGCCAGGAGTGTCAATGATGTCCTGGCATGCATCAGGAAGAGTATGGTCAAGGGTGGTTATCGTGCCCCTCTACTGGGCTCTAGTGAGGAGTATGTGTTCAATTCTGGTCTCCACAATTCAATAAAGATAACGCATAATCTCTGCCTTTCCTCTTGCTCTCTCACTGGAGGGGGTAGGAAAGGAGAGGATCTTCGGGGAGTTTAAATTTCGCATTGGCTTAAACCATGGCAGTTTTTAAATGGCACTCAATGTGGGGTACGAAGTGTTGAGATAAAAACAGATCTGATCAGAATGGGTTGGAAACAATTTTGATCTAAGTATTTGTATATTAGCTGTGGAGCCCTCTGGTCACAATGTTGCTCAGGCTTTTCATGTGGTTGGGATATCTAACCCTGTGTATGTTTCACTATTTGCAATATGCACCCACCATGGTGCTATTTTTCAGAGTGGAGAGAGGGATCAGGATTGCTTTGTTGATATGCTTCATTATATCAATTTATGGCATGATAATATCAAGGGCAAACAGGGTCATTTGGGATGGGTATTCAGAGTGGCTCCTGCCCTGGTCTTGGGTTCTACCACTTGGAATTTGTTAACAACCATACCCATGGGAAACATGATTTTCCCCAGCTTTTTGCCCCCTTTTTTTTCTTCAAGCCTGTTACAACAGCTTTGGAGAATTTTGAATTCCCTTTGGATGTTAAGGAAAGCATGCTGTTGTTGCTAAGTCTGCCAGGTCTTCTCAATGCAGTCCGTACTGTGATAAGAATTAAATAAAATAAGCTTTTAACATGATCTTTCAGAGATCTGCCCTGATGGTGGATAGTCATGAGTGGCATGGAATGTGGGAGAAAAAGGCCCTGTTGTTGGAGAAATATGCTCCAATGACTTGGGAGTTCACCCTTCAACAAATACAGGACTCTGATAAAGTGACAGAATACTTGCAATGAGAATGCTGTGGCAATTCCAGAGAGGAGCAATTTATTGCAATGTGCTGGGCCCAGACTATGATTTATTGGGCACTGCCCTGTACTAGATAACACTTCAGGGGGAGGGGAATGAAAACATACCAGCAGGCACTGTGGCCACTCAAACTGCAGCTGAACCAGATGAATGACTTGTGCCAGTAGCAGGTGCCCCTATAAAGAAATTCAAGACAAATTTAATTCACTTAGTGAGGGATGAAGAGGAATAGGGTGCTCACAACAGGAGGAAGAAGCAGGGCCAGAGAGAATCACCTGATCCCTACCCCCAGGTGAGCTGCAAGATATGTGAAAACATTTCAGGAGAGCCTCTTGTGACCTGCCTGTTCTGATGCTGGGATATCACAACATACAATATGAAAGTAGATGGTAGCGAAGCCAGGCAGTTGGGATCCCTGTTCCAGGACGTAGGCATTGGCAAGGGGATTGGAAAGAGGACAGAAACTCTCAGTCTCTGGAGGCAACATCTGTCGAGCATGTGGGAATGGTGTTCTCTCATGGGTGACCTAATAGTGCATTGAGACAAATGGAATGCCATGCAGAAAGGTATCCAGGACCTGAAAGAATTAGCTGTGCTGAAGGAAATCTACAGGGATTCAAATAACAAACAGTCCCCTCTAGATCCAGACCAGGTCCAATGTACACAATCCATGTGGCAGAAGTTTCTATGGAGCATGCCATCATCGTACGCCAACCCTTCGGCATTGATGTCAATGAAAGAAGAAGAAACATTGCCTCCTTCAGGTGATTACCTGACTTTTACAATATAAAGTTCTTTTTTCCTCCCTACCAACCTGTGCCTCAGCTGTGGAAAGACTGAACTAGACTGCGGACAGACTTGACAGACTCAAGCAACCCAGAGAGAAAATGTCCCATGCCCCTGCCAGTACGGACCAGAGTCTCTGCCATTAGGAGCATGTACCCCTCTGCTAGAGCAAGGTGTACACACCACGAGGTAACCTGCAGTTTTACCTGCATGACCACAGAGAGGACATGAGAAAGTCGGATGGAAAACCCACCTCTGCCCTAGAAGCAGCATTACATGAAATGAGAGGAAGAACAACCACTAAAGGAAATTCCTCAAGGATAGTCCAGTTTCCAGTGGGCAAGTCTTCAGAGAGAATGGAAGGCCTCAATATCATTTCTGATCCTCTTGAAGGAATCTCCAGTTCATGTTTGCAAGAACTGAGCAATGACCACCATGACCAGAACCACAGGGGCCCTGCCTCCAGCCATGTGGAAGAAGGGGAGAATCAGATCTGCTGGACTGTGTGCATCCAGTGACCTGGCATATCAGACCCACAAGAGTATAAGGCTTTAGTTTGCACTGGCACAGACTGTACTCTGATGCCATCAAGATCTGTAGGGGCATAATCTCTCTCTATTTCTGGAGCGATAGAGGGATCCCAACAGCTGACAGTACTGGAAGCTGAGGTGAGCCTGACTGGGAACAAAAGGCAAAAAGACCCCATTCTGATTGGTCCAGAGACCCCCATGCACCTTTGGCACAGATTAACTTAGGAGAGGGTATTTCAAGTACTCAAAAGGGCATTGTTGGACTTTTGGGATAGCTGCTGTGGAGACAGAGGAAATTAGACAGCTGAATACCTTGCCTGGTCTCTCTGAGGCCCCTTCTGCTGTGGGACTGCTGCAAGTGGAAGAAAAACAGGTACCGATCACTATTACCACAGCGCATCATCAGCAATACCGCACCAACCAGATCTCCATGATCCTCATCCATGAGACAATTCGTGAACTGGAGAGCCAGGGAGTGGTCAGCATATGACTTTAACAGCCCCATATGGCCAGTATATAAGTCCAATGGAGAGTGGAGACTGACAGTGGACTGTCATGGCCTGGATGAAGTCACCACCACTGAGTGCTGCTGTGACAGACATGCTGGAACTTCAGTACAAACTGGAGTCCAAGGTCCCACTATTCTCCATGCACTCATCCAGATTTATTTGGAAAAGGCTGAGGCTCCAGAATAGTTGCAATACATTGATGATATCATTGCGTGCAGCAATGCAGCAGAGGAAGTTTTGAGAAAGGGGAGAAGATAATCCAAATCCTCCTGATGGCCAGTTCCATAATAAAGCAAAGTATGGTCAAGGCACCTGCCCAAGAAATTCAGTTTCTAGGAGTAAAATGGATGTCATCAAGATTCCCATGGATGGGGTCAATAAAAGAGAAGTTATGTCCCCACCAACCAGCAAGAAGGAAACATGCTTCCCTTGGCACTGTGGTTTTTTGAAGGATGCATATTCAAGATTACAGTCCGATTGTAGACACTTTCCATCAAGTGACCCAGTAAAAGAATTTCAAGTGGGGTCCTAAATACAAGAAGGTTTTGTGCAATTTAAACAGGAAATTGTTCATGCAACAGTCCTTGGGCCGGTCAGGACAGGACAAAATGTGAAAAATGTCCTCTACACCACCGATGGGGATAATGGTCCTTCCTGCAGTCTCTGGGAAAAAGATACCCTGGGAGACTTGAGGACAAGCCCTGGGGTTCTAGAGTGAGAAATACAAAGTATCTGAGGCCTGTAAAAATCCAACTGAAAAAGAGATAGTGGCAGCTTATGAGGTTCAAGCTGCCTCATGAGTGATTGTCACTGTAGTACAGTTCCTATTGGCACCGAGAGCCACTGCAGTGTAGAATGTTCGAAGGGAAAATCCCTTACACACATTCTGTCACTGCTGCTACATAGACTAACTGGATCACACTGATCACACAGTGAGCTTGAATAGGAAACCCCAAGTGCCCAGGGATCTTGGAAGTCATCATAAACTGGCCAAAAGGTAAAAGTGTCAGACTATCATCACAAGAGGAGGAGGAGAATGTGTCATGTGCTGAGGAGGCCCCACCACATAATCAACTACCAGAAAATGAAAAGCAATACCTTCTCCTTAATGATGGTTCCTGCCATATTGTAGGGATACACTGAAAATGGAAAGCTGCTATATGGAGTTCTATGTGGTCAGTTGCAGAAGCTATTGAGGGATAAGGTAGATCATGTAAGGTTGCAGAGCTGAAAACTGTACAGCTGGCTTTAGAAATCACTGAATGAGAGAAATGACCAGAACTCTACACTGACTCATGGATTGTAGGGGTGGAAGAGTCTTGGGTTTGTAGCAAGGTGGGTGGAATAAGAAGTGGAAAAATCCCGAGCTCCAACCCAGTCCCCAGGCTTCCTCCCTCCCTCATGCTGTACAGGTCTGTCAGCCTCAGTTTCAGAGGAAATTTTATTTCTCTGAATAGAAAATACATCAAAAATGCAGCTTGAGGACCAGCATAAAACCCCACAGAGCCTATTCATAGTCACGTTGAAGCCTGGCAACAATCTCAGCTGACAAAATTTGGGGCTTAATTCTGAGAAATTAAATGCTTGCTTTAAAACTTCAGTGTAAAATGTTTTCATTGTTCTTTTCATTAGGATTTCAATTTTAAAGTAACAACTTTAAAAAAAATGTCTATTTTGAGCAGCATTACAGACTCTCAAAACAAATATGGTAAATTTTGTACAAAAATAAACATATGGCCACTGTTTTTATTTCAGTTTAGTCACTGAAACTTCAAATTAATATAAGTATGTAAAATTGCTAAAAAATAAAGTATTTTAAAAGGTTTCATGTATCTTAAACTACAGTCTCAAGTACAAATGATTAATTTAGCAAAATAAGAATTCAAGTTAGAGCACTCAAAACAAGAAAATCTACACCATGCCCAAATATGATGCTTTCAGAATATTATTGCTATAATTCAGACAAGGTTATTCCTTCAACAACAACAACAACAACATTCTGTTTGTGACCAGGATTGATTCCCTCCTCAGTTCTCCCTGGTGCTACTGACTCAATTTGCAGGAATGCAAAAGCAGACCTATTGTGAGAGCCTTGAAACTGCCCATCTCCATGTAGCAGTGTAATTACCAAGTGCAGTGAAAAACTGAACAAGCAGCTCTTGTCTTGACACATGCAATTTCCTCAGAGTCACTGAAATCGGTGGAACTGTTGCAAATGTATTAACATTGGGTGGAAATACGGTTCTTGGCAGAATTGCTTGTATTATATAGGGTCTATTTAAGAGTTATAAAATCTGTTGATTATGGCACATCTATTCTAGCCTGTAATAGTAACTACTACTGGAAAAAGTAAATATTAATAACATTGCTCAATTACTTACATTAAGTAAGTACAATCTATTAATTACAACCTATGTTCTTCAAACACAGCCTAAGCCTGAGATATGGTTAGCTTTATATGAAAGGTCTTAAATGACAGTTATTATGCTGCAAGGACCATTTGGTACTTTTGAACTGATACAGGTGCTAAAGTCTATAAATGACCCAGTTTTAAACTACTTTAACTGGCAAACTAATGAATGTCTGTTGTGGTTTAGGAATGCTATTCTCCAATTTATTACCAGAAAAGGACTCCTTCTCCCTGAAAGAGACTGTCTTCCCACCACCTCCCCTCTTCTGCCCCCCTCCCATCCATCACCCTCACTCCCATCCCCCGACCCCCAATCCCCACCCCCCCCCCCCCCCCCCCCCGGCATAAAAAAACCTCCCCAACCTCTAGGAC
>JANPWX010000105.1:616615-773273 GCA_024734555.1 Trochalopteron elliotii
CCACCGGGTATAAAATAACCTCCAAATCCTATAGATCCTAGCCGTGCTCCCTCCGTGCCACTGCAAAAATTAACCCTATCATGGCTGAAACCAGGAAAATAGCATTATGTGAAAGTCTTTGAAATTCTTCCAATACTTGCAAAGGAAGAACTGACAGTTTGGTGAGGACATGCTGCTCTGTTCAAAGGTTAAAAAAAAAATAATCTCTTTTCTATAGCTAAGCAATACCAATTGTACATTTTTGGTAGTGTCTCTGTGGTATTAAGCATTATCTGTTTTACAGATTTGAATGGGCCATATATAAATTTTAATTTTAAATGTTTTCTTTTTCTTGTCATACTTTGATGAAAAAATTCACCTCCATCAAGCAAGTCAGTGCAGCTTACATTCTTGAAAGAGGTCTTGCCATAACAACTTCATTGCTTTTACATAGATATACTTTCGGTATTTAAATATAACTACAGAACCACTCCAATGAAGAGGTGCAGAAATGCTCTCCACTCCTGTCAAAACACACTACAACTAGTTGATTAGAGTACCTGCTTGGTTAATGATAGGTTTTAACCCCATCAGACTGAGAAGGGAATTATATTTAGTTGCTTCAGGTTGGGGTGCAGTTTGCTGCATAAATCCCAGCAGCACCAATAATGGCCACAACATTTTCTGAAGGGTCCAATTCTGTTGATATTCATAGGGAGCACCCATAGGATACTTTCTGGATGAAGCTAATGAAGGGACAGAAATAAAGGAATACGGAGGTTTCTGGATCCTCATTCTGTTTAAACAAGCTGGAAATCAGTATTGCCTTGCTCAATGTGGTGCAGGGTGTGAGCATAGTTCTAGACACATGAGCATCTTGGGAGTGATGGAGAGGGAAACAGAAGCTTAGGAATTCTATATTGCAACCCTGGATCACTGTTTTTACCTTCCATATCCATCCTGATTTAGGTCTTGCATTTCTTTTACCAGTGAACCTTTTAACCAGAAATGAGGGAACATAATTTTACTGTGATTTTATGTTCTGAGGAAAACAGCTTGTACAGCGTTGTTATGCAGCCTGAAAATTAACACAGTGATAGTTACATTTGGTAAAAATGTACATTTGGTACAAAACATTCAGCCTGGTGTCTTACAAGTCAACTCAGTTATGCACAGTTTGCATACTTAGTATTAGTTGTAAACATTGTAGGGACTCTATCCTGCATAATTGAAGGGTTTGATTTAAAGCAAAGTAACAAAAATGCTGGTAAATGGCTTAATCGCACTTAAAAACATTCATTCCCATTTAAAAAGAAAATAATGCTAAAATAATCATGATAGTCTGAAATCAAGTGATTGGATTCTATTTGCAGATGATTGGGGCAAAAATGTAAATGGATCTGAAATGCTATACTACGAACCAACTATGTTCTAGACGCCTCTTTTAATTCACTTTATTATAATCTAAGGAGAAAAAAAATTAAGGTACTGCTGTTGTACATTATTTCTGCTTAACAGACAATATCAGTAATTAAATATATTTCTGCTGGTCTTGTGACCATATGCCTGCAAAATGTAAAAAAAAATTTCTTTTGAATTTCTTTTGTTCCCAGTGCTGACTGCCTGTCAGAGTGAACCCTCCAAATTCCTGTGTGTTGGTATCCATGGGCTCTTTCTTGCCAAGCTGCCAGTCTGGAGCGTCACACCTTACTGCCTTTAAAGATTGCCCTGCAGAGATAGAGGAAAATGGCAATTTTCACATGATGCAGTCTGGCAGCCCAGGAGATTTGAAGTCAAAATTGATGCCAAGATTTACCCAGGAGAGCAAGCAGAGGCAAAAAAGAGAACTTGGGCCAAAGGGAAAAAAATAAAGCAAAGGAAGAGGGAAGTGAAAGGCAGGAAAGCATGGCAGAGTGGGAGCAGGTTTTTTATCAAGTGTGGAACACAAGGCTAAGTATTGGACACTACATGTTGTTTGCATGTGTTTATTGAGAGGGTCAGGGTCGTAAAGAAAGTCAAAAGGAAGAGGTCGGCTTTTTTTGCGTGCCCCAAATTGTAGTAGATTGCAGAATGTAAATGAGACAATTATTACACCAATGCTCATCAAGCTGTGCTGGAAAGACTTCAATAGCCTGATGAATATGCATGCAAATTTGTTAATTAAGTTAATTATTCTGCTGAAAATTCATTTGTCTTCCAAGGACATTTTCCCAATGATTTTAACATGCTTGTGCCATTAGTCATGCTCCATGCTATTTGACATTACTTTTTGTCCACTTTTTCTTTTCCTCTCTTTCTTCTTGCTTTTCTGCTCTATTCAGTTTCTGTTGTTGCTTTTTCCGTTTTGATTTGCTTTTCTTATTAAAGCTTTAAAACCAGATAATTGTTTCTCTTAATTGACCCCTGCAATGCTGCAAGATGCTAGCAGCCAGCTTCATAGGAATCCCCTAAAACTAGATTTTATTCAAATACTTGCTTCATATATAAAAAAAATCTCTAAAATGTCACTTAGGAAAGAGGGGGTGCCAGGGGGATGGGAGCAGGGGGTGCAAACCTATTTGGCATCATTAAAGCTGGAGTCTGAATGAGTCCAAACAGGAATCAGGAGGGATAAATCTGTCCTTGCTTCAGGCTATTTCCTCAGCACAGCCTTGGTTTGGTACAAGGTGTTACCTTGCTCCAAAAGGTGCGATCTTGTCACACCTCCCTTCCCTCTGCCTGTTCAGCTATACATAGAAACATATGTGTTCAAAAAGGAACAAGAACTGAGATACTCTTCTGTCACCATGAGGGCCAAAACCTGTTACCATGGCAACAAAAGGGAATCGTGAGTTTAAAAATCATGTCTAAATGGCAAAATGAGATAATTTAAAGAAACAAGGATTTTTTTTCCTCCTGTGCAAGGGAACCACAGCATTATTACAACTTCATGTGATTACATTCTCAAAAAATGGGATTTTTTTCTATTCATTCTCAAATCCCCATCATTTTAAAATGTATCAGAGTACACAATGACTATTTTACATTTCTAATAGGGGTTATTTCTATTAAGTTCACTCATTTTTATTCTATTATTCTCTTGTTCTATTCCTTTGCAGATGAAAACAAAATTGTTTGGGTTTTTTTACCAGATGGAAAAAGCCCCAGAATGGCAACAGGATACTTTCTCTTTTCCCACAGCAACAAGGACACCAGGAAAAAGCTCAACAGAAAGGAATTAAAAGGAAGCAAAAATTGTAGATAATGGAGTTTAAGAAAATTAATTGGTGAGGATTCTCTTTTGTGCAGTCCTTATACATTACACAGTCTGAATGGCACTGTAGTGTCACATAGATCGTAAACCAATTAGGGTGGTATTCTAAACCCTGTAATTTCTGTAATTCCATCTGCTTTAGATGGTTTAATTAGTGAAAGTCACAAAAGCCAAATATATTACAGTATTTTGAAATCAAGCCCAAAGGCAAGAAATAAAAGTTACAAAAGCCACTTTATGTGCAAGTGGGCGTATTGCATGAGTATATGAAAAAGAGGAGGGTAAGGCTTTTTCTTTTAATTTTTTTTAATGGAAGATGCATCAAAATATATTAGTAGTGTAATCCCAATCATAAAAATGACAGTGGCAAAATTGCCATGGACTCTAAAAGGATAAGAATTCAATCCAAAAGATGACAACCTTTAGTCCTGAGCTATTTTTCTAGTAGGGTATAACTGCTTTCTTTATTACTTAGACCTCCATTCCACTCCTTCTGACATCAAACGCAAATTCCTCACTGGGGACTCTGACCAAGGTTTTCATTTGCAGTGTGTGGTTGATGAACTCTATATTCTGACTTTAAGGTGTTGAAGTAAAGACTGGCCAATGGGTATAGTCCTTTTATTCCAGGCACTCTGTCCTGAGGCAGTTACCCCAACCATTTTATTTTCTTAAACTTTGCTCAATAAACTGGTGAATATTTTAATGAAAAACTATGTCTCAACTGGGTGATTATATACAATGTCCCTGTTCTTATCTTTCTAAAATTTACCATGACCAATGTGTTTCCAAGCACTAACAGTAAATAGCGTAACGTGGAAAGCCACTGTGCTGGTATCTTCTCTCCTGCCAACAGTCCCAGAAAAGTTCTTAAGAAAAAAGATTTGCATGAGAGGGAGTTACACAAACAACCCATAAAATCACTTTAACAAACTGGAAAGAATAATGTCTTCTTAAAAAAAAGGTGGTTTTCAGAACTTTAAAAACATCTACTACCAATTAAATAACTCACGATGTACTGTATTTGTCTAGTGATGGTATTTCTCCTGCAAAGCAACTGTGCATTATTATGGATCACAAATAGCTTCAGTCACTGGTGACTGACAGCAGCATACTGAAGACAGGGTGTATGCTATTGCACTGTCTGTCACCCTCTGACTGAGACACTGTAGGTGTCCAGGGCTGTCTTTGCTTGCTGTGATATATTACAAGGTAAAACTGTTACTCATAAAAAAGATGACTTGTCTTCCCCCTTAATGAGAACAAAATATAGAATTCAGCTATTAATTCATGGTACCTCCTACAGTTCAAACAAATCACTTTTGTTCTAGCTGTTGTGAGAAATGTCAAGTCAATGAAGATATCTTGCGTAAAAACAATTATCAAACAGTGATGATGGAAAGGAAAAATTAAGAGGAGACAACAATTATATAGCACAGTTAAAAAGAAAGGGGGGGCAAATAAAATCCCTGTGTCTTTATAGGGCAACAGCTGTTCTCTGTTAATGTTAGGAAAGGCTTTACTTATAAAATCAGACACATGCTCTTGTATATTTGATTCTGTAGCCATTAGCAATGTGGTAGTTCTAGTTAAGAGGAGAAATGAAAAAACTTTCCCTTTTGAAAATCTACACTGTTGGCTTCAAATGAAATAATATCAGAAGCAGCCATAGAGATGAAGAACACCTCCTGCTCCTGAGATTACCTAGATATTTGACTCTTTCTCTGTATAACACAGGCAGCCAACTTGCTTTCTTTTCCATAGCCAAAAGGCTGCATCCAAATGTGTAACGATTGAGACATAGATCCAGACTGGAAGGGAATCTGAATTGTTTGTTCAAAGAAACAAACTGATTTTATACATTTTCTCAAGGCACAGTATTTCCTTACATGGTAATTCTCACTACCTGACCTGTCTCATGTTGCCATGTCAGCAACACGCTTTCTTAATGTTCTTCTATGGGATGACCTGTCAGTCAGCTTCCAGCAAGCTCCTCTCTGTAGGGGTCTGCTGTGTGACACCTCCTCACCCCAAGGTCAGGTGGAGACAGCCTCTCTGTGCTGTCATTGCTTCTGCAGGCGCATGCCACAGCCCTCAACTCAAGTCCATCCCATGTCTTCCCACAAAAATGTCCTTGTGGCAGCCAGTAATCATCATTGTAGGTATGAATGTACACCTTTCCTCCCAGTTCACAACCCACTGGTAAAGAGTGGTCTGAACTTATGCTCAGAGTTGCTGAGAGCAACTGAGTCTCTGGCTAGTGACTCCATTACAGATTAAGTGTAAAGCTGTCAGACCATGGACTACAATTTCAGCAAACATCACAGAAGTCCAGAAGTACCAGTTTTTCAAATAATCTCTTTGGGGCAAAATATTTGTGGTTGTATATTGTATTAAATGAGCAAATTTGGGTGAATCATACATCTTTGCTAGTAAATTTTTAAAAAAGAAGACGTATTTGCTTAGCATCCAAGATCCTCCTTCCTTTATGCAGGTCTGGTTCCTGTGCCCTTGCTTTGTATTTCTTTCTTCTCTGGGCTTTATCAGCACATTTTGGGAATAATTTCCATAATTCGACTCTCTGTGACTCCAGTGTAAGAACACCAAAAATTAAGCCATATGGACAATGTTAAGCAATCTATGAACAACAGAAAATCAAGATAAATATTTATGCCACAACAAAGCAGAAGTTAAAGATTAAAAAATCCAGAGCTAGGGACAAAAAGGAAAAAAATAAAGGTAGCTATTTACTCAGAGAGGCTGCAGCAGAACACTTGTGTTCCACGAGGGATAAAATTCCCTCCACAAGTATAGAAGTTCAATAAGTATGTGGAAAATCCATCCCAGACTTCCCCATAGGCATACTCAGTCAGTTGGGAATTAGAGGTCAATGAGATGCCTGCTGTTCAGTGCTAGGAAGCTACACTGTCATCTTCTGTGGAGAATTCATGGGATATTTTGTACCTCTCTGCTATCTGGTGTCCTCCAGGCTCAGCTGCCCATCAGCTGCCACTGGCAAAGGGGAAGAGTGTAGCTCACTTTTCCCAATGTGAGGAGAGGCAAAAAAGCACTACCCACTGCAAGGAGCAGCTCCTGTGCTGCTGCCCTTCATGTTGCTCTAAATCAAATCGTATCAACAAAAACCTCCTGTTCTCTATTCTGGCAGCAGCATTGTCCCCTCTGTCATACTAGGGCCTATAGACTTACCATGGGGAGACTATCAGAAACTCCTCTCTCCCCTGCCAGTTACAGCCACCCTCTTGCCAGGTCTGAGAAGTCTAGCCCACCACACAGGATACATCCATTCCACAGAGCTGCAGTAGCTCTTTGGGCTCTGGACCAGCTCCTGAAGGAGGTCTGTGTGCCCTGGGCATGGACCACAGAAGTAGTTTCACCATGAGATAGAGCTGACATTGAGCCCTGGTGTTTTTTACAAGCCATCAGGGCAGCAAGGACGTTTCCATTTGTTTATTGCAGGATCTAAAATTTTGAATGGAGAGTGGTTTACTGCCCTGACTGAATGTCAATTACCATTAACAACAACACTACTGGAATGTACTACTATTCTAATGGCAATTTTACACAAAGTTAGGCCAATGCATCTCATTACTTCCTTGTCCTGCTGCTTTCCAAAAAGCCCCACTCAAGCTGCAGCCAACTTTTACAGACTTTGAGCTGCACTGCAATGTTCCTCCTTCCCCTGATCCTCAGAGAAGTATTTAATGTGTCCTGAGGGATAGTTTTCCTCAGAGCATTTCCCCTCAAGAACTGAGGCAACCCTTGTGCTCCTGCCTCCTCTGCTGCACTTTCTGTTGATGCCTTCACTGTTAATTGTGGCTGTGAGATGGAGGCAGCAACAGTGGTGATAAGACCTTAAAAACACTGATACATTTGAGCCTTCAATTGCAAAATAAACTTATAAGGGGAGTTGACTCAGCACATGGTTGCACCAATTCACTTTCTTCATTTAAAAATCCAACTCAATCTATTTTAAAACAAAAAAGGTGTGGGAAAAGGCAATAGTCTTACCAGTGCATTTGTCATGGCAGATTTGGGGTCTTCTGAGACTGGCGGAGCTACAGAACTATATCTGATCCTGCCACAATTTAAACTTAATGTCATAGCCCACTCTCACTGTATTCACTAGAGCATCCATTGTGATTTTCCCTCTCCAGGAAAGACTGTATGAAATTCACAAACTGCACAAGCACTCATTGGGATCAGGGTTGGAAATGCCCAAACAGTCCAGAGGATGATAGGCTATTGTGACAGACCTTCAAAAGAGGGGAAAAACTTGGGTAGGTAGGTTGTCAACCCTGCAGCCACAATTGGGCAGGAGCTTTCACCATGCCCAATGATTGCTTCCTTCTATTTTCATCTACTTCCCTATGAAGGCCAACTCCATCCTGTTCTGACAGCACAGCTGTGTTGGTCAGAGGTGTGATATGTACTCTGACAGCCTAAGCTGCCACCACACTCTGGCATGCTATTTTCCTCCAGCTATCATGAGCACTCACAGTAAATAAACCTCTTAATGCAGATTGTAGCTAATCCCCCTTTGTCTTCTGTTCTTTTAGGTGAAGAAACACAATATGTGTCTGCATTGCAGTCAAAACAAAGTCAGTGAGTTCTGTCCACCATCCAATCTAGTTTTAAACCAGCAGGTATGTAAACTAGCAGATATGTGAATGCAGAGCCACACTACAGACAACAAGAGACAGATCAGCTCCTGCTGAGCATCACCAGTTACCATGAATAAGGCCAGCCCAGGTACAGCACACACACTCAAATGTGTCAAAGGCACACTATAAAAGCCCTAGAGTCTTCAGCTGAAGGTGCTACTTTGAATTACTTGCCAATGAAGAGATATTTGTGATTTCTCTCAAAATCCAAGTATTTTTGAATTATGAAATCATGTCAGCAATTTCACCCTCTCATTTATGAAAAGAAAATCAAAAAGTAAAACTTTATCCAGGAAAAAAGTCAGCAAGCGAGACCTCCCTTCTCAAAAAAATGATGAAATGACAAGTGTCTCCAGAGATTTTTTGAGGGCTGGAGACATGAGCTGTTGCCTACCATGTTTTGATTTATTCTTCACTTCTTAAAACATTTCATCTGCTCATCTCTGCAGCAAATGCTAGTGAAAGTTTGGCATGCTTTGCACTCACAATAGACTAATGTACGCTGATCCATACACTCGAAATTCTAGGGAATACGTTTCTGATAGTCCAAAACCCAGCTACATCAACAATTTACACAACAGGGTTTTTCAACAGCAAGAGGATTTTAAGCTCTGTTGAGCAAACATCATGTTCTTATCCCACAATTCCTCATTATGATATTTTATAACCCAGTCCAACAGAACAGACACACAGTATATTTGATTTTTGTGATAAAAAAATAAGACACATACTTGGATGGAAGGCATCCTGCCCTGTTCACAAAGAGCCATGCATATCCCCAAAGTGCTGGCAGGAGACAACTTATGAAGGTAGAGAAAGAAAAAAAACAGCAAAAAAGAAAAATAAAAAAAAAGAAAATAAACAAATCAATTCATACTTGCACTCCACTGTTGGCTAAAAATTATAATGGGAAGGGTTGTTACAACATTTCCAAGTTAGGACGGTGCTAGAATTACTTAGAGAGTATAGTTAACCACATGGGGATTACTGTAAACTGAATTTAAAGATTCCTGTACACATGTTCATCTAAATCTTCTTGCCCAGAATAGACTAGGGTTACCTTTCAGAGGACTTTATGACAGCTTTTACTAGGAAAAAAGTAAAAAGACCTGCTGAAGATACATATAGTTAATATGAACAGGTAGTGTAATGCCAGTTGGAAACCAATTCAATGGCAGGGACTTTTTTTCTCTGTATTTTGTATTGTGTCATGTGAATGAATTATCCCTTCTGAGCTTTTTTGAAATGACTCAGAGAAATAAAGGCTTCCTTGCAGAAGTAAATAGGGCACCTTTTTCAGTTTTTCCTTTCCCACTTCCTCTCTTCTTTCCCTTCTACTCTCTCCTGACATCCCCCATCCCCTCTCTACAATTTCCACTATATTTACTGACAATGACCAAAAGTTTAAACGATGTAGTGAAGATAGTTAACACTCTGTTAAATGAAGATCTTCAACCTCGAGCTTGCAAATGCTGCTGGGAGCACTGCTGGCTAAAGAGAGAGGTTTTCAATTGAACTGAGCAAGTGCCTAATGTTTACATCTGTCCTGCAGAAAGGCTAAAGATCCTTAAAATTGTAACAAAGGTGCACTGACATTGCAAAAGGAAAATCAAATGTCATTGGGAAGTGAATGGTTAAAAAGGTTACTGAGGATTCTATTTGCATTTTTTGGATGGCAAATTAGGTCACAAGGGTTAATATGTTAAAGAATGATCTGTCTATTATTATGTTGGCTGTCAGAGCCTATCTCAATCAAGCGTAACTACAGACTAAGGGGCTGTCTTTGATCAAAGTCTGAGTCCTTGTTTAGTCTCATTCAAAATGAAAAGCCTAATAGTTAATACTTTAAAATATTTTGCAGCCTATGTGCCATTGCAGTAAAAGTCATGCTGTGGAAAAAAAGTGATAAAAGTGATGCCAACACTACCGTACCTTGTTGTGGTACAAAGCATCAAACTGATAGTTTAAATTTGTGAGAATTGCCCTGTTTCTTTCATAAGAAAGGCTTTGTTTTCCTCAGCACTAGTCCAGTACCACCTTGTTTCAGGACCTTTCTCAATCTGAGCAACATTTGCTGAAGACTTGAGTCTTTGCAACACTGAACTGGAACGATAACAGTATTCCTGTGGGCATATTCCCCCATTATAATGAATAATTTCTCAGCAGTCTAGATTACTTTAATGGACATACCACTTTACACTAAGCTTTTGCATCAGCTCTGCCCTCTAACTATGAATACAAAAATATAATTCACAATTGTATCATAAGAAAGGAAACTGTGATTTAAATGTGTGTATGTTCTTTAATAAATGCAGCATGCAATCTTCTATGTTTTTCCCATGTGTTGGAAACAAATCAGATGGAAAACATGATGTACTGACCAGAGATGTCACTTCACTTCTCCCTACATATCCCTAGTAGAAGAAAGATTTTACTCTCTGAATGACTCTGTCAAAGAAATAAACTGATAGAAGAAATAGGTATTCTCCTGCTTCTCATCCAGTACAAGATTGAGTAAAGCTGAGCAAGTACTTCAGAGGTCTCAATTTATTTGGAAAGTTTAGATGTCTTCTGATTTCTGAAAGACTTCTTTATTTCTGTAGTTCTTCTTAAAGTATTAGAAGAAAGCGGCACACAGGGGGTTACCCTCTCCTTTTTTTTCATTAATGCTCTATTTTTAAATCATTTTATACATTTTATACCCACTTTTGCTATTTTTCTCTGTTGTCAGTTACTGCAAAACCAGAAGAATTTTGCTACCATTTTTATTCCCAATCCAACCTGGGCATTTTTGAACTCCCATCAGATATGTCATTTCGGGCAGATTCAACTAGAACACAAGGTTCTTGCTTCACGTCACCCTAGCAGAGTGGTTCTCAGAAGTAAGATGACAGTAAATTATTGCATTTAAAGGTTTCATTTTTCCTTTTAATATTCACTTCAAATTCACAGTTTCAATAAATATGCCTATTAGTAAACTCTTGTGTGAAATCCAAGTATGAGTATGTAAATACTCAGTAAAATAATTTTGATGTCTACTCAATTCTCCCTATAACACCATATAAGGAGCAACAAAGGTAGAGTTGAGAAGTCATTTTCTCTGGCCTATCAGTCTTACCGCTTGTTTTTCTAGGTGCTAGCTCCAGGTTAGGAGCATGATACACTTGTTGCAATTTCCTCACACGCTTCTACAGACCTTCATTTCCTTCACACATTTCTATGTATGCTTCTGAAGAGCAGACTGTAGGGCTCCCATCCACAAACACAATGCTCTTATACAGCACTATGTTTTATAGAACAGCTACAGTATTGTGGTTTTGTAGTTTCCCCACCCCCCCAGCTATACAGACTGTCAACCACAGCACAAGAGAAGACATTAGGAGAAATGCTGATGCGCCTGAAATTTTTTACTATATTTACTCCAGCTATGCCTGATATAAACCATTCTCTCACCTAAAAAATTCCTTTCCCCTCATTTAGTTTGCCTGTAATTTTATGGAAGGGATGGTATAACTGATAATTGAGCTTTTAGGCTGAATCCCTAGATCTCTGATGTGATGAGATCTCCAAAAGTATTTGAAAGGAAACCATCACCTACTAGTGAGCTTCCATGATTATAGGGTATTATCCGAATACTTAAGAGCTTCAGCTGGTCACCTAACAGACCAAAATAAACTCCATTTTCATAATTATATCCTTATTTTTGGACATATACCCAGTCACACGTGTACGTGGCTTTTGTTCCACCTTCCTCCATTGAAACAACAGAGACTCTTCTTAGGCGTTTGAGAATCCTACATAGTAATACCTGTTAAAAAGACCAAACACCCAAATCTTTAATTTTCCCTTATTTTCATGGTTGTTAGTATTCTACAATTCATTTTAAGTTTGTAACAGCATCTCAGGAGTGTTTGCTGGTACGGATAATGCATAGAGCTGTCTATTGATCCTGTACCCTTTAAATACCTAACTATCACGGCTAAATACCCAAAGAACAGCAGTGCCCAAACACTGCTGTCAATGTTCTGCATTAGAAACAGATCTAATTAGCAAATTCTGAGCAAGATTTGAAGTCGAATGATGTAAAGCTTTGGGGAAAAACCTAAATCTGCAGATTTCACTGAGGTCTGTTTAAAGCAGTTGCATGGCAGCTTGGCAAGCTCTGGCTGAAAAGCGTTTTCAGCCATACACTCCCCCCTGGACTTGACATCATTCTCCAGAAGAGATGTATTCCTGCACCACACAACCTGTGGCACTAACATACCAAAATGAAATGTATGGATTTGCTTTGATAGATCTAAGGGCTCCACTTAGAGAGACAGAAACTGAGTATTGATCCAGCATCATACCCAAAGCCCATTGTGGGGGCAAGGGCAAGGCAGCCCACAGCCCTACCAGCCACTTGCACAGGCCCTCTCAAGTGTCGCTGAGCTCTGATCCAGCCAGAGTTATGACCTGGAAATTTCTGACAAACCCATATCAACTCACTCCAAGCACAGAAAGTCCACAGCAGTGTAAAATTTGTACAGAAAATCGTATTTCACACAACATTATTCATTGTTTTCCTTTTTTTTTTTTCCTTATTTCTCTCCCCAGCTTCTAACTATCCAAGACACACTGGGGCTGGAGCCTGGACAGTAATGATTCAGCAGCCCAGCCCAATCATACTCTCCTGTCCCTTTCCTCTGCCATCCCTGGCTGCAGCAGGCACAGCAAATGGCCTCTCTCATTGCAGCAGTTGGCTTCTATTGTTTCTCCTGGGCATCAGTAGGCCTACACTACTCTGTTTTATCCCTGTGGTCTCCAGAGACAACAGAGACTGAATTTTTTCTCAAGAAATGATAAGTGTCTGCTCTGGCAAGAAAAGTTTAAGTCTAGCACAGCAGATATACTCAGAAGAAGACAATCCTCACCTGGATTGTCCCTCCAGCATAAAAGGTAGTTTCACTTGGTAGGTTCTCTCTGTTCTGGCAGTTTGGTGCTCTCATGTTGAATGGGGGGCAGGGGAGCATGTACAATATTAAAGGAAAGCAATGCCAAGCCTGTAACCACTATGGGCAGGACCAGTCCCTCCAGCTGCTTCTTCCTCTCATCTTTGGGCTCTTCACTGCTGTTTGCCCTCTGTGAGGAGTCAAGCCAGGCCAGACTGAATGCCTCTCTTTCTGTTTGCCTGTTTTCTTTCCTATATGTTCTCTACCCCTCCTGATGATTTCTTCTCCTCCTCCCTGCCCCCCAACAGTAATATATCTGTTTTAAACAGATCCACCACTTCCCTCTCTGCTACTCACTGCACCAGCTGCCAAAACCACCTATATTCTCAGTCTCTGAGATTATTCCCTGATCTTGGTTCTTGCAAATCACAACCTATGGAACAGACAGCCATCTTCCCCTACAGCTGCTGAGGACTGCCCTAGTGGTCTCATCAGGAGCACCTTTCTTGCATCCATAACTGCAGCAGAAACCCCTAAGATCCCAAATGAGACAAAAAGAATCACAGTTTGGGGCACAGGAGTCAGTGCTGCTGGTTTTTCTGAAGGGAGCTGAGGACTGATGAAACCTATTTCATGGGTTTTTGTCCCCTTCATTGTCCTACTTCCTCTGGAGTGCTGCAAGCCTGCCAGGAAGTAGGCTGACCTAGAGAGAGAAACAGATACATTTTTGGTGATGAGAAGGGAGCAAGAAATGGGAGGGTTTCTCACTGGTAAGAAATATCCTTTACAGAACAGCATCAAATTTGGCAGCTCTGAGAAATCTCTCTGGATCTTCTAACCCCATCATATGTCACAGCTAAATGATAAAGCATGTTGTTATCTCATTAAACCGCAGTGACAAAATCCAGAAAGTAGGACATTGCTTTCTCCTGAGTGGTGCCGCCTCTCAGCTAAAAGCCAGGTGGGCTGCAGGAGGACTTTTGCCATGGATATTAAAAAATTATATGATCTCACCCTCAATCTTAACCATTATTAATAAAAACAATTGCAAAGTAAAGCAGGTGGTCAATCAATACTACAGGGAAAAGCAGGGGTCTGTTATGTGAGTGAAAACCCATCTCACAAATAGCAAAACTTTCCACACTGAAGGAAAGACTGAATGGTTGAGGCTGGTACATTTTCAGATAATTTCCAGAAATTTCATATTCACTAGGATTATCTTCTGTAGGGTCACAACAGCCAAGCATTTCAGCAGCCACAACTAAAGAAGAACTGAAATCAAAAAATAAAATGCAAAAAATAAGGGTTAAATTAATGTTCTGCTTAGAACTTTGATTCTTTGATAGTTCACATTAGCAAACTACATACATGTGTTCACACATACTTTGTATTAATTAACATATTTTTGTCTTTTCCAATTGCCCTTCTGCTGTGGCCTCATGTAACAGAAGGGTCTCATGGCTCTGTTTTGGATGAACACTGAAGTGCTTTCAGACTACAAGTACTTCCACTGTAGCCAACTAAGACTGTTAAATTCCCTGTGCTAGAGCTGCCTATAAAGCCTTTACCAGATGAGGCCCTATTCCATTTGTCTCAACAAATCTCTAAAATTCAATTTCTTTCCCATCTTTTCCCTTCTTACAAGAAATAAAATGTAATCAGAATCAACATTATCACTCCTCCCCCCTCCAGTCCAACTAACTTCTTCCACCCCATTAATGTTATGCATATACCCTCCCCACCCCAATATATGCAGTTCATTTTAGGAACTTTCATAAGGTCTATTTCTGTATTTATGTTTTTATTTGTTGAGTTATGACAGTGGTATTTCTTCCATTTTTCCACATAACTATGTAATATTTCACAATATGTTGTCTTTACACCACTGTGGTATTTTATCATAACTATTTGGTCAGAGAGCAGTTATTTCAGTAACAGAAAGCCTGCAATTTTCTGTAATTTCTGTAGTATTCAAATAGGGTTATACAACCTGTGAAAATTGATCATTCCCAAACAATGTTTACTAATATAGCTGTGTTCAATCTTGTGTAAATGAGTAAAACAAAAGATAGAGAGTTTAAACAGCTTGCCACAGGGCTTACCAAAAGTCAGTAGCGAAGCTAGACACACAAAAAAAATGTACTAGACCCTTTCTGGATTTGTGATTTCTCCTCCATGTACTAGGCCAGTCCAAAACAAATGGGCACAGGAATATCACCAGAATGTATAGTATTACATAGCTGATGCTATTTAAAAGTAATTCCAGACAATGAAAAATATAGCACCAAGTTTTTGCAAATGTGGCAAGTTTCCGAGAGAAGGCTGGGGCTGCTGATGCCACAATGGTTCACAAACAGGATAAGCATACATCTCTGTCCTTGCTAACAAGTCATAGAGCAGTATCCAGGCTGACATGTTTAACTACTTTTAATTAACTACTTTTAATCTCTTTTCTAATCGGAATAAAATTATTATTCACGGAAATTTACGTATTTTACATTGTGATGCAAAGCTGGGCTTCTGCTCTATTGAATTACAGTGCATGTCATATAGGAGGGACCATAGTGCACCAAGCTCAAACAGTACACTTATTTCTAGCCATGGGTATTTTTCCAGGTTTAACTTTTCTATGTAGAAAGTTTTGCCCAACAATTCTTTCAATTCTTCTGGCTACATATACTTGATTTACTGCAGAACTTACTCAGGCAAATTTCTGTAGGCAAAATATGATAACAATATTTTGAAGAATCAGAAGAAAAAAAAATTAGACTTTTTTTCCCACACATTTAGTATGTATCTATTTTTCTAGGTTTGAGACAAAAAAAGCTTATATTTCAAAGGTGTTTCAAAAATTTTAGAAGACCCCAAAAACACTGAATAAACTTATTTAAAGTGAGACACTTTGGTATCTCTCCCCATACTCAACTAAAACTCTGGCCTGTGGTTCATTAGAATGTTACCAACAGCATAGATCCAACTAATCTTTAGTTGTTCTAAAAGGCAAAGTAGAAGTGCAAGTAAAGTGTGAAGAGTCATTATACAAAATCCTTCCAAAAGTAGCATCATGCTTTTGAACCAGTCTGCATAACATTGAGCCTCAGAACTACTGGCAATCTACACTGAAACTGGAGAATCAACTTAGAAATATCTCAAATCATACGCTAAAAAATTAGGAGATACTGGTAAATCATGCCAGAAAGGAAAATCAGATGCAGCCTAAATTACACAGCACAGAAAAATCCACTTCTATAAAGATTTGACACCAAAGAATCCAGAAGTCATGTTCTTCACCTGCTGAAAGAGAATTTTCTCCTGAATCTAAAATAATTACTGTAATTTGCCATAGCTGTCCTTCTATTTTTTCTCTGAGTGCAAAGGAAGATGATTAAAAAAAAACAAAACAAAACCAACCAACCAAACAAACAAACAAAAAATCACAAAAAAAAAAAACCACCACGGAAGAAAATTTCCCACCGAAGAGAGTGTCACCTGAAAAAAAGCTTCCTACCGGCTGTTTTCTGATGGTAAGCCTTAAATGTCATAAAGAGAAAAGGAATGGGAGCTAGGCTAAAGGAAAGGAAGGTGGGAATGGCCCTCATGAACATTCCGCTCCGGCTGCTGATCCCCCGCCAGCGCGGCCTGCAGGGCCCCACCGCTGCAACTTCGGAGCACCCAACACGCAGGGTTCTCCCTCGAGCTTGCTAAAATCCCTGGATCGCAGTGACCTCTAGGGGTCAGTTGTACACCTGCAGGATTCCTCCGGTTCTGAAGGAAAAGTGTTTCTCTTCGACACAAAAAGAGGATTTATATAAAGGATTATCCAAAAATTCCTCCATGACCTAGACAGTGTATCCAGATATTTGAAACAATTATAAGTATTTCCAAATATGAATATGATACAAAAGATTGTTTTACAGAAAACAGGTTAATGTAATGATCCGAGAACATCTCAGAGTGGAAGAAAATAGAAAGTAGTCGGTCCCTCTGTCTGTTGAATGCAGTGACAAAGTTCACAGCCACCTTAGTGAGTGAAGGATGCAATGGACTTTCATCCATTTTTTAATACCCAAACAAAATGCAGACATAGTCCTGCAAAAAGAATAATGCTCTAAAAACACCCCAGCAATCCTTTACACCTAAAAGCAGGTAATTTGTGAGTGTTGTTCTGTGATAACCCAACCGCGACTAAAAACATTGAGGATCCAATTACCATTTATTCAGTGATTCATTTTTCTTGCCAGATCAGCTTAAAAAGTCTGTAAGGCAGAGAAATGTTCTGACAGGTTATGTTTGAGTACCTTTCATGAGGAATAAAAGCTTAGTTTCCTGTTATTTGTAAAAGTTGTGTAATCAAATGGTATCATGCATTAAAAACTCCAGGGAACTGGAATAGGTTAAATTTAAAATTGTACCACTGATCAATGAAGTTATAGTTGAATTCTAAGGGAAACAAGAGGGCTATAAACTGGAGGTTATAATTTACAAATCCCACTTCCAGTCCTATGACAGCTGTTAAGGAAACCTTTTTGTCTGACCATCCAGGACCCACTCTGGCAGTCACACTTCTACCACCCCAGAATTTCACCCCAGCTGGAGCCAAACACTCTTTGCAGTGGATGGCTGCAGTGAGTCAATGGGTGCCTCACTAGACTCCCTAAACACACTACTCTCACAAAGTCAGACCAGTTTTTCTTACAGGCTCTGCCATAACGGACCAGGTTTCCCATAACAGTCTCAGATGTCTGATTTCTCTAAGTACTTTAATCACAACAGGGTCACACAAAACTAGCTAGAGATCAAGCTGGATGCTGTCAAGGAGGGGCCCTGAATCAAGGAATCTGTGGGCTTTTGTATCCGCAGTCCATGCACACTGGGGGTCTGGAGTCTTCCAGCTGAGCCATTGGCTCTCGCCATATCTCTGAGTGGCCAGCTACCTGGCTGCTGCTACAGGTCCCCATGCCCCTTGTTGTGCAAAGGGTTGGTACTAGATCACTGCTCTTGCTGGAAACTCCAGCCACTTCCTGTGGGCTTGATATTTCTGAGTCTGAAAGATTTTTAGCCTGCTAGCAGCTGGTAACTTTTTCCCAAGGAAAAATTTCTCAAGAAAGTTCCTTCTCAAAACAATCTTGGCAAACAACTATCCTTTCTCAAGACAGCCTTTCCCTGGTAGTCTAGTAGTTAAGAATTGGCACTCTCACCACCACAACCCGGACAAAATCGAACCTGGGTTTGATTCCCGGACAAAAAATCAGGAAAACATCACCTAGAGAAAGACTGTTTCCCCCCACACAAAGCACAACCTGCAACTTGCACTGCATTGCAGCGGCACACCGAGCTACCCGCACTAGGTGTATTCCTCAACACCAACTGCCACTAATGCCCAGGCTCGGACTTTCTGGCTATTCACAGGCTTTTTCCCAGAGGTGGCCTTGCCTATACTGGTATTTCAGAGGTAAGCATTCATACAGAAAGGAGTTACACAGAGACACAGTTTTATGGTCTTTTTACTGAACATGGAGGGTTTCCTTATATTAGCAGAGGTGCAACATGACTACATGTCTACGTGCCCTGGCCAAACCTGAGGGTTGCCCATGGTGTCTGAAGACACAGCTTGCAAAGATTTATGAAGTATGGATGTTAGGTGTTTAGATCCAATGTTTGAGATGAGAGGAGGAGGTGACACATAGCTGTCCTAAAGAGAAGACAAAAAGTGTCATGATCTGTCTAGATGGCTGCTGAGGAATGGTCTTCCACCTCCTTCCACCACGGCTGATCCTTGTACATTCAAAGATATTTAGACAACTGCTCTGGTTATTTCTCCAATGTAATTTTTTTGCCATTAAAATTTTAAAAAACAACTTTTTTTAAACTTCTCTGCAAGAGAAAAGAAATCACAAACAATAGAACAGCTAGTTAGGATTTAGTGGACACAAGACCACAGACAGAGGAAATAATGCCTGGCATAAAATGAAAAATAAAATATTTTTTTAAAGGCACAATGCTTCTTTAAGCAAGAGACAATCAGAGCAGAACACCCTTGCAAATCAATCATCCAGTACAAACCAGAACATATTGATATCTCAGTCTGCAGTCACTCAGGATGGGGACAAACTCTCCTGATGCCAGCATAGCTTGAGGCTTTCTGAGACATCTGGTCATTTTGTTATAAGGTGAAGACTGCAGATAGAACAGAACATATATGAAAATTAATTTAAAAGAAGGGGAAAATTTCTTGTGATTGCTGTTGGCATGATTACAAGTAAATGCAGTGCATTGACTAAGCAACAAGAAGGTGGTGGAGAGGAGCGTAACTGAACTTGCTGCATGCAACAAAACCAGCATCCAAAGTGATTGGTATTTTCATAACTTTACTGGAAACAGTAAAAGACACAGATTCAAACAGAAGTTGAGTGACATAACAGGAGAGGTCACTCTAGAATAGAATTATAAGGCCCTGGAAGCTCCCATTAACCCTGCAGGGTGACAAACAATAAGGAAACACAGCTAGAAGTGCAAGAAAGTTACACCAGATTGCAAACTGGATCGATTTCTTTCCCTCTGCATGTAGCGTTTCCAAAAATATATAATATTTATACACTCATGCCCGAAACCAGCTATTATATTTTTTCTCTTTTCCAACCAATACTTAAAAAGATGGAACCAGATTCGACCTAATAGCAATGTGCCAAGGTGGAACTAACTCTCACAGGAGAAAAGGATGGCATCTTCATCAATTATGTTCAATTATTGGGAAAAATATTATTGCCCATGGTAAGTACTGCATCTTCACTTAACATACGGAGTTATCAAAAGGGGATGGGAGGGGTGGGAGGGAGGGAGTGGGTTGTTTCACCAAATTACTAGAAAAAATGAAGATCAGTGGAGAATAACCAAATCTATCTATGGCATCTAACAACAAGGTCCTCTGATCTTCCTTGAGTGTCTTTACTCTGTCTTCAGTAGCTTTTAATTCCCCTTTGCAAATGAAACCTCTTCTGCTATGGTTACTTTTCTTTGTTGTATTTCCTTTTACACATGGTAGTGAGTTATTGTCTGTTTTCTCAAGTGTACAGTGATGCTGTCTTCATTAAATATTGGCTCTCAGCTCTTTTCTCAAATCCATGTCTTTTCCTGCAGCATATGTGTTGCTTTCATTGAAAGAAAGTTTGCCATTTTGTTAATAAAATTCCCATTTTTAAAGAAAGAAACTGAAACCTCTTTTCTAATTACCTACACTCATACAAACTAATGATGCTAGTTTGGTAATGAACATGTCAAACTCCAACGGTAATTTGCAATTTACACGGGCTCAGTGTGGGTTTGCAATAACATTTGCTACATTAAAAACATGAGGTGAAATCTTAGCCTCATTTGGATAAATTTTTGTTTTCTCCTTCAGTCTTCTCGGGACCATGACACATTGGTGCCTAGCAAATTCACAGGTATTACCTATTTGCTGTGAACATGGCCATATGGACACATCCATGGCATCACAAATGAATATCTGACTTTTGCCCCCAAGAAGTATGTGTGTATTACATGATGGTGCCGTAAAATATTTATTTAGGTTAAGTGCCTGTTCCCACCAAAATCGACAGTAAAGAATTGTGGTGATCTCAAAGAGAAAGGATTTCATCCTAAAACATACAGAAGGGCAGTCCTGTAATTGGGGAGCACAGAGAAGGCAAACTTTAGTCCTGGAAGCAGCTTTGCTGCAGAATTTTCTTTCATGCCGAGGTGTAAATATAGTGCATTGCCTTTACACTGCACTTTTCCATGTTTTGACTGATTTTTGCTACACATAGTCACACAAATTACACAAGTTACACAAGTGGTACTTGTTACAAAAGTGTCAGATTTGCTTCCCCTCCACTGTCTTTCCCCTAAAGTAAGGAGCATCCATCAAGTCAATCGTAACTAGGTAAAGCTGAGCGGTTTATGGGGTATGGGGTCAGGGAAGACTGAGTCTTGCCTCCATTACGTCAGTCATTTATGGCTTCCAGCAACCATCTCAAGGAAAGGGTTGAACATCCTTTTATCTTCTCAGTTTCCTATTATTTTATTCAGGATTTTGTTGTTAAAGCAACTACAATAATATTTGAGAGAAAGAGAAGTCAAGATACAAATATAGATAAAAGACAAGTATGGGAAGGAGGAGGAAATGTCTCTGTGGGAAAACAACATGTAGCAAGGGAGTGCCTCAGATATGTTCTGCTTCAGTGAGCATTGGGACAGTATTCACTCGGCCTTAAGAAGCATGTCTTGGTTGTGTCCAAGATGCAGACCCCATAATTGTCTCAGAAAAGTTTTATGCATAGCACTTCTTTTAAAGATAAAATAATTTAAGTTGTTGGCTAACTGATCTCAAATAATGCTGAGCATTACCATCTCCTTTCTTTCTCACCCCAGCCCATAGGTACATCTCACTCACTGTCCTCCTTCAGCTACCTCTGCAACCTTCAACCCTCCAGTGAATAAAAGCAGCTCTCTTCAGTAAAGTACTCCACAGATACCATTATCCCCTGGGTCTCTGTCTAAGCTTCATAGTCTCAAAATCTGTTTTCCAAACCTCTCTTTAGAAAGAGCATACTGTGAAGCAGTAGGACCAACTCAGATATCAAAGAATGATAGAATGACCCTTAAGTTCATCTAATTCCAACCTCCCCACTACAGCCAGGAACACCTTTCACTAGACCAGGTTGCTCAAAGCCCCATTCAACCTGCCCTTGAACACTTACAGTGATGGGCCATCCACAACTTCTCTGGATATCCTGTTCCACTGGCTTACCACCCTCTTATTCTTCCTAATATCTAATTGTTCTGGGGGGACTGTATGGTCCTGTATCCCCTTATTGGCTCCTCTATGTCCAGACATGAAGTCCTGTAGCTTTAAGTTTGAAAAGGGGGGAGGCGGTGGAATTGTTTCAGCACTTGTGTTCAAAACACAGATAACTTGCTTGGGGTTTTTTTTGTTTTTCCCACAGTTCTTGGCTCTCTTGTTCTCTGGAGAAAGATGGAGAGTTTTCTTTGCTTTTTACCTATTTTTTTCTTTTAGTTAGGTAAAGCAAGAAGTTTTTCCTGGGAGTGTGGCTTCTTCTTCTTCTCCTGGAATTGTTCAGCTTTTCTCCAGTCTGAAACATCAGGACACTGTTGGGCCCCCCTCCCACACCACAATCTGGAGGCCAGCTCTGGATCCTGGAGGAAGCTTACAGAAAGAACGAGACCTACAAAAAGGACTCTGAATGTACCAGCTCTCCTCTGCAGTGAGAGTGGTTTTATTACTTCTTTTTTTCCATGTTTGTGAACAGCTTGTTGTTAAATAAACAAGGATTTTTCCACTTTCCTCCAGAGATTCTTTTTTAAACCAGGGGTTGATGAAACTTGCCTTCTATTAGAGAATGCGTTCATTTCAGGATGTTTCCTCCCAATTTGTCTCAAACCAAGACAAATAATTTGGTGCACTGGCCAGAAAAGTGAAAAAAACTGTACTAATTACATTTTCGTTTTAATTACTTTGTATTGGGGTAAAGCAGTTAGTTAGTTTGAGGCAATAATGTCTTTCTGGTCCCTAGGCCAGTTTGCCTATCCACAGATAGCACCAATTTTGTCCCTGGCACCTAACTTTTACAGAGCAGGGGCACAAATCTGGCTTGCTATTGTGATATGCTCAGTGATAATGATTTATAGAAGGTTAACAGAGGTACTGGGAGTTGTTCAAAATGTGTATGGTCTGTTGTTTCTCCATCCAAGTCTTTGTCCGAGTCTCAGTAGCCTGTTTGGGGGGCCTTACAAAATAAATTTTTGCAATTTATTAGTAATTACACCCAGTTTGTTAGAGGAGAAACAGGGGATGAGGTTTCCCAGCCTTTCATCTCCTTCCCCTTTAAATCTGATATGCCCCATTTTGAGAATGTTTAGTTTCCCATGGATGTTAAAGAAACCACTTTCTTGGTATTTTATATGCTAGACTTTCTCTATAGGGTCTTCAGCTTGTCTAGAATCAGGGCTGAGATGTCCAGAGGGGCTGATGAGACACCAGACCCAGGCGTGGAAAAACCTGAGTAGTGAAGGGAATGGGAGGATATGGGCCAAACCTAAAGGAATTCTCTGACCCAATAGCTTGAAATTTCCTCCCTGAACAAACTCAGAACCCATCTGAGGTCGGGAAATATCTGAAAGAGAAGTGCAATGACAACTCTAATGAGAAAAATCTCATTGCAAGAAGCTGGTTCCTGGTATATGCTTATCGTACACTGCTGGCTACTATAGAGCAGCGGATAAAGGCAGAGGGGCAGGAAAATAAACCAGCAGAAGTAGATACACAGTTTGTGATGATTGGGAATGGGGCTGCAGCTGAGCCTCATCCTTAATGAGCTACAACATGGCAATGAAACATGGAGTGCTGAGGTGTAGTGACCAATCACAAAAGGGTAGAGAGGGCACACAGATACAGTGCATTTAAGACGAAGTGTTAAAAAAAGGTTGTAAAAAGTTGTACTGAAAAGCAATAAAGTGCTGATATGTGAAGACTTCTTCGGTGTCAGTCCTACCTCCTCCATCAAGCAGACATACCAGTCACTCAGGCTGCAGCCGAACCAGACAGGGAGCCTAAGCCAATGCAGTTGCTCTTATCACGAGAAGAAAACACAAAAGGAAAACCAATCGCCCAGTGGATGTGGATGCTGATGACGTGGAGGAAGGACTCTCAGAGCCAGAAATTATTATGGAGTCCCTGTTCATGAAGGACATTCATGGCCTAAGAAAGGATTACATTTGATGAATCTCTATTAAGTTGTTAGTCCATGTTTGGGATGCTGTAGGCAATACTACAATTCTGGATGGTACTGAAGCAAGGCATTGGGATGCCTGTCACACAATCCAGCAATCAGCCAAGAGATGGTAAGGGGGGCTGAACCTCTCAGTCTCTGGATATGGCTCTTAAGAAGTGTGAGGGACAGATACCTGTGCCCAGACAATCTCCAGATGCAGCAAATCCTATGGAAGACCGCAGAACAAGGGATTCAATGCTTCAGAGAACTGGTGGTGGTGGAGATTCTCAGCTGACCCAACAATTAGGAGTCCAGACTCAGTAAGATGTACATCAGTGACGTGGCTAAAACTCGTATGACTTGGGCCACAGGAATACGCTTCTGCTTTAGGAATGATGAAGCGGAATGAGGGGGGTGAGACCATGTTTGCTATGGCAAAGAAGCTCTGAGCATATACAGATGCTATGCATAGCTCAACACATTCAAGAATCTCAGCTGTAGAAACACATCTGCAGAAAATGGAAGAGAGGATAGAGGAGAATCAGCAGAAACTCAAGAAGAAGATTGAAGAAAACCTTCTCCAGATCTCATCAGTACAGACCAGAGGTTCTGTTACCAGATGCAGATGTCTCACAGCTAGGGAGAGAGGGTACACCCCACAAGGTGAGCTGTGGTTCTTCCTGTGTGATTGTGGGGAAAACATGAGGAGATGGGATGGAAAACCCACCACTGCTCTGGTGCAATGGGTGCATGAATTGAAGGAGAGCAAGACTTGGGGAGGAAGTTACACCAGAAAGGAAGCAGCTTCAGTTGCCTGTAGCTGAACTGCCAGGTATGATAGTAGAGAAGATGACATGTCCAATCCCCTTGAAGGAACCTCTAAAATGTATGCCCTAGGAAGGAAGGATAACCAGGGCTAGAGGTGTGTGCCTCTAGCCAGGTAGGGGCCAGGGAAAACCACATCTTTTGAACCATGTGGATTTGTTGGCCTGGCACATCAGAACCACAAAAATATAAGGCCTTGGTCAACATTGGCGCACAGTGCATGCTAATCCCATCACCACATGTGGGAGCAGAACCTGTTTCGATTGCTGGTGTGACAGGGGGTCACAGGATTTGAACCTGGTGGAAGCTGAGGTGAGCCTGACTGGAAATGAGTGGAAGAAACACCCTATTGTGACTGGCCCAGAGGCCCTGTGCATTTTGGGTATATACTTCCTCTGACACAGATACTTCAAAGACCCAAAGGGACTCAGGTGGGTGTTTGGGATGGCTGCTGTGGAGACAGAGGGCATTAAGCAATTGAGCACCTTGCCTGAACTATCAGAGAACCCATCGGCAGGAGAACTCCTGAAAGTGGAAGAGCAACGAGTACCAATTGCCACCTCGACAGTGCACCGCCGGCAGTACAGGACGAATTGCGATGCCATGATTCCCATCCACAAGATGATCCATGAGCTGGAGAGCCAAGGGGTGGTCAGCAAAACCCACTCACCCTTCAACAGCCCCATTTGGCCGGTGTGCAAATCTGACAGAGAGTGGAGATTGACTGTGGACTATTGTGCCTTGAATGAAGTGACTCCACCACTGAGTACTGCCATGTCAGGCATGCTGGAACTCCAGTACGAGGTGGAGTCCAAGGCAGCGAGGTGGTATGCCACTATTAACATTGCCAATGCATTTTTCTCCATTCCTTTGGCAGCAGAATGCAGGCCTCAGTTTGCTTTCACCTGGAGGGGAGTGCAGTACACCTGGAAACAAATTCCCCAGGGGTGGAAACACAGCCACACCATCTGCCATGGACTGATCCAGGCTGCACTGGAAAAGGATGAGGCTCCAGAATATCTATAGTACATTGATGACATCATTGTGTGGGGGAACACAGCAATGGAAGTATTTGAGAGAGGAGAGAAGATCATCCAGATTCTCCTGGAAACCAGCTTTGCCATAAAGAAGAGCAAGGTCAATGGACCTGCCCAAGACATCCAGTTCCTGGGAGTAAAGTGGCAAGATGGACAGCCTCACATTCCCACTGAGATCATCAATAAGATCACCACGATGTCTCCACTGACCAACAAGAAGGAAACACAAGCTTTCCAAGGCACCGTAGGTTTTTGGGGAATGCATATTCCTGAGTACAGCCACATCATGAGCCCTCTCTACCTGGTTACCAGCAAGAAGAACGATTTCCACTGGGGCCCTGAACAGCAACAAGCCTTTGCCCAGATCAAGCAGGAGATGGCTCATGCTATTGATGGGTCATGCTATATGCTTTGGTCCAGTCAAGACATGACCAGAGGTGAGAAATGTGCTTTAGTCCACAGCCGGGAGCCATGGTCTGTCCTGGAGCCTTTGGCCTGGGGAGACTCAAAGTCGACCACTGGGATTCTGGAGCTGAAGCTACTGAGGGTCTGAAGCCAAATACACTCCCACAGAGAAGGAAATCTTGGCAGCCTACGAAGGAGTCCAAGCCACCTCAGAAGTAATAGACACTGAAGTACAACTTCTCTTGGCACCCCATACCGGTGCTAGAGTGGATGTTCAAAGCAAAGGTTCTCTCTACCCACCATGCCACATGGAGCAAGTGGATTGCTCTCATCACGCAGTGCACCCACATTGGAAAACTGAATCATCCTGGGATCATAGAAATAATTACAAATTGGCCCAAAAGTGAACACTTAGGTCTCACTGATTAAAAGGATCAAGTCACATGTGCTGAGAAAGCTCCACTGTACAACCAAATACCAGCAGAAGTAATACATTTCGCTCTTTTCACTGATGGTTCCTGTTGCATTTTAGGGATGAACCAGAAGTGGAAAGGAGCCATATGGAGCCCCACATGACAGGTTGCAGAAGCTACTCAAGGAGAAGGTGGATCAAGCCAACTCACTGAACTCAAAACCATTCAACTGGCCCTGGACATTGCTGAAAGAAAGAAGTGGCCAAAACTCTACCTCTACACTGATTCATGGATGGCAGCCAATGCTCTGTGGGGTTGGCTGGAAAAGTGGAAAAAGGCTAATTGGCAGCGTAGGCTTTTCTGGGCTGCAGAAGAGTGGAAAGACATTGCTGCCTGGGTAGAAAAGCTACCTGTGAAAGTCTGCCATGTAGGTGCCCATGTCCCCAAGAGTCGGGCTAACAAGGAACACCGAAACATCAAGCAGGTAGATCAGGCTGCAAAGATAGAGGGGTCACAGATAGATTGGCAATAGAAGGGAGAGTTGTTCCTACCTCAATGGGCCTGGCATGGTGCTGTATTTTCAAGCTTGGCTAGCCCCGGCACTGATACCAATACCGGTGGGACTTGGCTGGTCAGGAGTGTCAGTGAGACGAAGGCAGGAGGATGAAGGAGGGACTCTCTAGAGGTTTGGTCACAATGAGTTTATTGGAACTCCAGCATGGAGTCTTCACCTTGAGACGTCTGCCTCTGAGACAGAACAAGACTGACCCCAGGGAGGACCTTTTAAAGGGAGGTGTAACACAGCGGGGGGTTCAACCAGGGACCAATAAGGTATGATGGGGAAGTGGGTCATAACATAATAGACATACAGAATAACCATACATTGAACAGTAGGAGGTGACAGTAGGAGCCTGGATCCTGTCCAATCACTCGATGCCTCTCCTTCCAGAAGCAGGGAGAGACCCCCAAAGTGATAGACAAGACCAGAGGCTTACATGACCGATGATGGACAGATAACTGTCTCTGGGTGGGGGGGAAACTTAGGGAAAAACAGAATCAATCATAAAGCTGTCACTGGGGAGAAGACAGGGAGAAACCAAAAGTGGATAACAGAAAGGGTACATGGAACAAACCATTTTACAGAAGAACATTAACTTATGAATTAAAATTAAATTAAAAAATGCACTCCCACATAGGCCCATGATGCCTCAGGTCATCAAGGCAGAGATGTGACCTGTAAGTGGGCATGAGACCAAGGGGCGGATCTCACCATGTACAGTGTTTCTCAGGTTATCCATGACTATGAGACGTGTGCTGCAATCAAGCAGGCCAAGCGGGTGAAGCCCCTATGATATGGTGGACTGTGGTCCAAATATAAGTATGGGGAGGCCTGGCGGACTGACTACATCACCCTTCCCCAAACCCAAAAAAGCAGATGCTATGTGCTGACCATGGTGGAAGCCACCTCTGGATGGTTGGAGACCTACCCTGTGCCTCACACTACTGCTGGGAACACCATCCTGGGTCTTGAAATGCAGGTCCTTTGGAGGCATGGATCCCCCAAGAGAATTTAGTACAACAATGGGACTCATTTCAAGAACAACCTCATCAACACCTGGGCTAGGAAACATGGCATTGAATGGGTGTATCATATCCCTTACCACGCATCAGCTGCAGGCAAAGTGGAAAGGTGCACTGGCTTCTTAAAAATCACCTTGAAAGCATTGAGTGGGAGATCTTTCAAAAATTGGGAGCAGCATTTAGCAAAGGCAACTTGTTAGTTAATACCCAGGGCTCCACCAACCCAGCAGGTCCTGCCCAATGCACTACTGTATGAGCCCCTTCATACAGTAGATAGAGACAAAGTCCCTGTGGTACATGTCAGAGGTTTATTAGGAAAGACTGTTTGGGTTAATTCTGCCTTGAGTAAAGACAAACCCATCCATGGGATTGTCTTTGCTCAGGGACCAGGTTGAACATGGTGGATAATGCAAAAAGATAGAACATGTTGTGTACCGCAGGGAGATCTGATGTTGGGTGAGAACCACGGGTTCTTATGATGTTGGGTGAGAAATATCACACTTTGATGAATGTCACTATTACTATCTGTATATAGCTCTGTGTGCGTATATATATATATGTATATATGTATGTATGTATAAACATGTGTGTGTAGAGTTAGAATATATTAGTTTGGGCATTAAGCTGCAAATATGGAATAAGAGGTGAAATGTCCTGGGGTGACTATATGGTCCTGCATCCCCTATTGGCTCCTCTATGCCCAGACATGAGTCCTGTAGCTTTAAGTTTGAAGCAGCGGGGAGGGGGGAAAGACAGTGGAATTCTTTCAGCACCTGTATTTCAAACGCAGATAACTTGCTCTTTTTTTTTTTCCTTGTGGCTCTCAGATCTCTTGATCTCTGGAGAGAGACGGAGAGCTTTTCTTTGCTTTTGAGCTAGTTTTTTTCATTTAGGTGAAGAAGAAGATTTTCCTGGGACTGTGGCAGCGCTTCTTCTTCTTCTTCTTCTTCTTCTTCTTCTTCTTCTTCTTCTTCTTCTTCTTCTTCTTCTTCTTCTTCTTCTTCTTCAGCTGCTTCTTCAGCTGCTTCTTCTTCTTCTTCAGCTGCTTCTTCAGCTGCTTCTTCAGCTGCTTCTTCTTCTTCTTCTTCTTCAGCTGCTTCTTCTTCTTCAGCTGCTTCTTCAGCTGCTTCTTCAGCTGCTTCTTCTTCTTCTTCAGCTGCTTCTTCTTCTTCTTCAACTGCTTCTTCTTCTTCTTCAGCTTCTTCAGCTTCTTCTTCTTCAGCTTCTTCTTCAGCTTCTTCTTCAGCTTCTTCTTCTTCTTCAGCTTCAGCTTCAGCTTTAGCTTTTCTCCAGTCAAAAACACCAGTACATTGCCAGAGCTCCCCGCTATGTCATGGCCCAGAGGCCAGCTCTAGATGCTGAAGGGAGCTGAGCCACACCTACAGAACGGTCTCTGAATCTACCAGCTCTTTTCTGCAGTGAGAGGTTTTATTATTTAACTTTTTTTTCCATGTTCAAGAGCAGACTGCTTGTTAAATAAACAGGGGTTTTTTTCACTTTCCTCCAGAGATTCTCTTTTGAACCTGGGCAGGGGAGAGGGTTGATGAAACCTGCCTTCTATTAGAGGATATGTTCATTTCAGGATGTTTCCTCCCAGTTTGTCCCAAACCAAGACACTAATCTAAATCTACCCTCTTTTGGTTTAAATCCATTTCAATTTTAGGCCATTTCAACCCATTACCCTGGTCTTTACAGGGTCTTTACACTGGCCAGCATGATCAGTGCTTGTTGGGCAAATGATCACATGGCAACATCCCTGGGCAAGCCACACACAAGGGGGTAGTGGGTCCCTCTTCTCTGTATGGAGCATTTGCACAGAACTGCTATAGGAATTGCTGTAAGATGCAAAATAATATGTGGTAGCATAGAATCACACAGACATCTAGTAAGAATAACACAAACTTCTGTTTAAAGCTTCAGAAAAATCTGTAGAAGGAAAGCTTTGCAATAACCTTGGGTTTCTCTTAATGGGCTTTTTGAAGTCCACACAAAGGCAAGAAACGCCTAAAATGCATAACTAACACAAAATCCCAGTGGCTGCCAGCGAAGAATCCTGTCTAGACATCTGCACGTAACTTCTAGTGCAGTGGCTATACTACTTTACATTATGGAGACTGTTATACTTCGACATAATAAAGTGGTTTGTAAAAGAACTAAAAAGTGCTGAACCGTCCTGGGAACAGCTGTGGATAGCTAATAGCATAAAAGAAGTTTGGACAGAATAATGAAAGCATCAAACGTGAAAAAAAGTTTTTATTTTAATGTCATTTCTGCAATAACAACAAAAATTAAACAGATTAAGTTCCTTGATGTGAGGCTAACTCTAATAGGGAAATTGTACCACTGCTTATGTTTTATTGCTGTTGTGAAGAGGTAGCTTGTCTCCCAAAGACTGCAAAAATCATAATTTCTGTTAAGATGTCATCTCAGCTTTTTAACAATAAAACACTCAAGGCAACAGAAATGGTGTTTTTTCTGCTTATTGTTCAAGATCTCACTAACACAAGTTTCTTTGTACAGAGAAACTCGGTGCTTTCTTGAGTTTACATGGTGTCAGTTTTACCTCCAATGTTTCATTTGGCATGCTTGTCAGTGCTGGCATTGGACTGTAAAGTAAACAAATGCAGTTTTGTGGGGAGAAAATATTCACTCAGAGTTTCCATTCCTGAATATTGCAGAAAACAAGGAAAGGAATACACAAGGCGAGCCAGGGAGCAACCTTCACTCCGCTTCCAGTATCTTTTCCAAATCCTTTCTTTCCTCAGATACTTTAGCTCCTGATTAAAAAAAAAAAAAAATTAAATTTAAAAAATTAAATCTTTAATCCCTAATGTACTTGATTCAAAAGTGTCATCAGGGCCTCATTCAGTGCAGTTGGCTGAAGCTGCAAGGCTAACAGTCAAATCCATTAGCGAAAAGAGTTGGTCTGATCTCGTATTTAGTCATCATATCTTCAATAGCCTGCAGGTTTTCTTTGGCAGGTTGTTTGTAATGATAATGAATTGATCACTGCTGGATTGTTCAAGAACTACATCAGCTTTATAGACAGTGTGTTTAAACTCCCTCAGATTTACATTTATTCAGCTGTTCCAATTACATCAGCCCTGCGCTGCAAGTGCTTGCCATAAGGAAATGAAACCACCTAAAGAAAAAAGAATGGGGTTTTATCAATCAAATGTTCTTACAGTTTTAATATTTTGGGTTTTTTTCTCTGTAGGATTCAAGATCTATCCAGGTTTCAAGTAGTGAGGTTTGTAGCATTCATAATATAGTCTTTGAAATAATAGACTGAACTAAGGGCATGCCAAATAGAGGAAAAAAGGATCCCTGTTCCAACACCTCTGCAGTTTCTATAGTCCAAGGCATCAGGTCAACAAAACAAATGGTATAGGAAAGAAAAATGACATGAAATAGTAAGGCACTTGGCTTTGCAATATGTGAAGAGAAGGATGCTGCTATGGTATTTTTGTAGGCATCATGAGACACAATCAATTTAAGGGGATTTTCTTAATTATTCAAGGTGTCTTTGAATATATTAGTAATTCAAATTCAGGACAAATGAGGAGACTACTCATATTAGAGGATATGACCCATATTTTCTTAACACAGCCTACAGTATTAAGACTATTATATTGCACCACTGCTTGAGCAGGGCAGGAATGCTTTGTTTGACAAAGCTAATGGTTGATTTTTTAGTAATTTAGGTCCGACTAGTAAATACAAATTACAGTGAAAACTTGTCTAATATCAACATGCATGGTAGTCTAGAAGTCTAGCTATCATTCAGAGTGTATTTAGAACAGAATGACAAAGAGAATACAACTCCATACTAGAACAACTTGCTTTCAGATTTTAGGTCCAATGTTACATTTACTAAACCCAAAATTTTGTGTTTCATTCTCTTTCACAACACTTTACATTGACCACTGTCTTAGTTTAGAAAGACAGTGTATGCCAGGGAAAAGCCAGAGCTTTCCTTGGAATGGAGAATGTAAACTCCCTCCCTCTGAATTACTATAATTTTGAAGTTAAGGGGCTTTCTGGCAAAGATATTGAAATAGGAATAACAGTTCTTTACTAGGAATATTAAAGATGTAGTACAAAAAAAGAAAAAAAAAGGCAAACAAGGAAAGAAAGAAAAACACTGTCAGAGTCAGAACACGACCTGACACCCTGTTGGTCAGGGTATTGGTAGCAGCCCAATACCTAAGTCCTCCTGGAGTGACAGATGGGGTTCTGTTGGAGTAGAGATGATCCTGTAGAAGGGGCCTGTGGTGGCAAAATGGGTCTCATCTTCCTCTGGGAATCCAGTGGAAAATAGGTTGTCCTGGTGTTCTGAATCTCAGGTTTTATCCAGGCAGGAATGCTTGGATCCTCCCACAGGGTGGAGCATCTCACAATGGGATGATGTAATTTTATCAGTCACGCAGTGAGCCTTAATTGTCCATTAACAGCAAATATTCTCCTGGAGGAGGATGGGTTGTGGAAGAGATAAAGAAACACTGCCTTACCTGGTTTTAACAGCTGGCCCATTAACAGAAAGACACCTGCCCCCTCCTCCCCAGAGTTACAAGATAAAGAAAAAACACCTCTTCGACTGGTTTCAACAGATGGGAAATAGAATATACCTTGCATTTGCAACCCGAAACAACCACAGAGTTTTCAAGAGCTCACAGATTTTTTATATCATTGAGATCAATCCGTAAGATAAATATCAAAATCCTGTTGGATCTTCTAACCCTAAACAGGCTTTGGAACATTTCTCTTCTTTCATACAACTGGGTCCAGAGCTTAGAACATCTCGGCACTAGGCTATAGTGTATATACTGAAATACAAAACAACAGCTCATGAGAAAGGGAGATGTTACTCACCTTTAAAAACACATATTTCAAATTATCCAGGAATTAATTTAATCTTACAAATGCTGAAGGTCTACATGAACTGAATTTTTATGCCTGTCTAGTCCCTGGTAAATAACTTCCAGCACTAAATAGATTTTGACTTTAGTCATAACTTCTCCTCTTAAATATATCCAGCAAGCTCAAGGACTATGATTGATTCTGCTAAACAGCCCATTCATGCCCACATTTCCACCCGCAGTCCTGTGGAATCCTCCCAGTTTGAAGTAGCTGAAATCTGATCTTGCTCTCCTTACGTTATCCTCCTCCCTTGATCCAAACCCTAGACTCCTCCCCTGCAATACCTGATAAAACCCCACCACCCTGCCCCTGCTATCTCTCTTTGACTTCTCCTCTCTCTCTGGCTTGGGGGAGGGAAATAAAATGGACTCTCGTGCTTAATGAAACAGAGACTTGTTCGTCTGTTTCTCTGTTGGCACCTGTACCTCCCTGGACACGATGCTCACTGTAGCCACGCGATGCTACACAGTCCCACTGGAATTTGGCTCACAGGTAAAATTAGGATCCAGCTTCACATTCCCAAAGCACCTCATTCAGTATGCAAATGCTTTCCCATGGCAACACTCATTACAACACTGGTGTTGCTATGAGTGCCTACTTACACTCCAGGAAGGTGACCTGGTCCTCCAGAGCTTTTATTCTGCCACAAATCAAAGCTTTTCATTTTCACTGGAAAAGAGAAAAAAGAAGGAGTGCAGCATAAACATTTATTAGCACATCAGTTTATGTAATTGCTGCAACACAGACATAGTAGATGCAGCTGTCACCTGCTACTTTGGAAGACGGCTCTTCAATATTCTTTAGGAAGACACCTCTAACTTTCAGTCATGTTTCTAACCAGTCTTCAGCCTTTTAGGATGAGCCAAGCAAAGGAGAATTCACTTTATCCTTGTTGTTATTAATACTGTTGATTGACATCTGAAGAACAGTTTTCCTCTGGGTAAAACCTGCAATGTTTTGCTGCAGTAACATATGTTTGGGGTGGCAGAGGTAAGGTATTTGCTATCAAATGTATGATGGAAAAATGCTAAACAGTAAAACAGTCTGTAAAGATCTATACCAGAAGGAGGAAAAACTTTGAACTATGGAAACAATCAGAATGTTTAGGCATCACTTTGGTGAGGTTTGAGATGGCTCTGTCTTGGTTTGAAAGACAGGTGTCTGCTAGGGAGGGCAGGGCCTCCCTTGGAATGGAGAATTCAAACTCCCTCCCTCCAAATTATTATAATTTTGAAAATTAAAGGGCTCTAAGGCAGAGGTATGGGGATAGGAATAACAGTTCTTCACTAATAGGTATAACAAGGCAAACAAACAACAACAACTACAGCATTAATAATAAACAGAACCAGGAACCCAGTAACAGCTTCCCTGACCGCAGGCTTTCTCCTTCGGTGCAGTTCTGGTCACAGACAGCAGGGGCGCTGGTGGCTCCCGGTGGGCAGGGCAGGTGTGATGATACCCACGCGGCTGCAGGGGGCGCTGTGGAGTGGGCTAGGGGAGCATGTGGTGATGGCTGCTTTGTCCTAGATGGGAAGTGTTATAAATGAATTTTAGCCAATTGGATAGAAAGAACAAATTTTATTTTTCCATTTTAAAAATCTATCTGGGACAGCACGAAAACAACATTCGAATGTTGGGTGAAACAGACGACCGACAGCAAGGGTGCTATCTTGCCCTGTTCCACGATTTTCTGGGGCTTGAGTCCGAGTTCTTATACTGTATTTTGTGCCTACCGGCCGGGGTATTGTGTCTTCACATTCAAACACAGTCTTTTCACCCGGTGATGAATCCTAAACAGATTTCCCAGCACTGGGACGTGTCTGAAAGGATTTTCTTGGAATCTTCTTTTGGAATGCTGATTTCCTCAAACCTGGGGTCCACCCTCGAGATAACTATCAATGTTTTGATAGTCCATGATGATCCAGGTGCCCAGAGTCTGATTTAATCAAGGACCAACATCCTGGTGCGCTTGTCTTCTTTCTTGTGCAAATCGGGGTGTTAATCTGTCACTTCACAGTTTTGCAAGGTATGTCCTGGTATTTGGAAACGCCTCCTTATTCCAGGAACCAGGACTTACTTTTGCATTCACAAAGTTACAAAGTATAACATTTATAATACATTTAATAATTTACTACATCTACTATGTTTCCCATATTTTATTACACGAATTTATCAGCATATCTATTACAGGAAGGGTTGGAAGAGATGGGTCAGAAAACTCCAGAGCTGAGGCTTGAGGGCATGGGCTTCAGTAGGCAGGGGGTGTGGGGTACAGAGTAGTGAAAAAAAACTTGGAGCAGTACTGAAGAAGCAGCAGGGTGCGGGAAAACAGTGACCCTGCTCCCAGCACCATGACAGGCCCCTCTTTTAGTGGGGCATGAGATAACAAAGTCCCAGTTCAGTGGTTGCTCCCAGGAGCACAGGGTCACCCCACGCCAGAAGAAACAGGAGCAGGCTGGACTTCTGTAGCAGGAGTGAGTTCCTTTTCCCAAAACACAGATACACCACTCCCTGTGGAAGGCTCAGACTGAGTGAGAGAGAGCTTCCCCTCCCCATTTCAAGCACCCAGCTATCAGTGCCCCTTAGCAACACAGGGGGAAAAAATTCCACTGGTAACAAGTAAAGAGAAAAGGAAAGAAAAAACCCTCAACCCCTGTGAAAAAATGAAGATTACTTTCTATGTAAATTTTAAGAAATAAGTTTAATAGAAAATAAGACAATTAGGAGATAGAAAAAAAGCAAAGTACGGCTGGCTGGGTGACTTGGCATTTAGCCAAGTCCACACCTTGCTGTATCAGAGACATTCTTTAAATACCCTTTCTAGTGCATCAGTCTGTTGAATATTCATATTTTTCCATAAATTAATTTCCATATTCCAGGAACTGTTTTGCATGGTCCCTCCTTGGGTCTGCATTTTTAGAGCATGCGTGTTTCTTGGCTGTGTCTTCATTATCACCTCCAGGTTGGGCCTTGGTCCATACTTTCTTCAAATGGTAGATGCTCATAGTTGGTATATCAACAGCAGGGTCTTCTTTTCATGTTTATTGAATGCTATCCCGACCAAACAGACAGTTTAAGCATACTATATCAACTACTACCACTATGCCTAATTTTCTTTACTAATAGCAGAAATAAAAACTTATATCCTTACTACAACGTTATTAATCATATAGCACACACCTTGTGAAGAGCCAACTTTATAATATGCATTTATAACAGACTCAAAAGCATTATTGGGAAATTGGATATTTGGAGTGCTTAATTTTGGAAGCTTGAGATATTTGATACTGAGGATACTTTACATTTAGTCTGAAATACTGATTTTCCTTGGAAGTAGTCTTTGATGAGGATAAAGAGCTATTGAAATAATTCACACTCCAAATGAAAAAGATCAATATTTAAAAAACCCAAACAAAAAACCCCGTAAGATTGAAAAAAACTAAACTGATCTTGGTCTTTCTTATTCTGTTATGTTCTGTTATTCAATCTAGAACAGATGACAGCTGGCTGTCATGTTTTAACTCCAACCTGCAACCAAGACCCATGCAGTTACTTGCTCACTCACCCATGGCGGAATAGGGGAGCGAATCAGAAGAGTAAAAGAGAAAAAACTTCTAGGTTGAAGTAAAGACATTTTAATAGGTAAAGCAAGAATTGCATGTACAAGAAGAGCAAAGAAAAAGGAATTTATTCACCACTTCTCATGGGTGGACAGGTGTTCAGCTATCTCCAGGAAAGTTGAGCTCTGTCATACATGATGGTGCCTTGGGAAGACAAATGCCACAACTCCAGATGTTTTTCCCTTCCTCCTTTCTGCCCCCACTTCATATGCTGAGCATGAAGCCATATTGTCTGGGATATACTTTTGTTTAGTTCATGTTAGCTGTCTGAGCTGTGTCTCTTCAGAGTTTCTTGTGCACACCTGCACACTCAGCCCTCTTGGTGGTGGGCAGTATGAGAATGTATTAGTTTTGCACAGCCTGGTTTTTGATAGCTGAGAGGCCACAGAGGTGGCTCCTGAGAGAAGCTGCTGGAAGCTTCCACCATGTCCAGCAGAACCAATCCCTGATGGCTCTGAAGATGGACATGCTGCTGGCCAAGGCTGGACCAATGAGAGAGCCTCTGTGATGGCATATTTAAGAAGAAACTCTAAATAAAGTGGGGGCGGTGTTCATTCCAACCAGAGAAGAGGAAGAGATGAGAACATGTGAGGGAAACAACATGGAGACACCCAGCTCAGTGAAGAAGGAGGAGGAAGTGGTACTGCAGGCACCGGAGCTGAGATTCTTCTGCAGGCTGTGGTGAAGCAGCTGTCAGTGGGAAGGAGGGAAGGGCTGGGGGGAAAAGGTGTTTTAAGGGCTTATTTTACTTCTCATTATCCTCCTCTGATTTGTTAGTAATAAATTCACTTAGTAACCCTAAGCTGAGCCTATTTTGCCCTTGAAGTGTTTTTATCCTGGTCCTTATCTCAACTCATGAACCCTGCATTAATTTTTCTTTCCTTTTCCTCTCTTCTTCCCAGCTGTGGCAGGGGAGGGTAAGCAAGTTACTCTTGTGGGTGCCTGGCATTGGGCCAGTGCTAAACCACATCAATGTCCATCCTCTGCTGTGCAGAGGAGCCCAGCTGCAGGGGCCACTTCACCACAGGAAGAGCCACATTCACGTGAGGGACAGCAGAGGGGGTGTCATGGCCCACCAAAGGTCCCCCTCTAAGGGGTCCCCAGACCCTGCACCAGACCACCACAACATGATGCAACAGATACACAGTGTTGCAAGGAAAAGTATCAAACCTAGCTCCCTCAGGGCAGGCACCTGGGCATTCCCACCTCACCCAAATGTATATTAATCCATTTGTTTCTGTACTTTTTGTGGGGCGGCAAGGACTCACCACCAAGAAGACCAGATGAAGGGAAACCATGAGACATCATTGGGATCCTCAGGAGGGTGATATGTTTCTACCTAATCCCTGTTACTCTCTCTGTCCCCCCCTTCCTTCCTTCCTTCCTTCTTTCTTTCTTTTTCTTTCTTTCTTTCTTTCTTTCTTTCTTTCTTTCTTTCTTTCTTTCTTTCTTTCTTTCTTTCTTTCTTTCTTTCTTTCTTTCTTTCTTTCTTTCTTTCTTTCTTTCTTTCTTTCTTTCCCTTCCTTCCCTCCTTCCCTTCCTTCCTCTCTTTCTCTCTTTCTTTCGCTCTTCCTCTCTTTCTCTCTCTTTCGCTCTTTCTTTTCCTTCCCTCCTTCCCTCCTTCCTTCCTTCTTTTTTTTTCTCTTTCTCTCTCTCTCTTTACCTTTTCTACTATTAAAAAAATATATCATTTTTTGGCACCAACATCTAACTTCATTTGGTTTTAATCAAGTTCTGCAGTATATTTTGAACCGTTCTCGGTTCAATCAAATTAATTCACAAATTTTTCTTTGCTCTTCCATGTTTAAATTGGCTCATAACAGTATTTTACCCAGGAAGCAGTGTTTGGTCACCTGTATTCAAGAAAGGTCAACTCAGAACAGGAAGGAAGGAAAAGGAACTCCTTAAATTAAAAGACTTTGAGGGCAAGAGAACAAATTGAGAAGAAAATTACCATTAAAAACACCATCAAAATAAAATGTTAGAACAGTCTTTAGTAAGAATAATAAGAAAAAAAATTTAACTGGTTCTACTGGACTTTGTTCAGTTCATAAAAGGAAAGATATGGAATAGTTGCCAATGAAAATAGGAGACTGAAACTGAGGACCTTCCAGTTCCATGTCCCTAACTGTGTTTCAGAATTTTTAAAAAATGCATACATTATTTTGAATGGTTCCGGCCTTGGCAGGCTTGTCCTTTTTTATATGACTTGTCCACTTCCAAAATAAGTTTCAGTCTTATACATGTCTGTCTGTCTATCTCTCTTCCTCCCTCAGAATTCACATTTATTAGTGGTTTGACAAGATACACTTCAGCCTGGTTAATAAGTTTGATGAAAACAAATATGAGGAGAGGACCACAGTTTCTGACCTAACCTCCCATAGGCCTTAGAACTGCTGATGTAGTTGGGGAAACAGTCAGTTTTCAGGACAAATCTTTTATAGGTCTGAAACCAAGTGCGACACATTTCAAACTAAGTGCAAGTTGGGGAAAATCAAATTTAAGTTAGCCTTCTTATTCAGACAAATTGACAGAGAAAGGTAATACCAGTTATGAAGCAGAAGAAAAACTTCAGAAAAGGGGGGAAAAAAATGATAGTATTTGTAGAATGGAAGTGAGAGTGGGACAAGCATAGCTGAGCAGGCAGTAGAATATGAGACAAAGTTTAACATGTGTCACCTGGCCAAGGTGAAACATGGGTCTCCCCTTTGAAGAAGCTATGACAGGGATACAGTTTTGAGCGAAGAAACAGGGCAACATGCTACCTTGATTCTGGCATTTGGCAATCTCACCAAAAAACTTCTGTTTTCATAGACTGCTAGATTTGATTTCTCATCCCTCACCCTGAAAACTAAAATGGAGAAAAGTATTTTAACACATCTTTATCATCTTCTATCCAATCCTATACATATTTCATTAATTTAATACTGAGCAAGTATTCTGACCTCTTAATAGGTAATCACTTTATTGTCAGTTTCCTACTCCGTGCCATTCACCTAAAATCAACACAGTAAAATAATAATTTTAGTAATTAGTCTAATCATTTAAATTAGATAAAGGTTAGGGGGGCAGATCATGCCCAGTTCTCAAGTGCCCTATCTCCATTGAGAGACTGATGTAGGACAGAATATATTCTCTCTACGAAGTGCTCGCTGCTGGATAAAGCAATCACTTCCTTTACTATTCCTTTTATCTTTTCTGACTATAGCAGAGAACAGCATCATCAAGATTGAATTACATAGCTCTCAGATTGCAAGTACATTACCACTTACACGGGTTAGTGCAAAGCTTGTCTCATTATGTGTGTCCTTCAGCTTCAGGGGAGCCCATGTGAGTCCCTTCTCATTTGTGCTGGTATAAATCTAGAATAATTTAATGCAAGGCAATGCATCACCTGTATGCATGTCTGCAGCAGGGACATCTCTGCTCAGGGTACTACTTTATTAATTTATGATTCTTTACAGCTGTTTAACTGCGTGTTAATTTACTAAAACATTGCATACCTAGAAGTTCAAGCATTAAAATGGCACTAGCTACATAAAAACCAAAGCAGAAACGAACTAGAAATACGTGAATTATTCCTTTCCAACACTCACAGATTATAGCATGATCAAGACATGATAAACTAACTTGCATTGCTCTTTTTTTATTAAGATTCATTTCTCCACTGTAGGGGATTAGATTAGTTTCTTTTTCACTTGTAGAATTTTTTCCTATAAGTTGCTAGGAAACTAACTACTGGGTACTTATAGGTACTTAAGCAGACCAAAGGGGCCAAAGGAGAGGAGTTGTAGCACCTGCCTACACTTCTTTGGGTCTCTGGAAGTTTCTCTTGGAGCAGAAGATAATGCGAGTTTTGGGGCAGGTAAAGGACAGGACTGAGGGCAGCTCCTTGCTCTTGCTCTCGGCATTCGGACAGAGGATGGCCAGGCTGCTGCTTGCTGCGGGAGGAGCTCACTGTCACCAGGAAGTCCAATCCTGGGAAATCTACCATCATCTGCTTGTGTGCCCAGGAATTCTGAGCTCCTCCTCCTCCCCTGCTGGAGCTGGGCCAGCCCTGTCCTGCCACCGCCACTTCTTCAGCACTGCTTTGAAGCTTGTTGCTATGCTGTGGCCCCGCACTCCCCCTGCCCTGCCAGGACACCCCTGCCATTCTAGTTACCATCGTGGAGCTTCTGCTATATTTCATCCAACAGCCCAGGATTTTCCACTGTTCCAGCTTGGTGCTCTCAAAGTCCTGCAGGGGCACTGAGAACAAACTGCACCGGGCTTTGTGAAACAAAGCCCCTCGAGGTTCTTAGTTTGTTTATTATTGATGCTGTAGTTGTTGTTGTTTATTTGCCTTGTTATACATACTAGTAAAGAACTGTTATTCCTACCCCCATACCTCTGCCTGAAAGCCCATTTAATTTTCTAAATTATAATAATTTGGAGGGACGGGATTTGAATTCTCCATTCCAAGGAAGGCCCTGCCCTCCCTAGCAGACACCTGTCTTCCAAACCAATGAGACATTAATTTTTAAGAATTAAGGACTTTAGTTAAACTAGATATTGCTGAGGTAAGGTAGATAAACTTCCCTCTACTAACAGAAGCCAGATTTAAGGAACTGATAAATCATGAGGCCTGTTTATGTATTCTGACTAATCAATAGACTCCAAGAATACAATACAATCATAAATCAAACAACCCTGGGAAAACAGGATTCAGTTGTCACATAACACTAAAAGGTTAAAAAGTCAAAGTGAGGAAGACCCATCTTACTTCATCATTTTGAGACCCTGCCGCATAAAAAGGATCACCGACCTATTTCAAAGAACAAACTACACATGCTTAATGGCTTTTTGGCTAATTACCATACAAAGCGGGTAATGGCATGTACCAGAGTTATCAATATGTATTTGTGTTTTGGGTATTCAATACTCCTGTACATAAAAAGACCCTGTGATCATCTGTAAATTGCACGTGTGTATTTAGGAGCTATCCCACACGCTGCTTGGCGTTGTAATAAACATACACTTTCTAATTTTAAACTGTTAGAGAGCCTTTGTCCGTCATAGTTGGAAATCAATATTAGATCAATATCCATATTTTTTTAATAAATCATCAAGACATCCACTCATTCTTTATTTCTGTCAAAACCACTTGCAAATAAAATCTCCATTTGCAGCTATTTGAAATATTGAAATTTTGGATTTTCTGTAGTAAATAAAGTCATGTGACTTTAAATTCATTTGTACATTTGAATCTACACAAAATAGCTGCCTTCATTGTATCTCTATTCTGGTAGTAAGCGAAGTGGGACCAGAGGACACTAAAATCTACTTTGCATCCTTAATGACTCCCATGACACTGTTCTTAGGCCTTTGATATCTCAATTATCCAGTGCGTTATGCACTCGGAATTTTAATCAAATCAAGACATCTTACCCAGTACTACTCAGGTCAATATGCAACTTACTAGACCCAAAAGGTATGGGGGGAAGTCTCCTATCTTTTTCAAGGGGTATTTCACTACTAAATGGAAAAGATTTAGCAGAAAAACTTCCATTACATCCAAGCCAAAAAGCCAGGCAATGGCAGGCACAGACAGCCAAAATGTCAGACCAGCTCCAGTCCGTCCATATGAACCAGGCTGAGCAGCATGCTAACAAATTAGCTGGTTTTTTCATTGTTGAAGAATATCTTATTTTTCTTGAAGTTTGATCTAGTTCTTCCTTTCTTGGTGAAACTGGAAGAAACAAATCTGCTAAACGTTGTGGGTTTGATTTCTAAAACTAAGCCACTTTGTCATAGAAGTCCTACAGGGTTTTTAAAAGCTGTTTGGGGTAACGCAACACACAACATTCTGCTATGTACAAACTGCTGTTCTCTGCTTACCAAGAAGACAAGAAGTGAGTCCCACAGAGGGCACCGTTAGCTCATCAATCCTCTGGCCCCAGATGGGCATGTACACTGTCTGCTTACATGCACACACATGCATACATGCTCACATGACAACAAAGAGATTTCAGTACATCCAAAAGTCCCTGTTTATTACGTTAGCTGCTGCAGCACTAGTGCTTCCACTAATTTCCAAAAGCAAACTGGGCATTGCATTCCTGTTGGCTGCAGCATTCTCCTACCACTTTTGTCCAGCAATGACTGAGAACATTTATATTTACTTTGAAGGGTGCTACCTTCATGTCAGAACCCACATTTACTTGGAACTCTCCCAAAGCTTTTGGCATCGTGGTACCTAAAGCTGTGGTCTTCCACCAGTACAAATGTGCTCTGAGTCATAGGTTAGGTTCTAACTCTGCCCAGCCTGTTCTCAGATATACAGCCAATAATACTCAGGAAACAGACTGCTTTAGTACATCTGGAGAACATTGAAACACTTAAGAGTTGTAGAAGTAAAAGCTTACATTCAGCTTCTGCTTGCTATACAGGTGACCAGTAAGCATGGGGATGTATAGAGTTGAAAACATAACTTCATATATATTATTTAGTTACTACATTCCAGCCACTATGGACTATAAATCCTTGCAGGAAAAACACATGAAGCTGAAAAATTCAACTTTTATCCAAATTCATAGATTGAAACAGAACTCAAGTTACACAGGTTGACACTTATATAGGTCAGCATCACAATCTCATGGAGTTTGATGTTGATAAAGCAAGATTGATGAAATATAAATAATTCTCACTATCTTTATTTTATTTCAATGGTTTTAAAATACTGTAGTCAAGTCAGTTGTACTCTTTGTCTCCAAACAGTGATAGGATAGGGTTAAAATGATTTCTAAAGGCATAAGAGAAGGACCTAGCTTCGCTGTAACCAGGATGTTATTTTCATGATATTGTTTTAACCAAACCAAGGATAACTTGCCTAGGTAATAACCAGGGGAGGAGGGGGAATTAATGTAATCCTTAGTTAAATACATAGGCCCTAGAAATAAAGTTAGCTATTCTTTAGTAAGTCAAGGTGAACCTGTACCTGTATCATCATCATATGATAAATTGTCTTGTTGTTAATTGTAAGCATCTGGTAACTAAATATGATTATTATTTTAAATATGAATCATGAGAATCTTAAACAGCAATCATGAGAATCCTAAATACGAATCATGAGAATCAATTGTTCCAAATTCATGCTTGGGTAAAATCAATAGAACAATGGGGTTTAATGGTTAACATGTATACTTATGTAACAAGAAAGTAAAAAACTGTGTCTATTCCAAACTTCTGGTGGAGCCAAGATTTGGGTCCTTGGACCCCTGGCTCCCAGAGCTCTCTCCGATAAAGCACCGCATACAATCATTCCGTGATTGTGTGTTTCTTCCTACGCTAACAATAGTTTGATGTTATAAGTAATAAAATTACAATAAAAGATGTTAATTATCCACACATAGGTAAACACATACCATATAGTTTTTAATTCAAACATACGGGAGAAAATGTCTCACCCAGTTAATGGAAAAGTACTTGAGCTAGACAAGGACAATAACTGACAAAATGATATTACTAGAATAATTTTGCAGTCATTTTTTATTCCAAAAAGTTGTATTTTTTGTAAACCTGACATTTCCAAAACAGTGCAAGTGAATCAGAATACAGGTGAACACAAGCTTCTAAATACAGGTGACAAATACGGGTGACATCAGTTAGAGTGAACACATTCTTCCAAACACAAGTTCACAAAAAGAAACATATAATTTTACAATATATAAGCAGTGATATTTTGATAAAAAGAAGGGATGATGGTGCACGTACTCTACTGTGCATGCAAATCAAGCTTCAAAAGCAATTCGTCTTCAGGCCAATTTAATCAGTGCACATTCAATGAATTAAATTCTACTTTCATTTATATCCAATAAACTCTAGCAAGTGGGTAAACGTAGACAAAGGATAGAAATTAGTTCTATGACTCCCTTAATTCTTTAGTGAAAGCAGTATTATATATTTCTATGTCAAATTGATATCATGCTTTAAACTCGTGCAAGACTCCAAAATGTGCCCATAAACAGAAGACGTTCAAGAAAGTTGATACTAAATATTGTCAAAGAAAGATTTTTCATATCTATTGCTTTCAACAAGTTGGCTACCTGCACATTATTGACTTGGTATGTGGGGTCATTACCATTCATATATTTAGGCATAGAAAGGGCTGTTTTCACTGTTATGCTTGGCATTGCAGAAGTCTTCACCATTTTGAAATGAAAAAATTAAGTAGTTTACAGGGTTGGAATTTACATCAGGCATAATTTCTCTCTCAGATAACACAAGCAACATGTGAGATGACTCAATTCAGAGGCTGATCCAGTATTTTCTACAGTTTGCTGACTTCCTCATTATGATTAAACAAATAAAAGAACAAGTTTATTCAGAAAAAAAAATAGCAGGTGTTTCTGTTAGGTACAAGGGCCAAGAGAATACCAGTGACATTCTTGGAGCACACTACTTGTGCTGTGGCTTGGGGAGAAATTTCAAGACCCAAACCCCTTGGTTTTTAAATGAAAACAGCTGTGAAAGGTGGCTTTATCCCTGTGCTGTGGGTCACCGAAACCGTGAAATGACTGTGATCTTCTTGAAATCAAGATGGAAACTACACGAAATTGCAACAGCACCAGCTCTGCATTAAGTAATATTTTTCTTTGATTCCCTCCTGCCTTCTTTCCTGATCGTCTTCTCCTGAGATTGTTTTCTTCTTATCCTAAAAACAACTTCAGGGGTACTATTTGTAATAAGACATCTTGTACACAGCAAGCTTTAGTTATCTTAGAGCATTTGAAAATGTTACTGCCCCACTTCTAAGCTTTCTCCTGCATAGCTTATAGCTAGTGCAAAGTGAGCCTGCTGGGAAAAATGGCAATGTAAATTCAGCAAACCTTTCACTGAAGTTGTCAAAGAAAACTGATGAGATTGTCTCAAGATGGATTGACTGGAGAGCAGTAGTACAATGACTACCCCCAGCCCCTGTGCAAGCAGAACAGCAAAAAGAAACTAACAAGTAGCTGACAGACTCCCAGAGCACTAAAAGCAATATCTAAAGTAACCATGTCTCTAGATATTTAGGATGATTTCCTTATTAAAAAATCATACCTCTATAGCAGAGGTATGTTCTAGACATTCTTGAAGTGTATTACATTTTCGTAAGATTTTGGGATTAGAAACTGATTGCAATCAACTGATAATAGTGGTACTTTTTGTTTTTGTTTGTTTTTTAAAAAGTGGAAAGATGCATCTACAGTACTCGATATGAAGAACTGGTATGATTCATTGTCAAATCTTGCTTGGAAGCAAGCAAAAGCCACAATGGAATTTGATAAAAAAAAGGGAGAAAAAAATGTGGAGAGTAAAATCAAAACCATCCATGACAACAAAACAATTCAGTACCTAGCACTGACGATACTAAGAATTTGTGGATTATTCCACAAATATGGCACTTACCTGGCCAACAACTAGATTTTCACTAAGAGATGACTTGTGCTGGACCAATTCTATGACAATTCAAGTCAGAAATGAAAAAGTCCAGTGTGGGCTCAAATGCAATTTACCTTTATTTGTTTGGGTTTTTTTTTTAATAAAACCACTTTTGCTTTGCAACAAAACAAAAAAAAAGTCCAATAAAATCTGAAATGTTGAATTTGTATTTTTTTTTTAATTCTCTTCTTTATACAGTTTAAAAAGATATTTCAAAGGTATAACTAATTTTGATTTTTAAAATACTGTAAGGAAGCATTTCTGTCAGATTTCAAAGTAAAATTTTGTTTAAAAAGTGGAAATTGATGATTTCAACTTCTCAAAGGGAACTTTCTCCCTTTTTGAATGGAAACTTTTAAATTCAGTTCAATTCACAAGTAGTTTCACATGTGTCCTGAATTATCCCTTCAGCAATTTTACTTTGTAATAATTTTGGGGGGAATCAGTTCTAGAGAGGGCAGATACTGGAGATTCTTACAGGTAATAAAAAGACCCCCTTTTTAACCAAGTACTTTAAACAATTTCAATTTATAGCTGTGAATCAATCTCACATCCAATTTCTGTCTGACAGATTTTTTTTAAGAGAAAAAACAGACAATTAGCTTTTGTTGTTTAACAAAACTAACCAACATATACTGCAAAGAATATATGCAGACATATACTGCAAGGAATTCAACAACCTTCAGTATTAGAGGCAGATATAGATTAGATATTTGAAGGAAACTCTACTGTGAAGATGATGAGAAACTGGAACAGGTTGTTCAGAGAAGTTGTGGATGGCCAATCCCTGGAAGTGTTGAAGGCCTGGTTGGATGGGGCTCTGAGTAATCTGGCATGGCCATGGGCAGGGAGTTGGAACCAGATGATCTTTAGGGTTCCTTCCCACACAAGCCACTCTATCAATCTTTGGCTTTCTGATAATACAGCAGTTCAAGGCCAGAAGGGACTGGGCTTTGATTTGGATTTGGTCTAGCAAAAAATCTTCCTGCCCATGGCAGGAGCATTGGAACTAGATTTTTAAGGTCCCTTCCAATCCAAGCCAGTCTATGGTTCTGTCTCTAGATGATAATGCACAAGTGCAGTCAAATGTCGCCAGCCTTTTTGTTTTGCACTCTCTTGGAAAGTCTGCACTCCACTACATGTGCTTATAACAGGATTTTGCTATGGATTTTGACTTAAATGATCATTTGTCACACAGAATCTGTCAAATCAACAATCATTGTTTTAAGAAAGATAGTTGAATAGACTAACAGTTTTTCTTGTCAGATGTTGAATCAATACACTTAATTAATTTTAAAACTATTTTTCCCTAATGCATGCAGATAACTAATAGTTAATAAATATCAATCAGTACTGTAGTAATAGCAGACACTTGATGATGGTGGTGATAAAAAGCAAACAGGAATATGTTTTTATATTTTTATAATTTGAAGCTATCATGAATATGGCAGGAAGAGCAAGACCTGTTCCCAAGCAGATTTCTTGCATGTTCTCTGTGTTCAAGTTTCCAAACTTCCAGCTGTTCTTTTATCACACCCTTAAGAAGAAGACATCCTGCAACCTTTTAACCCTGGTTTCAATTTCTACCACAGAGCTTGGCCTTTCTTTCCTTTAAATGGATTTTATACCAACATGATATTTACTCCTTATTTACACAATAGTGCAAAATACAGGTAGAATCTAAACCCAAGTCTTACACAGTTACACTATTTCTATGCAGAAATCCAAAAGCTTTTTGAAGAAATGTGTTTGAATTAGTTACAATTGGATTTCTCCTAATTCAACAAACAATTTGTTAAAGAATTACCAGCAATAAAAGTGCCAAGCTGAGATCCAATAACATCTGCGCCTTGACTAAACTTTCTTCTAAATTCTTGAGAAAATACATTCAATACTTGGAACACCCAGATAGGCAATCTCAAGACTCAAATATCCAAACATTTTAATCCTTGCATCTACTTATCTCTCTTAAAATTAGCGTATAAACAAATTCATGACTCAAGTATGAGTATAACTTACATGACAGACATAATGCTCATAGCATGTAGCAATGTATCACTTGCTTTGACAGCAAGTACAGTAAACTTGCTTTACTGTACTATTAACAGTAGTTTTAAAACTATCCATCTTAATATTAATATTACTTCAATACTTTTTATTATTATTATTTAAAGGAATTTGTCAATGTCATAGTGATTGGCCCAATTATATCCTTCTGGTATCTCAACTGTACAGTCCTTGAGACTGCAAAAGAAAACTTCCTGAAGAGAACATTCTCTGGTGCCTTCTTCAGTGAGCCAAAGCAAGCTACATCGTGCTACATGTCACTGAAGAAGTGTTTTTTTTTTTCCTCTTCCATCCAGGCTAGTAAAGGACAGACTCAGGATACAGAGTATCATAACTGTGAAATACTTTAGGTTCTGTAGCTTATAAATCAAACACCAAATTTAACTTAAAGAAGGACAGTAAAAAGATTTTGGCCTATTTCTATTAAATGATCTATATATGGTATTACCAAGCCTTGTGAATTAAGCATATGAGGATTTCAGCTACTTTTATCTGTAAATCTTCCTTTTCTCTCTTGCATTGATGTTTAAAACAGATAGAATACAATAGAATTTATATATATATATTTCCAAAGATTTAGCCAGATATCAGTGCTTGAGTGAACTATATAGCTATTCAATAGAAATTATAAAACATTGATACAAATATAAAGACATACTCAATATAAAAAGCTTGTATTTATAAAAAATATTCTTGGGTAAAAGTCTTCCCCTGAGGGCATACTACATAGTTGGATTCATAAATATTGCTCTGCACTGCAGCTTGGTTACCAAAGTTCAAAGTTCAACTCTTAAATGAAGTGTGAATTGCTCCAGTCACCTGACATGGCTGCAGTGGTTGCCTCAGAATATATTCCCTAGCTTTTGGGAGTAATAAAGACACAGCATCAATGGGGTCTCCGAAAAATCCGGAGAAGATTCCTTCTTCCACATATGGAAGATACAAGAGCAGGATCTATAGACTAGCGAGTGCATGTCACATGACTGGGCAGTTTTGTTTTCATGGGCAGTTTACTGATTTTTCTGGACCCAGTTCCAACTATCTTCATTCTCCTTTCTGGTCTTTTCAGCCTCAATAATTTCTTTGTACCTCCGGCGGAAGAAGCCCATCTGCAAATCAGAAGAGATGACAGTGGTAAATTATTGAATCATTAAATTGAAACTTACGTTGTTGGTATGACAGATAACATTATGCAGAAAGAACTAGCCCAGGAGTTAGGGTCTAATTCCTACAAGTGCCAATCCACAATATTAGTTCCTTATTTACATCAGTATAAATGAGATCAGACTGGGTCCCAAATCTTCATAAATACTCTGCTCCTTTTAGATGAACTACACTGAAGCAGAAGTCCTCTTATATGACGTATGAGCTAAAAAAAAAAGCACATGAAGTATTTATAATACAGACAGACGAGCAGAAGCAGATAGACGTTTATTGGTTTAAAATAGAGACTAATGCTAAATTTGTAGCTGAACCTAAAGCCCAGCTAACTTTCTTGGGTCTTGAGTAAATGCTGACAGTGTTTTATGAACAGTGCTCTCAGTGTCTACAACTGCATAAAACAAGAAGGACAAGAGAAATACAGTACAGTCACCCACCTCTCACTTCTCAGTTCCTACTATAATCACTGATAGTAACTTTTGCATATTTTCTTGTTTTCTAAAGCCTTGTACTTAAAGAAATGCAACTGGTTTTCCTCTCAGTTTGGATAAAAATTCTCATATCTCTGTTTCTTTAAGTCTCTCAGATAAAAAACCATTATTTTAATAACAGACTTTGGTAAGCATTCAAGAATAACTCCTCAAACTTAGCAGTGCACTGTTGAGATCACTGAATAAATATTTTGTTCAACATAATTAAACATTTATGTAATTACTACCACTCTAAACCTGTTTTCTTACTCCTGCTGTGTAAAACATGATGTTTTAGTCTTCTTTTATCAACCAGTTATTGCCACTAATTATTCCCAAATTGCCTGTGTGTAGGAATATTTTGTGTCTTTTTGTCATTACTAAAATTCCATTAAATTGGACTTCTTAGTTTCAGTCTTCCGCAACTTTAATTTTCTTCAAGTGTATTTTAATTCACGGGGGGGTCTAAAAGGCAGCATATTCAATCTGTTAAGTGGGTTTTTCCAGCACATCTTCCTAAAGTTCAAGTCCTTGTCTGTGCCTTGAATTACATCCTAAATTCACAGCAGTATGAGACGATGCACACACCATCCTATCATCAATTCTTATCTCTTCCTCTGTCTTCTGTGCAAAGGGCATAGAAGCTGTAGCACAGTCTGACAAGCCCCTCTCTTTTGGTAAATGGGACATGCTATTAATCTAGAGATAAGTGTACTCTGCTAAGAGCATAGGTACATTTCACAAATATCTACTGTCCTAGCTCCAGCCAGACAGGGATAATTTTGCAGTAGGCTGAGGGCGTATGGCTAGAACCTGGAGATTATTCTACACCACTTGACGTCATTGCCAGGGGTGGGGGGGGCCGGGGGGAGTCTTTTCCAGGGGAAGGGGTTCCTTCTGATCAAGAAAGCAAAGTGAAGGGAACAGTGAGGTAATGCTGGCTCCGAGACAGAGGGAGCAGTCCAGGTAATGTGGCTGCAGTCAAGTCAGGCTCAGTAGCATTTTGCATGTGAATCACTCTTTTCTACTCTTTTGTTATTAATTGTTGCTGTTACTGTTTGTTTTCTTATCTCATTGCTGTTTCCAGTAAAATTGTTCTTATCACAACCCATGACCTTCACATTTTGTACCTCCAATTCTCCTCTCTATGTCACCTAAGAGGAGTTTGGAGTGTTTCAGCTGGAACAATTAATTCGAGGATACAATTCCTAAACCACAACAGCCTAATTTGGTGCCCAAGTCAGACACAAAGGTTATCATAATAACAGATCTGCCCAGAGCAGTAAACAAATTTAGATGAAGTGTTTTTTGTATTAGGTACAGAGCCACTGGCTACAATGTTGCTTGATCTGTTCATGTGGTTGTGGTACTTAACCCTGTATTTATTCCGATATGTGCTCCTTGCAGTGTTCTTTTTCAGAGCAGGGAAAAGGATCAGGATTACTTTGTTGATGTACTGTGTGATAACAGTTTATCACATGATAACATGTAATGATGGTCATTTGGGGTTTGTATTCAATGCTGTTCTCCTATCCTTGCCCCAGGCACAATATTTTGTAGTCCAGTAAAAATCAAACCCAGTCTGTTGGGGGAATAGGGAAGGATGACTTCCCCCAGCTTTTTACCCCCTTTTCCTTCTTCAAGCCTGTTACAACAGCTTTGGAGAATTTTGAATTCCCTTTGGATGTTAAGGAAAGCATGCTGTTGTTGCTAAGTCTGCCAGGTCTCCTCAGTGCAATCCATACCGTGATAAGAATTAAATAAAATAAGCTTTTAACATGATCTTTCAGAGATCTGCCCTGATGGTGGATAGTCATGAGTAGCATGGAATGTGGGAGAAAAAGGCCCTGTTGTTGGAGAAATATGCTCCAATGACTTGGGAGTTCACCCTTCAACAAATACAGGACTCTGATAAAGTGACAGAATGCTTGCAATGAGAATGCTGTGGCAATTCCAGAGAGGAGCAATTTATTGCAATGTGCTGGGCCCAGACTATGATTTATTGGGCACTGCCCTGTACTAGATAACACTTCAGGGGGAGGGGAATGAAAACACACCAGCAGGCACTGTGGCCACTCAAACTGCAGCTGAACCAGATGAATGACTTGTGCCAGTAGCAGGTGCCCCTATAAAGAAATTCAAGACAAATTTAATTCACTTAGTGAGGGATGAAGAGGAATAGGGTGCTCACAACAGGAGGAAGAAGCAGGGCCAGAGAGAATCACCCGATCCCTACCCCCAGGTGAGCTGCAAGATATGTAAAAACATTTCAGGAGAGCCTCTTGTGACCTGCCTGTTCTGATGCTGGGATATCACAACATACAATATGAAAGTAGATGGTAGCGAAGCCAGGCAGTTGGGATCCCTGTTCCAGGACGTAGGCATTGGCAAGGGGATTGGAAAGAGGACAGAAACTCTCAGTCTCTGGAGGCAACATCTGTCGAGCATGTGGGAATGGTGTTCTCTCATTAGGGTGAGGGTCTCATTAGGTTACGGTGACCTAATAGTGTATTGAAACAAGTGGAATGCCATGCAGAAAGGTATCCAGGACCTGAAAGAATTAGCTGTGCTGAAGGAAATCTACAGGGATTCAAATAACAAACAGTCCCCTCTAGATCCAGACCAGGTCCAATGTACACAATCCATGTGGCAGAAGTTTCTATGGAGCATGCCATCATCGTACGCCAACCCTTCGGCATTGATGTCAATGAAAGAAGAAGAAACATTGCTTCCTTCAGGTGATTACCTGACTTTTACAATATAAAGTTCTTTTTTCCTCCCTACCAACCTGTGCCTCAGCTGTGGAAAGACTGAACTAGACTGCGGACAGACTTGACAGACTCAAGCAACCCAGAGAGAAAATGTCCCATGCCCCTGCCAGTACGGACCAGAGTCTCTGCCATTAGGAGCATGTACCCCTCTGCTGGAACAAGGTGTACACACCATGAGGTAACCTGCAGTTTTATCTGCATGACCACAGAGAGGTCATGACCACAGAGAGGACATGAGAAAGTCAGATGGAAAACTCACCTCTGCCCAAACAGCAGCATTACATCACATTCCTGAAAACCCACCAAGGCAAGCGCTATGTTCTTACAGTGGTGGAAGCAACCGCTGGACGGCTGGAAACATACCCTATGCCCCACGCCACTGACAAGGCCACTGTCTTGGGCCTTCAAAAGCAAGTTCTGTGGTGACATGACACCCCAGAAAGAAGTGAGTCAGACAATGGGACTCATTTAAAAAATCACCTCATAGACACCTGGGCCAGAGAGCACGGTAAGTAGTGGGTGTATCATATTCTCATGCACCAGCCTCTGGAAATATTGAATGGTACAATGGACTGTTCAAAAACCACATTCAAAGCAATGGGTAGTGGAACCTTCAAACATTGGGATCTATGTTTAGCAGAGGCCACCTAGTTAGTTAACACTATGGGCTCTACTAATTGAGCTTGCTCTGCCCCATCAAAGCCTCCACATAACAGAGAAGGGGATAAAGTGCCCATGGTGCATATGAGGACATGCGTTAGGGAAGTTAGTTTGGGTTAGCCCTGCTTCTAAGGCAAAGGTGAAGCCGTCTGTGGGATTGTTTTTGCTCAAGGACCTAGGTGCATTACACCTAGGTGTAATGTCCTCTGCATTACCTGGGTAATACAGAGGACAGGGAAACACAATTTGTTTCTCGAGAGGTTTTGATTTTTGGCTAAGAACAGTCTGTAATGTTGAATTGTATAATATCAGTTGCTGAACAACACTGCCACTATATGCCATAACCAATATGGACAAAAAGTATGGAATGCTCTAGATACACCAGTTGTGACCTCCGATGCAGCTTGCAACCACCCAACAGCACACTAGCCCTCCTGCCCTGGGAGACACCTAGGACAGATAGAACCCACAGTCATGGACTAAATGAACTCAACAGGCTTGGAGGGTCATTGACTATAGAAATGACACCAGTGCTTGTATATACATACATAACCAACAACCCCCCCCCCATATATATACATACACACACACACATTTATGTATAGAGCTGGAAGGTGTAGGATCTGGGCATGACATTCATGGTATAGAATAATGACTGGATAATGACCTAGTTGCAGCCAGACAGGGTAATTTTTTTAGTAGCCAGAGCAAGCATGGCTAGAACACAGAGATTATTCTATAGCACCTCATGTCATTGGTGGGGGTGAAAGAAAGAGTCTCACTGGGGGAGAAGGGTTTCCTTCCACTTGAGTAGGTGGGGCAGAGGGATTGATGAGGTTTGCTGGTTCTGAGCTGGAGGGAATGGTTGGGGTAGCATGGCTGTGGTCAGGCCAGGTTGGGCTGAGTGAGCCTTTTGCATGTGAATTACTCTCTTTTGTACACATTTGTTACTAGTATTGTTGCTGTTGCTGTTTGTTTTCTTACCTCCTTTCTGTTTCCAGTAAACTATCTCAGGCTGTGATCATTACCTTTTGTGCTTCCACTTCTCTCCAGCCCACCACAGGGGAGCAGGTAGGGGCAGGGAGGAGGAAAAGGCTCAAGGTTTTACTGGGAGCACTAAATTAAGAGAATGCCATTCCTAAACCACAATGTCTGCAACTACTTTATAAATGCACAGTAGGTAGACATACATATAAATGCCCATGATCTCAGTGTTTCAAAGGTCCCATGACCTGGACGCCCCCCTGAATAGCTGGAACTAGACCTTAAAAGTCATTTGTTCAGTCATTCTTGTGCACAGACTGTGAACATAGTATCTTTCCTATGTACCATAAGCAAAGCTTTCTCTGTTGCAATGTACATGCAAACACATGGATAATTGTGGCTCTGTTCCAAAAAATCAGCTCACAGAAGTGACTCTGTTGAATTTTCTCACTTCCTAGCCTCTTTTAGAACACTGTATGTAAGGATTCAGGAAGAGAGAATTGGAGAGGGGTTTCTCTAGTTCCCAGTTCTTCAAATTTACTCTGGAAGTGAGATCAAATTCTTTCTTTAGCAGAAAAATATCATTACTAGTAATTTTTGTACTTGGACCCACAAGCTATACCAGTGCAAATAATTTATTTTGAGAAGACATCCTCATGATTGCCCCATCATAAAATCACAGTGAAAGTTCACCAGTGATGCCAACAGAATTCAGCTCAGGGGAGACTGCAAGGGAATATCAGAAGTTTCTCTATATTTTTCATCTAAAATGGAAATGAATTATTGATAATACAAAAAAGTGTAAGAGCCTACTACTTCTCTGTTCTGATCCAGCTGGATTAATCATGGGTACTTATTTATTCACAGAAATCTGGTGCTACTACTTACATATGCTCAGGGAGCAGATGTTATGAAAACGTGGGTGGCTTTTTTTGTATTATCATTTTTTGTAACAAAACCTACATGTTCTGTGCATTATAAAAGAAAATTGCCAAGAGAAGTTCAATTTCTAGTTTTAAAAACAGATTTTAGATTTTAGATTTTTAGATTTTAGATCCTTAAGGTTTTCATCTTTCATGCAACCACATCCTTGGTACCATAAAACTTCCTCTTGAAGTTATAATCAAAATTATAGAAAGGCTTTTGAATTTCCTTGAGGGCCAAGCAAACAAACCCCAACTATTTCCCACTGTTATTTTAATTTAAAAATGTCTGTTTTCAAACATCTGCTTCAGGAATTGTCTTTAAAAGTTGGTAATGAGGGTTTTGGTATTTTACTACTTTTTTTTTCTTGATAAAGAATGCTGTTGTATAACTTCTTGTATGGATAAAAAGTGAGCTGAAAACTGTAATAAATGTTAATGAAGCATGAAACCCTACATCTAGAGGTGATTCCACTATGAAGAATTATGTTTATTTGCTGTAAATGATGTGGATACTCTAAAATTATGTAGAGGAAGGACTTAAGAGCAAGGAAAAAGAGAGACTGTGACTTAAGGATTTTTTTTTTAATATTTTCAGAAATAATGGTGAGGGATTAGATACATTTCCCATCCTTGAGAGACAAGGATGTTGTTTGTTATGTGATACTGTTCTTTAGTGACATATATTTACATTTAATGTAATAAAATCTCTACCATCACCAGAAAGAGATTTTTTTGTAATTGCCATGAAGAAATCACAGCATAGTTATTGTCTCACAAAAGACCATACAACTCACATATCCATCTCCTCACAATTAATTCATTTCATTCAAGAAGGACAGCAGTTTTCACCATATGGGGAAGGCTGGTAAGTACCTGTGGCAAGCTGGAGAGAACGAGTGAATTTAACATACAGTGATGAGTAATAAGGAAGCAGACAACTGGACCATAGTGGGAACTGATACAACATAGAGTTGAATATATACTGGCACCTTTATCACTGGGGCTGAAGTGACACCAGGTCCCTTTTCCATGGCTCATGCAAAACCATTAGGAGAACTGAGAAAACCCATTGAGGAAAGCACTGCTGGAACTCAGTCCTGAATTTCAAGCAAGGCAGGGACAGATCCTCATCTTTAACAGGAGTATTGCTGTGATCTCATTTGTAGAATGGGTGGTTACAGTGGGACAATGGCTGCTAACACTTGTTTCATGGGCAACGAGTCTGTAATATTGTCAATTTCTCCCAAATTTTGCTTTCCATATACAGAAACACACATGTATGCACACATACAGTTATATGTATAGAGCAAAGAAATACCCAGATCCAGAACTGTGACCCCATCAGGCAGTCTGTGAGTTCACACATCCCCATCTATGGAAAGCCAAAGGGTCATAAGGGAAGAGGAGGCATCATCCACTATGAGAGTGCAAGAAATGAGAAAATGATAGATAGGCTAGAATAACTAAATTAAAGGATGTATGTAAAATCCATAGATGGTTTCAGGTTTTGAATCTAAACCATCTATTTATAGCAACTCTAATACTTTTTGAAGCACCTCCAGAAAGGATTGGTTATTGTTTCTCCCTTCAAAACCTGAAACCATCCATAGGTTTTTACACACATCTTTAATTCAGTTATTCCAGCCCACGTGCCCTTTTGTAGCATAACCTTACTGCCATCTACAGTATATACTGAGTGGAAAGCATATTTCTGGCAATATCAAACAATAAAACACCACAAAAACTGTGTTAGTGTGAGATGCGAAATTACACCTATTATTCTGAAATTATTTCTTGCCATGTGACAGCACTGTCAAGTCCTCTATTCAAACACGGGTATTTAAAGTCTTTAGCATACACAACTCCCTTTAACTGCCATGCCAGATTTAAATCCCTTCAATCCCAGATATATCATATCTAATAACACTCACATAGAACAGCATTCTTCAAGCACCCACAAAAACAGAAAACTTCAGTCAAAAATGATTTTACACTGTTGAATTATCATCACAATGAATTTTCTTGTTGGGTTTTTTTCTGTTGCTACTTTCTGCATATCCAAAGGCTGAATTACTAGATCATATATTTTCCTAGACTCCAAAAGTATAAGCACTTACCCAATACATTCTTATAATTAAGCAAATTATAAATATGCTCTTTTTAAATTAAAATTTAATTTTATTAAATTTTAATAAAATTTAAATTTAAATTTAAATTTAAATTGAAGATGATAAAATTTAGATTTTATAATCTAAATTTTATTTAGATTATAAAATAAAATTTAAATTGCAACTGGGAAAAAACAAAGTTGATCAGAGGACAGCAATATCTCTGCTTTTATTTTATTCACTGTTTGGTAAATCTCTGAAGTGCTGTTATCATGCCCAAAAAGGTTTATTCTCCCAATCAAATAAAAAGAGAAATAGCTTGAAACATGGATTGTAGAAGAATAGCTATGTTTTGCATTTTTTAAAGTCTTTTTGCCATTAATCTAAGTAGATAGGAAACAAGAAAAAAATTATAACCATCATATACCGTGATGATGGCTATCTTTCATCTTTTCTGAAACACATTCTGAACTACAACTCTACCTCTCTCTTTCCAGTGGATTACATTTTTTCACATTGTTCCAGGATAAGAGCAACGCAGCTGCAATGGCTGTGATGTTCTCAAAGTACTCTGGCATGCACAGCTCTCATTTGGAGGACACTGAGACCACAGAGAACACTCAGTCACAACATTAGTGTTGCACATTTGCATAGATCATTTTATCAAGAGAGATAACAAAGGCATTTTACAAGTACTGGACACCTACCACCACTGAAATGTTGCCAATCTTTCTCTTGAGGGTAGTGAAAAAATAGATGGCAGTCAGCAAGCTCAGTGGTGAAGGCAGTGTTTTGGCTATAACAGCAGCATTAACCATTTACTCACACAAGAACAAATAAAAGATGACCAAACTCAATCGTTCTGCAACATCCAGTCAGAATTCAAAAAGCACAGCCAATCACCGGAGTAACTGGCTAAAGAAAACCCAAAGTTTGAGTCACTGTTGCAAGAATACAAACTCCACTGTTCTAAGCAAGCCAAGGGTCTACAAAAATTTTGTGGTACCTGATTTGGTTCAGGAAAAGGAAAGAACAAAACAAATTTTGATTGTTCTTTAAGACAACAAGCAGACTTCAAATGATCCACTCAACTTCCGCCTGGTGAAAACTTCATTATTTGTATCAACAGCCAACTACTTCCATTGACCTATTTCCTCCTCAAGGTTTCCTAGATATTATACAAAATGATGATCTATCCATGTTTGGGAGGTAATATAGGCTTGGTATTGAATTACAGAAGTTAATTATTGCATTTTCAATATTTGTAACAGAATAATAGTGAAAAAAACTTATTCTAGGTCTACTGAACCTAGAGTCTGTATCAAAAAAGTAATACCCTGAGAAGCCTACATGTGAGGCAGCAAGTAAGAATTTAATTAAAGCAACTAGAAAAATGGGTAACAAAACCAATAAAATTGAAAAGTTTATCATGAAACTGTGGAAAATGTAATGCTTTGAGGACTACAGAAAGAGGAATTTCAGAGAACCCAAGCACAGTCAGCTTTTGCAGTTTTTATGGACAGAAAGGACAGATATGGGCTGTTAGGTTGCTACACACAGTGTTCATGTTTTTGTTATAGCTATTTGCAACTGTTACTAGGATTTTCTCTCAAAACTTTCATGCAACAAAATGGCAGTTCCTTCATATGTGCTGAATGATCCCTGTAAAATTTAAAACAGCTCAAAATATCAAGACTAACCCAGAAAGCAAAGGCCTGTATAAACTCCAGTGAAGACCAAGAATTTAACTTGTGCAAGTTTTACCTGAAGACTCACAGGGTAATATTTCTCTTATCTTGCACATTTTCAAACAGTTCATCTCATGCCTTTTTATGACAGTAAATGAGTAATATGAAATCAGCAGCAATATATCCTTTATCAAAACTGTGTGTCACTGAGACATAAACCCTGGGCCTTTTGCAGTCTCACACTTTTCCATTCTCATGATTATTCTGCCATCTTAATTGCACAAACTTTTTCCTTTTACTATGTCTGACACAGAAAGCAGGAGTATTTCCCAAATGCTGTAACAGAAATTACGAGATATTCTAGACTGTGGTCAGACATTGTTTTCCAAATGCACCTGGCCAGAAAAAAAAAACTTCAAATCTTTAAAAATCTTCAAAACTGATTATAAAAGTACTTTAAATCTATAACCCATATAACATTTATATATTTTGTGATGTAGTGTATAACCTATAACCCAACTATACATGCATCTATATAATTTAAAATAAGAATTGCATAGCCAGATTTAGATTTCTAAATCCATTTTATAGCTTCACAACCTGCAACAATATGTCCAGCACTTTGGGGCTGGGACCTCCTGTCCCAGCACAGACAGCTAGCAGAGCCTGCAGCACACATGCTGCTAAATAGTGCAAGTCAGGCTCCTGGATTTCTGCCATGGGAAGCAAAATAATGCTGGACTTGTTCCCATGTGTGCATTTAAGATTTACCTCTCTCAAAGACAGTCCCTGACCTTGAGTGTGGTCTCTTAAATTTATGGATTGGTAACAGGGAACTGAAAAATGAAAACACTTGAAGTTCCTTTACCCTTCATTATTTACCACACCAGATGGCTGCTGGCAAGTGTTAGCATCAGCCCAGTTTTACTCTGTAACACTGCTTGAGTAAAAGAATTGCACTTTATCAGACATGGCGTGAAGAATCTTTTACAGGTCCAGATGCATCTTCCTCTGGTAAGGCATTTTACTGATCTGGAATTCTTTGTCTGAGGGATCTGAAAAATTTATTGTTGGCTACTCCTCTCCCAAGGGCATCTATCTCTTGGAAAGTAGCTACCAACTAGTTTTTGCCAGACATGCACCCAATCGCTTTGCTGGTCTAGCAGAGTTGACCTGATTTTCAGGAAACTGGAAATCAGTGAACCTCAGTCATCATAAAAAACAGAAATGCAAAATGTCTAATGTGGGAAACATTTAAGGTAAGAGGGCTTTCAGAAAGCTGTGTATGCAGGGCCCAGAAACAGAAAGAGCAGAAGAATTTAGAATTTGCTGTAACTGCAAAGCTTGAAAATAGGAGAAGATACAATAGTACAGCAAGCAAGGACATAAAACAATGGCCTGAGTCTTAGGTTTGGCTAGGATAGATCTTAAGGCTGCAGAAAAATATGCTTAGCAAGATAGTAGAAAGTTTTAAGCTTAATAATGGAATATTGTTTATTGTTAATAGAAAGCATACAAGCAAGCACTGTCTGAAGCAGGTGTACGTGTGCTTTCAGTGACTGGCTAGAACGATTGTCTATAAGCTTTAGCAATATCCTATTGGCTAGAAAGTTTTTAAAATGCTCTGTAACAAAGAAATCTTTGGCTGCTGCTGGCAGACATGAGCTGTTGCCATCTTTTAATTGTTTAAAACCCTGTTATGAGACTGATGCCACAATAAAAGCTCAAAGAACGTCTACCCGTATTGCATCCTGTTCATGGCCAAGGCCCCAACATCTAAGTGTAATGTAACAGTAGATTTCTAAGAGAGACTTTCCATTGTCCTAAAATGGTTATCAGAGGTTTTGACTTTTAATAACCAGGCTCTAAAAAATCCTACTTTTTCACTTCTTCTCTACATCATTAGTCCCCCCATGTCCTTCACAAAAGGTTGTATACTAAATTGGTTTTGCTGACTAATGACTTTCGTAGTGGAGTAGACAATTATTCAGTTCCTAAAGACAATGGATATTAAATACAAGGATAAATTTCAGCTTTTTTTCCCTGGGATTAGCTTGGGGTTTATATTGCATCTGTTACCTTACCTTCCATAAGAGCACAGCCAGCAATAGAAAGATGAGAATTCCCACCAACAAACTGATGGCAATGATCCATCCGACAACATACCCACGAGGCTCCAGATTGTGCAAAGCCTCAAAGACCACCTACAAAACAATTAGAAAACGATAATTTAGAATTGGAAGTTGTATTGTTTTCTCTTGTATTTATCTTATTAAACACATTGTATTGTGGCCTCACTGATCATATTTCATCTGTCAAACAAATAAGGAATGCAGCCTTTATTTAGTGCTTTCCAACAATTTTTCCCAAAGGATTTAAAGCTTTCAAGTGGATTTTGAGTAGTTGTGTGTTAGATCCAATAATATCAGCCTCCTCTCCAGCATAAGATTTATCCTGCCAACCCCCAACCCAAAGCTTGTTCTGGTGCTGGGCCATCATGAGAGGAATGACAGACTTGTCTTTAAAAACAAGCAGTGGGTCTGCTGGTAGATAAAACTAGCACTGAGAGATAAAAGAAACAATGGGAAAGATTCCACTGATTGATGAATGGAAAAGAAGATATTTGCCTTACTAACAAACTGTAGGTTGGCTGATAAATTAAATTGGATATTGAAAGATGAAAGAAATAATGGAGAAAACACATAAATTCCATAAGAATTAAAAATTAAAACGGGGTTATACATTAAAGGGAAATTTTAGGTATTAGCCACTTCTGGAAGTCTGTATCTCTCAAGTACCTCAGCCAGTGGGGAAAGAGAGAGGGAAATGCGGCTGGGAAATTAGGATAAATAGGAGGCTGCGTCCTTCAAAATCTTAGAGATCCCATGGGAAATGCCCCGTGGCCTCTCCCTTTATGAGACTAAAGTAAAACGACTCCTCTTTTTATGTCCTTTTTGGACATAAATCTCTGGTGTTTGTAGATTAATTTTCCTAACAATCAAATGTGCACAAAAATTTGCATGAAAAAAATCTATCCCTTGGATTGGCAGGGATTGGCATGACATCTTGCATGGCTTCTCTTCCTCATCATGTTCTGGTCCTGCCAAATCCCCTGAAGCTTCACAGGAAATATTCATGATGAGTTTCTGTGGGTTAGGTTTTCTCAAGTGAATTTCTTCCCATTTGTTGTCAGGGAGATGCTGGGGGTGGCTTTCTAGGTAAATAAACAGTGATTAAGAAACAAAAGGACTAGCCAAGCACCCTGATATACCCTTGAAATAGTTTTGGGGAGGGGAACAGGGGTTTGGAGTTTCTTAGCTGGGTGGGAGTAGTCGTTTCCTGGCTGGGAGCAGAGACAGTTGTGGGGTTTTTTTCACCTAGGACCTCTCCTGCACAGTGGTTTCAACACTGCCATAGAGCTCTGCCTTCCACCTGCTTGCAAGCCTGTTGCTTGCAAGAGAGTCCTGGCTGCCCCATTGACTGAGACTTCACCAGCTGCCAGCACTGAGAGAGACAAGCACAGTGCATGTGGGTGCCTGGGGGAGTTATTCCTTCCCATCCCCTCGCTGAAGCCACTGTATGGTGAGATGCCTGAAGCCAGAGCTACCCCCGCCAGACCTCTTTTCTGTATGGTAGTGCAACATCATGATAATGCCCTGTCTTCTTTCCTAGCATGTACCTGCTGCAAGTAGCGGTGGCAAAGACCGATCACCACCCGCGTGGGTGTCTGGGGGAGTAATTATCCTTTTCCTTTCCCACTCTCTCTCCTGAGCTGCTAGTATCACGACCAAGGAGGTCCTGCTCTTGCATCAGAGTGCCCCCTGCACCTTCTCTGCTTCACCTGAGTCATCATCGCTCACTGTTGTGGTTGTAACTACACCAAAGGAGAAATAGCCTAACGGGTGGGAAAAGTCTGTTAGTGGGGTTATTTTTAAATCATTGTTGTTTGCTCTGTCTCGTTACATATATATGTACTCTAGTAAAGAACTGTTATTCCTTTTCCCATATTCCTGTCTGGAAGCCCTGAAAGTTTTGAAGTCACAATAATTTGGAGGGAGGGGTCACCTTTGCATTCCAGGAAGGCTTCCACCTTCCTTAGCAGATATTTGTCTCTTAAACCAAGACTGCTTGTTAACTACTTTTTCCCCCAAAAAAGCCTCATACATCACTATTAAATATAAGTCATCCCTGCTGTGCTTTACAAGACACATTGTGTGAGAGGCAAGGACACATGCAGTCATGGGTTCTTCTGGAAATGCTGGAAGCTGTTCTCTCTTTTTCTATAGCATGTATGGGAGGGAAATACAGAAAACAAAAAGCCTTCCCACCATCTGTCTCAAGAAGACAATGGGAGTAAATTACATAATTCATATACACTATGTGAATTTTCAGTCTCTTATTTCAATCAAAACTAGTTCCTCAGTGGAAAACTCAAAAACGTCTCTCCTCAGTGAGAGCTATTTCTATGTTAAAATTTGCAATTTAATGTCTAGCAAATGCAGAGGCAGCAGAGTGTTTTTTAAAGGTAATTCATTTGCTTTGTCTGGTTTTGTTTTGCAAGACAAAGTAGCTAGTTCTCCTCCCTCCCTCACAAACCACTTTCACCATCTTTGCTTAAAAGTGCCAAAACCATTCTGTAGATATGAACTGCTAAATCAGTTTTTTTTTTTAAAAATTAACTGTTAAAAGTAGGTGAAAATCCAGGAGTTATAGTCACATAGAATTATGCAATTCCAAGATGAAAGGTCAATGAAAGACCCCTAAAAAACATTCACTCACTGCTAACCCTGTTCAAACAGCTTCATCTATGAGACAGAAAAGGCAATGCAATACCATGCAATTTCTGTGAATCTTGAAGGTGGGCATTCAAGAAAAGGTTGCAAAAGGAAGGAGATGTCAGCACTGGTACAGGGGCCAGAGATGCCCTGTGTTCTCCAACCATACAGATTTCCAAGCCTCAGAGAAAGCCATGGGGATCTTGGGTGAGTGCAGGCAACAGCTCTTCTTTGGGTGGCAGATGGGAGGACAGCCTCTCAAGATCCCACTAACAAACATTTCTCTCTTTCCATAAGCTCGTGTAGCCTTAGCAAGCAGCCACAAGGATTACAGGCAGAGATGAAAGAAAGGGGGTCACTATATTTTCTCTCAGTGTTGCAATAAGAAAGTACTCAGACATCCTTCATCTCAGTTTCATGGGTTAATTTAATGCTGATTAAGATAGCAATTTTTCTGGAGGAAGAATTTGAATATAGCTGATTTATACACACTGCTTTTTTCTATCAATGAGATTTATCAGGCATTTCACAGAATCACAGAAGGGACCATAGTGGGCCATCTGGTCCAACCTCTCTGCTCAAGCAGGGTCATGCTAGAGCACATTGTACAGAACTGCATCCAGATGGTTCTGAAATATCTCCAGTGAGGGGAAGCTCAACTGGAAGTGAGATTGTGATTGGCTGGAGGGACATATGGACAGCGTATGAGCAGAAAGGTGATTGGATAGTGGGATGAGTGGACAGCAGCACTGAGCTGGGCCAGCCAATGGGTGCCTTCTTGCTGTTAAGTTCTGTTAGGTCTCAGTTTGGTTTCAGTTATGTCGGGTAGAGATTAAAGGTATAAAAAGGTTCTATAACAAAGTGATCTCCTTTGGATGCATAAGGGGGTTCATGTCGTTTTGTTCCCTATTGCTACAGATTGGAAGATCTCTTAAGGAAGGCACAGAAGGTGTACATCAAGAGAGATGAGGAGAAGGCCAAGGCCAGGGTAATGGTAACTGCCATTAGAGAAGGAAACCAGCACATAAGGAACAACCCCTGAAAAGGAGAAAGACCTCAGTCAGGAGAGAGTGGTTGAAGATGGGATAAGGTTCCTTGGGACAGGACTCGCTTCTATGGTAAGGACAAAGGACATACCAAGAAAAATTGCCCCCAAAGGGAAAGGGATCTGAAGATTTAGGAGAATCAATGAAAAGGGAAGGCAGAAGACTAGGGGTGTCGAGGACTCTACCTCCTGGGGACAGAGTACCATCAGGAGCCCTTGATAACCTTAAAAATAGGTCCCCAGGAGGGAGAATTTGAATTTTTGGCGAACACAGCGGCTGAAAGAACTTGTGTTCGTAAAATTCCAAAGGGGTGAGAAAAGAGTAAGATACCATGCAAGTAGTGTTCAGAAAAGGGGAAAGGGTTTTAAGCATTAGTTATAAAGCAAGTGAGGTTTGAAGGGACAAATAAAACACAAATTGAGGATGTTCTATTAATTCCAGAAGCAGGGTGCAATTTATTGGGATGGAATTTACAGATGCAGTTGGGCATTGGAGTCTTCCCAGAGGAAGAGAAAATGGTAAAGTTTCTTCATTTAAGAGAGGAAGATGAGGAGAAGATTCATGAAATAGTGTGGGCAAGACTGGGAACCTGAGGTAAATGAAACATGAATCCTATAGTAATAAAAATAATTGATGAAAACCACCCTGTTTGGGTACCACAATACTCACTCGCCCTAGAAGAGATGTAGCAGGGCATTTCCACACCCAAGCAAATGATTCCATTTAAGGAAAAAAGTTTTGGTTTACCTCTGGACACATAAGGAAGCCCAGCTAGAAAGTTCTGTGCCCTTCTCATCGGCATTGGCTCAGTGCCAGCACAGGGACACTGGCTGGGCTTTGGAAATGTTTCTCAAAACCTGTAGCTGTTTCTGTTGGCAGCAAGCCAAACTGTCCCTCCTTGATCCTTGTATACTTAAGAATGAGCTCAGAAATGCTCAGTGCTTTTTGGGGTGTCTCAGTCAGGTGTCAGATGCTTCTCTGGCACCTGCACACGGCTTTCGTTCTTTCGTTTCTGCATAGTTTATTTTCTCTTTTAATAACACCTTTGCTTTACAAAACACACCCAAGGTTGCCATCTCGCAATAACATTGCCATCTCGCAATATTATTAAGCCACTCTGGGAGGGTGCAGGTCAACCCTCAGACTTCATACATCTTCAAGGGGCTCATTACACTCTGGCCACATGTAAGCCTGTATCAAAGGGAGATGAGGGTTGCAGCCGGTGGTCCAAGACTTGCTTGAAGAAGGGACCTTAGAACCATGTATGTCCCCCCATAATACACCCATACTGCTGGTAAGGAAGTCAGATGGAACTTACCGGCTTGTCCAAGACTTAAGGTAAGTGAATAAAAGAACTGTGAATCGATACCCAGTAGCGCCCAACCCCTATACATTATGGAGTAATATTCCCCCACAACACCAGTGGTTTAGTGTGATAGACCTAGAAGATGCTTTTTGGGCTTGTCCATTAGCAGAAGGAAGTAGGGATGTATTTGCTTTTGAATGGGAGGACCCTAATTCAGGAAGAAAGCAACAGCTTCAGTGGACAAGGTTACTGCAAGGATTTTCTGAAACTCCCAACTTATTCAGTCAAACCCTAGGAAAAGTACTACAACTTTTCTCCATTACACCTGAAATAAAACTTATCCAATATGTAGATGATTTGCCTCTCTCAGGAGAGGGTAAAAAGAAAGTCCGGGATTCCACCATAGCATTATTAAATTTTCTAAGAAACCAAGGACTTTGGGTATCATAAGGGAAATTTCAATTTGTAGAACATGAAGTAAAATACCTAGGACATATAATTTGTCGAAGGAAAGAATTATGGGAATAGTCTCACTTCCATGGCCAAAAACTAAGAGGAAGGTTAGAATATTTTTAGGGTTGTTAGGATATTGTAGGCTATAGATTGAAGGGTACACTCAGGCCATCAAGTTCTTGTATGAAATGTTAGTAGACGATGAGATTAGGTGGGAAAAGGAGGATGAGCAAAAGTTTGAAGATTTAAAACAGAAATTAGTCAGTGCACTGCCATTGAGTCTTCCTGCCTTAGACAAACCTTTCTATCTGTCTGTGGATGTAGAAAAATGGGTAGCACATGGAGTGCTGGCCCAGGACAGGGGAGGATCCAGGAAAACAGTGGCTTGTTTATGAAGACAGCTAGACCCTGTCAGCCAAGGGTGGCCAACTTGCCTTCAGGCAGTGGCAGCAATTGCCCTACTAGTAGAAGAAGGCAGAAAACTGACCTTTGGGGGAAAATTTTAAGTATATACCCCACACTCAGTTAGGAGTATCCTAAGTCAAAAGGCTGAGAAATGGTTCACTGATTCCCGAGTGGTAAGGTATGAAGCCATTTTAATAGAAAACGATTCAGGGCTAATCATAGACAGCCATCTTAATCCTGCCCAGTTTTAGTATGGAGAACCAGTGGAAGGACTAGTGCATGATTGTCTAGAGGTTGTAAACTACCAAACTAAGATAAGAGAGGACCTAACAGATCAACTGCTCAAGGGGGAGAGTGATTGTACATTGATGGATCTTCAGGGCTAATCCACAGGCACCAGGTATCAGGGTACACTATAATCAATGAAGATTTGTTAGCCATAGAAAAGGGAAAGTTACCTTTCACCTGGTCAGCCCAAGTATGTGAGTTATATGCCCTAAAACAAGCTCTGAGAACATAAACACAAGCAAGGGGAACAGTGTATCCAGATTCAAAATATGCTTTTGGGGTAGTGCATACCTTTGGAAGGATTTGAGAAAAGAGAGGGCTACTAAATTCAAAGGGGAAGGGACTGGTTGACAAAAAGCTTATTTTGAAGGTATTGGAAACCTTACAATTACCAGAAGAAGTGGCAGTAGTATATGTTAAAGGACATCACATCATGGGTGACTCTGGAGGCATGTGGAAACAATTTAGTGGATTTGGAAGCCAAGGATGTGGCCAAGTCAGGAATGGAAAAATTAATGATAGTGTTAACCTCTATGGAAGAAATGCAGGAAGTCCTTGTATTTAGTGGGATGAAAGAGAGAGAACTCCTTAGAATAGGAGCAAAGAAAGACAATGAGGGGAAGTGGAGGTTACTGGATGGGAGACAATTGTTAAATAAACCACTTGCCAGGAAAACTCTAGAAGGCATGCATGGTACAACACATTGGGGTACACAAGCGCTGAGCAATCAGCTCCTAAGGGACTGTGGCTGCAGAGGAATTTTTGGAATAGCTAAGCAAGTAACTGAATGGTGTGTGACATGTCAACAAGTGAACAGAAAAGTCATGAGGAAAACACCCAGAGAACTAGCCTTACAACTCTTTCAGAACATCCAGGTAGACTTTACAGAGCTTCCCTGGGTACAACGGTGAAAATTTTTGCTAGTGATAGTAGATCACTTGATCCATTTGGCAGAGGTGGTGACCACTGTTAAAGCCAATGCCAGTATTGTTAGTAAACCCCTTCTGGAATCAATCATTCCCTGATATGGGATAGTGAATAGGATTGATTCAGACCAAGGAATTCATTTCACATCTAAGATATTACAGCAAGTTGTTCAAGCCCTGGAGGTAAAATGATAGTTACACACTCCATGGAATCTGCAGAGTTCTGGTCATGTTAAAAGGATGAATCAAACTCTTAAAATAATTCTGATTAAGGCAATGATTGAAACCCAAATGTCATGGATAAAATGCCTCCTTTAGCTCTATTAAGAGTTAGAACCCAACTCCAGTCAAATCTAGGAGTTTCATCCTATGAAATGATGTTTGGACTACCCTTTTTGACCTGGCCCCAGAGAGTTGTCATCTGTGAGGAAGGGGAAGCCAATGCCAAAAAATGTATTATGCCTATAGCACAGACCTTAGAAGGGCTAAAGCATAAAGTAGTGATTCCTCAAACTACTACCCTGGATTTCAGACTTCATGTCAATCCTGGAGACTGGGTAATGATTAAGTCATGGAGAGATCAGCCTCTAACCCCTCAGTGGGAAAGTCCCTTTTAGGTATTGCTCACCACTGAATCAGCTGTGCAAACTGCAGAGCAGGGATGGACTTGTCAACAGAATTAAAGGCCCAGTGGAAGAACCCAAAGAATAGACTATAATATCCAGACTGGGTGAGACAAGATTGACTCTTAAGCAGGGACTTAGAGATAACCAGAGAAGCACCAAGACGTCTGAAAAGTAAAGTCCAGCTTCCACCAGCCAGCTTGAGAACTGTTTTAAGGAATTTGAATCATATCGGTTATTGATGTAATTGTCCTATTTTAATGGATGGTGATTGCAAGTATCTGTTGAGGGGGAGTACAGGAGGAACAGTGAGAGGTGCTGGGGTGGTTCACTTAGGACAAGTGGAATAAGACAAGAACTAGAGGGCAAGACCAGGTTGGCTCCTGTGTTCACCACCAAGATTATATAGACCTGCTGCAGGCAGCAACCCCATAGGCATGGTAAGGCGGAGACAAGGAAGCTGTACTAGGCCTCTATCATTGCTTGATTGTCTTTCCTCTCCAAAATCCAATATGGGTACAATTGAAAAGTAGAATACAACAGGGACTAGAGGGCAAGATTGGGTTGGCCTCTGTACTTGCCACTGAGATACATCTGCTATGGGTAGCAACCCCATGAGCATGGTAGATGGGGGTAAAAAGCCATACTAGACCTCTGTGATTCCCTCTTGTCAGCTGCAACTAATTCCACCAATCATTGTGCTTAAAACCTGAGGGTTTTTTTCCTGTTCCCACTGTCCTCACCCACATCAACAGATGCTATTATGACTCATCCAAAATTACATTTTGACTCAAGAGAAGTAGGAGTGGATCATCGAAATTGAATTAATTGCTTGAGCAAATGACTTATAGGAAAGGAAAAGGGGGGTTTGTTATAGATAGGTAATGTGATGGTTGACTCTCACAATTAAGGGGCAAATATTGTGTGTATGTTAAGAGGAGTTTTATTGATGTATAGTTAAGTTATTGTGATATGTTCTCCTCATAGTTCTATCCGCCCTCGCCCTTGTATTGTTGTCATGGGATGGCTATGGTAGTTGGGGCATTTGGGGAGGGCTGGCTTGTTACTAGGAGGCGCAGCATGGCAACACCTGACCTCCAATCAAATTGTAAGAAAGTCGTCTCCACCAATGGACAGTGAAGAGAAGTTGACTGACAGGCTTTGGGAGGGGCCAAGGCTGGCTGATGCAACACCAGGAGTATAAAAATTGGAGCAGCCATTTTGTGAGTGAGCATGTGGCAGTTTAGTTCCACGCTCCCAGCGCTGTTTTTTCTCCTTATTCAGTCTTTTGTTGTATTTTGTTACAGTTTAATAAACCTTTGAGATTTTAAAAGTGAGCATCACTTCTTACAATCATGAACGCTGTCCAGTACCACAGACTGCTCCTTTCAACACAGACATGGAGAACAGGCCAAAGTCAGGAGTCCTCCATGCCGCAGGCAGACAGCTAAAGTTTAGGTTCATGAATATACATTTAAATCTCTTTGCATAGAGATATGCTGTTGGGGGTTAGGTTTGTTCCTTTTTTACTCTAAAGAAGTTTTTACTCTTAAATTACCAAGCACACTAAGTGTTGGATACTTAAGAGTAATTGACCAAAACAAAAGAGGTGGCCAAAGAGAGATAAGCGAGTTTTGGGGCAGGTAAAGGACAGAGCTTGAGGCAGCTTGACTCTCTTTTTTTCGGCATTCAGGGAGAGAGAACGGCTAGGTGGCTGCTTGCTGCATGAGGAGCTCACTGTCACCAGGAAGTCTGGTTCTGGGAAATCTACCATCATCTGCCCGCCTGCCTTGGAATTTCTGAGCTTCTCTGCCTGCCCTGCTGGAGCTGGACCAGCCCTGCTCTGCCGTCGCAGCTACTTCAGTGCTGCTCGATTTGCTACAGTGTGACCCTGCACCCCTCTGCCCTGCCAGGACATCCTGCCATTCCAGTCACCAGCCCGGGACTTTTTCCACTGTTCCCAGCTTGGTGCTCTGAGGATCCTGCAGGGGCACCGAGACTAAACTGCCCTGAGTTTTTTGTGAAGCAAAGCCCTCAAGGTTCTTGGTACTGTTTTACTTATTAATTGTGATATACGTTATAAAACAAATTTGTGTATCAAGTACATGTTATAACTTAAAACTGTGCTGCAAGTTCAGATTTCCAAAAATTGCAAAAGGTGTCTCTGACTACCTAGGCACATTTGCAACTGTAAAAGCTCTCAAATAATAGCAGGGTGAAACCAACATTTACAACAGAAAGGACGAGGTTGAGCAGGAGATGGCTCATTCATCGTGGGTGGGCCCGCCACTTCTCCAATGATCAACGCCTGATACGGATCTAGGTGGAGGGACCCGGAGATTGCACAGATCAGCATCCCAATGCCCAGTTCCAGGAACCCAATTCAGGACCTCGACCATGCCAGGAGAATCTTTCAAAACCAAACAGCAAAAGAAAGAAGTGCATGAATACGCACACCGGACAAAGGCTCACAATGAACTTGCCTCAGGGCAGAAAAACTGTATAAAAACTGTACCCTGAATCCCAGAGTTTGTGGATGAGAAGGGTCAGCTCTGTTGAGGCTGTCCCTACATTCACCCAACCTCGATCGACATTGCATCCTTTTATTGTGGCTGATTCAAATTGATTTCGAATGACAAAATAAAATACTTGATATCAGATTGGCTACAAATCATTTATAACATTAATGCTGTAGTTGTTGGTTTTGTTTGCTTTGTTATACATACTAGTAAAGAACTGCTCTTTCTATCCCCAAATCTTTCCCTGAAAGCCTCTACCTGCAAATTTATAATTGGAAAAAGGGGGGGGGGGGGGGGGGGGGGGGTGGGGTGGTTTACATTCTCCATTCCAAAGGTAACTCCAGCTTTCCCTGGCAGATACCTGTCTTCCCAAACCAAGACACATGCATATAAAGATACCTTCCAAACCTTCACAACTATAAACTTACTTTTTGAAAGTTTTTTTGCTATTATTTTTCCCCAAAAGATATTGTTTTATCATTGCATACCTAAATTCTGAGCAGAAAAAAATTCATGGAGGACAACCACTTGCCTGTGTTGCACTGTCTTGGTTTAAGACAATTTAATGGGAACACTCTACAATGACTTCTCCCCCTTAGTTCTAACCAATCCCTTTCCACCAATAAGAAGAAACTGTAACTAGTAGATGTAAGTGAAAAAATACCAGTTTACTAGCAAGCAAAACAGCAGCAGGCAAAAAACCCAGTAAACAATCACTAGATACAAAATTACTATATCTCACAGACCCCTACCATAGACAAAGAGAGACTTGAATTTGCAGAGTGACCCATGCTAAGATGCTGGCCACAACAGCTGAGTGCATGGTTCTAAAGACAAAGGGAAAGTGGCAGCAAACCCTCCCACGAAGGTTGGAAATTATGAAGCAGTTCTAGTTGGCAGATAAGAATTGCCACTGTGTGTGGGATCAGTGTTGCTGCTTGCTGCCACCTCCTGACACCTGCTGGACTCTGCCAGTTTTGTTGTTGCTGCCTTGGGTTCCTGCTCCGAAGAGAAGGGAAGGAAAGAACAGACTTTCTTTACTGACCCGCCATGGCCTGGCACCAGACCAGCTCTGGATTAGTGGTGTCTGCAGGTGTTGCAAAATTCACTCTGAAACAGTTTCTGATTGCAAAAAGCAGATTCTCCCCTTGCTACAGTTGCAAGTAGAGGCAAGAAAAGGCCAAGAGGCAAGCCAAACAGGCAGAGAGATACATGCTCGGGTGTCCCAACTTTTAAAAAGCCCTGGGCATCGCTTCTCTGCTCTGGTCTCAGGCTACAGAGGTCTTAAAGAGACAGTAATAATTTGGGGCATAGATAGATGGGGAAAAAGTAACATTTTGGGTTAGCAGGGATATACATTAAAACTGGACTGACTGAGCTGGAAATAAAAGAACAGTGAACTCTATCCTGAAGGCAGGAAAGGTTCAAAGACTTCATGGAGCATACCTGTACTTAGTGGATAGCACCAGACAGTGGGTGGCCTGAAGCTCTACTGGTCACTGTGTTGCAGGACTTGCATACATTTCATCTGGGGTTGCCTTTTCATGCAGTAAGCTTTGCATTCCCTCACTTGCAATAGAGGAAGACTCAGAGGCATTTGGATAGTTTTTTTGTAGTAAAATCCAGTTAATTCTTCCTTCCACACTTCCAAAGGCAGTCCTTTTGCTCCTTAAAGAGCACTCCTCCTCTTCCTGCACACAAGCAGTGACCAGAAAATGTGGACTCTTCTATCTGGTATTTGACTACTTGCTCTCTTGGAACTTATTGTTCGTTTTGTTCACAGACCGTGAACAGAGCCAAACCTTCATGGAAACTCATATGATGAAGAAAATAAAGTATGCCTTCTGAAAATATGACTGTTTCAGACAATATATATATATGTTAATACCACTGTCATCACAGAGCCAAATCCAAACTCTGATCACTTTCTTCATGTAATTTGTCTAATATAAGAGCTCAAACACCCTATTGTAACCAGAACCAAAGTATATATAATTACAAATCATATAAAATCATATCCAAATCCAGATAAATTATTTCTGAGAGTTGCACAAATGCATATTCTTTCACAAAATGGGTTAATTTCAAAGACAGCCTACTACCCAACTTACAGATACTCACATACACTTTTGCATCTCCCTTACAAATTGTCTATTGAAGTTTCTGACACAATTGGTGTTTATGTGTGGTCCACTGGTATTTCTTATACTATCATAAAAAATATCAGCCTTCCTTTTCCATTTGTCTTTCATCTCCATTTCTCTTCTTTACAGAGTTTGCACTCTGATACTGTATGCTATAATGTCGAAGTGGCAATTGAAATAATGGTACCTGGTTCTAAAGAACCATTTAAATGTGATAATAAGCCCACATTTATCCATAGAAAGCAAAAAGGTCTGTAATAGATGTGATTATAAATTCGTGCAATTAAAACATAGAAGGAAGTTATAGCAGATGATAGAATGTATATTTTCTATAACCCTGTGAGTATAAAAAGTAACCTTGATTCCCAGACTGGGAGGGGCGTTCACCAAATACCAGGACATGCTTTGTATACAATCTAACATCTCAATTTACACCAGAAAGGAGGGTGGCTTGCCAGGATGTAGCTCCTTGAGCTAATCAGATCTTGGGCACCCGGACCATCAACCCACCATCAACCCACCATCAACACATCGACACCTATTCCGAGGGTGGACCCTGCATTTGATGACATCATCATCCCAAAGGAGGATTCCTGGAAGGTCCTTTCAGACTCGGCCCAGCACCAGGAAATCTGTTCAGGGTTCATCATCAAGTGAAAAGACTGGGTTTGAATTTGAAAAACACAATACCTCTGCTGCCGGGAGGCACAAAATACAGTATAAGAACTCAGACTCAAACCCCAGCAAATGGTGGGAGATAGCAACCCTGCTGTCAGTCGGCTGTTTCACCCAACATTCGAATGTTGTTCCCTGTGGCTGTCCCAGATAGATTTAAAATGGAAAAATAAAACTTATTATTTTTCTGTCCAATTGGCTGGTTGATCATTTATAACAGGTCTTTTCAACCTTAGCATGATAAAGGGTCTAAGAAATGTTAGGGAACACTGTCATAAACAGTCTCATAGGAAGTCCATGTACAATTTACAGAGAGAGCTGCTATCTAAATGGATACAGTACAGCAGTCTCTGGTCAATGAAGAGTACAGGACGAGCTTTGAAAAGGTAGAGTGGAGTTTGAATGAAGACATTTTCTTTCTCAAGTCTCTATTTCCAGCTAAATAGTTGCAGCTTGCAACAACTACTCTTCCCTTCTGCATTCCACAAGAAGAGAGCACAAGAAAATTAATACCTTGAGCCAAGACATATCTTATATTTTTGCCTGGACATGACCCTGTGTAAAACACAGCAATGCTGAAGCTGGCCTATGGAAATACCATAAAGCAGAGAGGAAATGGCACTCATATGAGAAAAGACTTGAAACTACAGATTAATGTTACATGGCTACAACATGTAAAGCATACTCTTTAACAGCTAGGGCTTCCCAGGAACTAGAAGCAAGCTCATTTGAAGATTAAAATAGCTTCCTAACACACACAATGAGCTTCATAATGCAACTCAAGGCTTGGTGAAGGACTTTGCGAGAATAGGAAAAGGAGAATTTCTTTTTTTGCCTAATTTTATTTTCTTTTTTCTCTAAGCATTAGATAACAATGAAATACAGCAGAGCTTGCCTGCAAGGTGAAGAATTAAGGAGAGGCCAAGCAATGTAATAACACCCAGGACTGCAGGACACTTAAAGGCACGTTCCCAGCAATGGCTAACTACGTTTTTCATTTTAACTTCCAAGTCTATTGTATAGAATGGTACAGAGACCTGACAAAGAAAATAAAACAGAAGGGAAAAAAGAAGTTCCTGTCATATAAAAGAATTCCTTTTTCTGACAGGTCTAATGAAATAGAAATTCAAGACTACGGTTACAAACATGATTGTTGAGGGATGCATCTGGTGCAGGTTAGCTGGGTTTGCAAGCTGCAGACTGAGATCCCAATTTAAATGCAGATTGAGCCCTTTGTAGGAGCCCAACACAAGAGGCTGTGAACTGTAAGGTGCCAGCCAGGTGAACGGACACTGAGAAACAGCAGGAGTAGTGAACTGCCAGACTTTTGGATAACAAAAGGCAGGAAGACCAATGGCATCAAAAAGGAGGGAGACACAGGAGGAGCAGAGGACTCAAGAGGAAGAGGGAGATCAACACAAAATGTGGTATCAGCTCATACTTGATTTTTACCAGGTCAATACAAGAAAAAAAAAGTTAAATGAATTTCTGGAAGTTTAGACACCCTTTAGCATTTTCACAGCTCCCAAAATACCATTAACACTTCTAAATTTTTCATTCCCTCACATGTGAAAAAAGACATTGCTGAGGTTTCAAGTCTCTTCTAGGTTTTCAAGGGAAATTTGAATTAGATTAAAGCAAATAGTAACTCTCAATCAGGAAGCTAAACCTAATTTTTGCATTAATTCCTCACGGGTATTTTAGTTAGTACAACACAGATCACTCTGGCTCTACATAACATCATTCACTCTGTTGACATGGTTATCACAGAGACCCAAACCACAAAAAAACAGTTCACAGTACTGTTAGTCTAGTCAGACAAAGTGTGGGCGCTCTTGTGGGCTAGCCCAGGCACAAATTCCAGTTTGGATAGAGCTTTCAATGATTTTCAGCCCACTGGGATAAGGAAATATTTCTCTTCAGGTTTGTGTACTCACTAGTTTTTCTTCTGGGCTCCCATTGGGCACCTCCACAACTCTGAGGTTATGGTCCACCTGCAGTCTTGCCCTTGTGACAAATTGGATGACAGATGAACTGTCCTGAGAAGTAAAAAGAGGAAGAACTGGACTTAACAACAACAACAACAAAAGCACCAATCGCCCTGCCAAAAAAGCCCAACAAACCATCAAGGATTTGGCAGTATAATAAATATGCCCAGACAACACTTAGTGAAGGCTAGGTTGGCAGTTAAGTACCAGCCTGGTTACAACTCTGCTTTGAAAAAATATACTTTATGCTCATAACAGACAGATATACCTGAGTACATTATTTCAGACTATAAAAAAATCAGGTATGTTAGACTTTAAACACATACTTTGTACTTGGTTTGTTAATGTTTTCCACATTTACCATGAAAGCAAAACAGAACATTTCTAATGACACAGGCAGGCTCAATATTAACTGTACAAAATGTTCCGATTTGTTTTTCAAGTGAACAGAAAAATTATATACAGAAAACTGGGATAAACTACAATATATCCCAGGGGAAGACCTTCTTATTTGAATCTGTGCATGGCAAATATCTTAATTATTCACTGTACAATTTCTTTCAGTAATACATATTTCTCCAATAAAATGCCCAGTGCATTTTAACAGCCATATTTCAATAAGATGCCATTTCAATTTACAGACTAGCCACTTTTATGTGGTTTCCCTTTGGAAGGGTATGTAATAAGCAGAAAATGGCATGCACTGGTGGTATTCAAACATGTGTAAATACTGTATGTCTTTTAAAGGAGTGTTGCTAAAAGTAATCTTAGAAGGGACATAGCAGATGGGATGAATCCTGGTTATTCCCAAGTCTGAATTTCCCAGAAGCATATTTTGCATGCATTCAGTTACTTGCTTACATATTTCAGCATTTCTATAAGCATGTAACAAATACCTGAAACTTCTGGCCTTGCCTGTACTTTTTGTTTTCAAATATGAAACATTTGAAACATTATATGAAACATTAACAGACTTACTGGTTACAATTGCAAAAGCTCAGGGATATTAATTACTTTAGCAACTGTTTTCTAATAAGGGCTCTCTCTGACACTTTTAATCTAACAACTATCAAAGACAGGGTTATTTTAATAGGCTCACATTATCAGCTTTCTCCTCCAATTATCTTGTTCCCTCATAACCTTACAGCATCTTGACAGAATTAGAGTCAGCATGTTTGTAAGTAAAGGAAAATAGGTCAAAATGCAGTAAATCACAAAAAGTTTAAAAGATTTGCTGTCTCATTCAGTGGCTTCAGAGAAGACAGAAATTAACTTGCAACTATTTGTTTCTTGTCATAAATGTTAAGCTCAGCATTAATGTGGTCATGATGAATCTTCTGTGAATAATAATAATAATTTGAAGTAAAAATGACAAAATACTGCCATACCTCTATTTACACAGAAAGATAATACATAGCTGGTCACAGTTTACATTCACTTATATTTTTTAGAATGGAAACTTTCAGAAATCAATTTGATTTTCAGAAATCTCTACCCTTAACACCATGCACACGATTAGGAATTTCATTTGTCATTTTTCAATGTATAAATTTCTCAACTAAATTTATTTCTATCTTAATGGGTAAGAACTAGGATTAACACTGCCATACACACTGTTAATAAGTAGATCCATTTTCTTTTATACCACGTTTATTTTTCATGCACTAGTAAAAAGAAGAAGAAATGCAAGTTTTGAGTTTATTGGTTCACATAAGCACACTTGGCATGGAAGACAACCTACAAGGAGACCACGTACCTTTTTGAGTATCTCAGTATTCAGGAGCATGTAGATATTTATATCACAGGACTCTGCTTTAGTTAGTGAGCTTAAGTTGCAGTGTACAATTAAACAAGATCTGCCTGGTCTCTCGCAGTCCTACAGGAAATATGGAAAAAGTTGTCAGGCAAAGGAGGTAAAATTCAGTGATAAACAAGACTAAGAAAACACACCAGAAAACTAAGTTATATATTAAACTGCTATAATACAGCACTCCTGCATTGAAATAGCAACTTTCAAGACCTTAAGATAGCTGGATACAGATGCCTGCATGAAAGCAAGCCAGGTAAAATTTCCTCTACAGAGTTGCTGAGCCAAGCAGGCATTCAGGACTGGAAGGAACAGGATCGCAGCTGCATATCAGCCTTTTGTGTAGGTCAGGCACCAAGTACAGTACAGCCCCCCATATGCCTTTGACATAACATGGGAGCAAAGGCACTGGTAACCAAGTGTGTGCTGCCATGTCAGCATCAAATCCCGTTCTACTGCACTTCCTGAAACTACCTCTTTAGTTTTAAAAACCAGACAGTTACAATCACTAAATGTCCCCCCAGCACATCATCGGTATTATTATATATGCTCCATAATGACTTATCTGCTTCAGATCTTCATGCAAAACCATGCAAAATGTTTTGTAAAACATTCTGTATGTTCAAGTGGTGCCATAAGTGGTACCGTTTCTTACCAATACTTTTCTGCCAGACTTCGTGAAAAAAGCAAATATTGTGTGGAAAATACTTTCATTCTCTTGAGGAACAATACATGGGCTGTGGTTTCTATGGAAAGAACAGCTTCCTTTGTCCTGACCAACCTGCATGCACAATTATAAATCACAATTATTATTCCAAATCAATGAAATTATACAAGAAGGTTGAATGAGCCTGTCTGTAAAAACACACCTAAATCTGAGCTAAATGTTTGGACTCCCATTAATAGTCAGAAGAGAAAAATAACCACCTTGGGAGTCAAATAACCCTGAAGAAAGTATTTGAAGTGAGCCAGATGAATCATGCACTGGAAATGCTTTGACTGGACAGGATACGAATGTGTATAACCTAGCTCACATGTAGGTGTCTGTGTTCTACATGCTTGGAAATAGAGACAGAGAAGAAAAAATCTCACCAAAATATGTTATAACATAGCATTTTAAATCAAAAGTTGTCCTAGTGATTTATTAAAAAATAAGGATATTGATCTAATATCGATATCCAACTATGACGGACAAAGACTCTCTAACAGTTTAAAGTTAGAAAGTGTATGTCTATTACGACACCGGGCAGCGTGCGGGATAGCTCCCAAATACGCACATGCAATTTACAGATGATCACAGGGTCTTTTTATGTACAGGAGTATTGAATACCCAAAACACAAATGCATATTCATAACTCTGGTACATCCCATTCTCTGCTTTGTATGGTAATTAGCCAAAAAGCCATTAAGCATGCGTAGTTTGTTCTTTGAAATGGGTCAGTGGTCCTTTTTATGGGGCAGGGGTCTCAAAATGATGAAGTAAGATGTGTCTTCATCGCTTCAACTTTTGAACCTTTTAGTGTTATGTGACAACTGAATCCTGTTTTCCCAGGGCTGTTTGATTTATGGTTGTATTGTATTCTTGGAGTCTACTGATTAGTCAGAATACATAAACAGGCCTCATGATTTATCAGTTCCTTAAATCTGGCTTCTGTTAGCAGGGGGAAGTTTGTCTATCTTACCTCAGCAATATCTATTTTAACTGAAGTCTTTAATTCTTAAAAATTAATGTCTCACTAGTTACAGAGATAGTAGGCGGCATTTAGCATTAGGGCTGACCCAAATGCTTTCTCTACATCAACCCACACAAGTTTGTTCATTGTCTCTTTAAGACTTGGAGTAAGCAGAACCTGTGTTTTACTCCAGTACACAAAACGGGGAGGGATTCTTCGTGCCTTTAAAAACAGGGGACAGAAACAGGGAGCTCTCTCTTCCATTCTTTCCGGACTCTCAAGCATTTCAAAATCCCTTCAGCCGCTGCCGTAAGCCATTTCCCAGGGAGGGAAGGGCCTTGCCGCTGCTGTCGCAGCTGCCACACCTGAGGTCAGAGCTGCTCCAAGAGGTCCAGCCGCTCCAGCAGCCACCCCGCGCCAGGGACAGCCCCTGGTAGGCAGCGTGGAGCAGGCAGCATGGCAGTATTGACTGCTTTTGGACAAAAATATTTTTTTCAGATTTTTTTTGTTCCTGTTCCCCATTGGTTATTCGTTTGGCAAAGGGGGGACGGGAAGGAGGGGGAGGAAGGGAGGGAGTTTTGGAACAACGGAGGCTTGTTTGCTGTGTTGTTTCCTTCATTCTTTCTCTCAGCTGCGTGGTCCAGGGAAGGCATTCTCCACCATTTTGTCTGTGTTCCCCGGAACAATTAGGGGCATCTCCTCCGGATTTGTGCATGGGCGTCGAATCGTTTGCCTGTATGTTTCTTGATTATTGCTGTTTTCGTTAAGTAAACAGTTTTTGGGGGTTTTGGGGTTTTTTTTTTCCACTTACATCTCTTCGTATTTGTTTCTCCTTATTAGTGGAAAGGGGAGAAGTTAAAACTAAGGGGAATTTATTTTGGAGACCCTACCCTATAAATTGCGTCAAACTAAGACAATGGTGTTACCCTTTATACTACATTTTTTTATGTTTTGACCAACTCAGGTGCATCCCTGTTTATATCAGAACTAACAAGATAAATCTTTGCGTAAATGCACAAGCCTAGGCACTAAATCTGTTCTTTTACCTTTAGCAGAAATAGTACAAACCCCCCTTTGTGTCATTAGCTTATTCACTTGTCCAAGAAAGTAGATGACCGAGGCAAGTAAGACTTGAAGAGTACCAGACTGATAAAATGAACTTCTGTCAAGATAATCTTGCTCAAGAAAAGCCTTCTCACTTTTTGTAAATTATAAATATTTTCTGAAAAAAAATTCCGAAATTTAATAAAAACTATGACAACAAAATATCATCAAATTCTTCCTGCTACCATCCTTAAAGCCTGTAAGAGTGAGAGAGGGAGATTTTCTCACAAACCACCAACTGACATTCTTACACATCCTGCTGCTTACCTCCTCACATTCTCTGACATGATGAAAAACTGAAAACTTGTACCTTATTCAATTATCAAATCCTTAAGAGGGAGAAAAGCCACCCAAATTACTGCATATTCTGAGTCCAATTCAGCATTACACAGTTTGTATCTGTGTTAAGTATTGTGAAAAAAAGAAGCAAAACTCAAAGGTCTATCTAGATTTTAAATGCTATTTTCCAGACAAGTGATATTTATGTCTCTTTGAAAGATGTAAGTTTTCTGTTTCACAGGCCCACAAATTCTTCATAATCTGTTCTTTGCAGTATGTATTCCCAACATGACTTTACATAATCTGTCCTTACATTCCCAACAGACACACTGAAAGTTTACAGTCTCCTTGGGCTCAGTTGAAGATTAAGACTATGATTTGTCCAGATCATCTGAAATCAGTTTTCATTATTTATTTTAGGTAAGAGATTCACAAAGCCCATGGACATTTATTTCTTTGATCTTTCACATGGAAATTAGATCCATATCAACCAGAAGGCCTATGTTAAATTAAAACCAGCAAAAAGTCAGGATCTATTAAGTACTTGTTCTTTATTCCTGAAAGTTTAAATTACAGATGTCATTAGATTTATGCAAGAGATACAGGAAGGACAGTACGAGTTTCTGTGCTACACAAGCTTTTGGCATACTCCCCAAATAGTCCTGATTTATGTCTCCCAAAAGTACAGTGTAAGAATCAGCCAAAGCAGAAATATCTCACAAGACTAAAAGAAATTGTCTAGCATGAAGCAACATAAACCTGATCATTTCTACTTGAAGTTGTTATCTTTTCTTAAGCTGAAGATTGGCATAATTTTTAAAACACTTTAGCTAAAACAGAGAAAGGCACCTCCAGAGGACCAACTCTGAACTTGGAAATACCTTTTCCTCTCTGCCAACTACACAGCAATCTTGTATGAAGTGGATTCTAAATTCAGTGTTTCAGCCCATATTAGGAGGGAAACATGCAAGAACTAAGCACCTCCTGTTACCTGCACTGCTCTGGAACAGACCATCAGGTCATCAGCTCATCTATACCCTGTTTTAGCAGCCAGAGGCAGAATCTACTTCCTAGAAGGCTGCTATTTGGCCAGCAGAATCTGGGGGAATTCAACCAGACAGAAATTAGATTGCACTCATCTGTGTACCTGTGATCAATTAGCATATGCAGACAGCCAGGAGGCAGGAAAGGATGCAAAGCAGCTGAGCAGCAATCCACTTTTTTTAGCACCCTTGGAAGCCACAGAGCCACAAAACTGGGAAAAAAATTACCAAAAAATTCTAAACACATGGATCATGCTAAGGTAGAGGCAAATGCATCCTTTTCAAAGGACTGGCCACAGTTGGTTTGGTGGGATATTTTTTAGGGTTTTTGGTTCATTTGTTTGTTTTGTTAGACTGTTAGACACATTTCACATCATCTGTTGCTCTCAATTTTTGAATGCATAAAGGTTCAGTCAACCAGCCAGAAAAAACTTGTGGCAACTTTTCAATAAACTTTGTTTTCAATTAAATATTCATCTGTAGAAAGACAACTAGTTAAATAAAATCTTAGCACAAAACTCCTGTTTGCATTATGTTTAGACTGAACAGCATCTCTGAAACACAAATCATAATTTGTATTGTGAGCCTCATTGTGAGTTTCTTCTTGTTTGAACATGATGCTGTCCCAGCCACCTTGTGGTACACAGACAAGGAAATTTCTTGCCAAATGTTTATGATTTACAGATGCAAGAACTTTACAAGTCTTTGAAATGGAATAGGAAGGAAGCCAGGCTCTTCATCAGACTTGGAGTATCAGGGTATCTGGCATACCAGAGCTTTTCAAAAATTTCCATTTCTCAGCAGCCTATAAACAGAGAAGGACTACCCCCAGAGAGGTCTTCCCAGGATCCAGTATCCAACATCTGACAAACAGCAGAAGGGACTTTTTTTGAGCAGTGCATAGGATGAGGAAAGAGATGTGCACTGCCTTTGTAGTCAGTGCAAGAACTATACAGAAACCACAGAGAAATATCAATATCTAACTCCTAACAGAAATGAACAACTGGGGCAGGGAACAAGAGGCACAAAAAGGAGGCTCTCTTAAATCCTACATTAAGACTACCGACTGGGAAATAGAAACCTTTCCCAAGAGAGGTACCAAGCAGAAGTAGCCCTGCAGCCTTCCAAGAAGGGACTTCCAAGGAGCTTTGTTGGAGTTGTTTCTGCTGAAGGTTGTTTCATTCTATTTTCTAGAAACTATTTATTAAATCCTGAATAAAATCATTTGCGGCCTGCTGCACTGGTCTGGTGCATACAGATAAATCTGTACTGGAAGTGTACCTAAAATCTGTACCCAGACAGAGGTAGACAAAGTCCATGTTAGTACATAAAGTAGGCCAAAGAAAGATGTAAATCAGGCTAATTGCATAGTATCTTCAGCACCTATGCTCATATTACACATTTTTCTAACCTGCTCTGAGTCTGGTTCTGTGGCCTGAATGTGCCACAGCACAAATTAATGGCTGACCCAGCAGATTTCACTGAACAGCTTTTACACTGCAGGGAAAAAAAGCCTGATTTCAAAGATCCTAAATTATTTTTTACTTTTTCTTCTCTATATTCAATGGTCTATGTTATCACATACAGTCTAGACTACCACACATATCATGAGTTTTTTGGGGGTAACAGTGTAAAATTTTTGTAACACAGAGGTTAAGTATTGCTAATTACTGATTGTAGCCTTCAGCTCCTGGAAAACATTTCTAATTTTAAAAAATATGTTTTTTGCAAAGAAATCACATTTTCAGAATTCCAATTCTAAACTGAAAAATTTGTAAGGGGGCAGTTGTCTGATGAAGTCCAAACATTTTATAAAATCTTTTCACACAGATTTGATATATCTATTATTTGTAACTTTCATTATTAGAATGAAGCATGCTTTCACTATCTTGAATGTCTTCAACTTTCACGTGAAGCAAACCAACATCAAGAGCAAAAGTAAAATCTTCCCACAGAAGTTTTTACTGACAAATATTTCTTCTTATCGTAGTTGGGATGTTCCCATTCTCTAGAAATGTCTCGTCTTAGGTTGCAGAACACTGAACATCAATACACACATCATGTTTTTTCTAGTTTTTTGTCAATTTCAAAGGCACTTTCATCAAACTGCTCAGCCCCAGTGTAAAGAAAGATTAAAAAAAATCATTCTGATATTCTCACTGTGGAATGACAGAGTCATTAATGCAGTAGTACAGCCTGCACTCAAATATCATGTGCGTTCTTGAACACCACTGGATGTCAGAATAGCCTTCAACATTTCTCAATAACAACACATTATTGTTAGGTGCCTCACTTAGACACCTGTGGCACTTGAAAATCCCTACCTTTCAGGCAGTTTTAAGTGGACATCCAAAATTTAAGGGACTGAAAATCATTACTCACTCCAGAATATATATATGTGTGTGTGTATGTATATGTATGTGTATATGTATATATATGTGTGTGTACTCTCCTGTTGTATTCTACGTGTGCATATACATGTAACATGCATAAACGTAAAGAGATACAAGCCAAAACATTTATATTACACTGACTGTAAATGGCACCTTGCATAGAAGGCCTCTACATGTCACCATAATTTTGCAAAGGCTAAAAATATTACTAATCTGTCATCATGCAGAATAGCAGAAAATCCCTCATACTGCCTGTACTACCCATTCCAACCCACAGCATTCTCTCATCTTATGATTCTATAAATGATCACACACTCATTCAGAAACAAATTAGTCTCTAGCTTTGTTAATTTACTGTAAGTTGCTCTTCCCTTGAAAAGCCTATGAACATGCTTGAAAGACATTTATATAGGATTGCCTATACAATGGGTTACTCTCATCAAATTTTGTTGTCAGCACAAACCACTAAATTTCCCAGAGACAAGATATAACTACTGGAGAATGCGTGCACATTACTTCATGCTTTTAAAATGCTCTATCTGCAACAAGGAAGAAATTACTGCAGGATGACTTTAATGGATTCTGAATACTTGAATCTGAATGACTTTTTTCCTGCTACTTTATGGGTTCAGCAGAGGTAAACCCATAAAGTAGCAATGGTTTTAATCATGTAAGATTACACCACTCTTGAGAAAAAGCGGCAGGAGGATATTTCAGAGTGTAACAGTTGTATGTAAAACATATCATGTACACTCCACACACATCACATCCTGAAAAGCCTACAGGATTTTAATAGGGCTGTATGAGAATAACATGCTGAATTTATTGCATACACAGGGATCATCACCTCTGTCTTTCCCTGCATGTGTAGGGATTTATGAGAACACCTGGGCCTGGTTTGCAACTCCAAGGAGGTACCAGTGCAAAGGGGAAAAACATCACACATTTTCCAGGAAACACAGAGGATAACCAAGGGCTACCAATGAAGCCAGGTCACCCGGGAGTGGTTTCTAGAAGAAATAGTACAGCTGCTGCCTCAGCACATTCCCATTCTGCTATCAGCTCTGTTTCCCACCTTCAGGGTACTTGCAACATCATCTCTGCCCATCTGTAGCTACTCTCAGAACATGGCAATTTCTAGCAAGCCTTTGAGGCCTTTCCAAAATCGTTGGGGTTTAGCAAACTGTTAGCAAACAGTTTAAGGGTTTAGGCCACATCACCTGTAACATAAACTTTACAGGTGAACTGAAAGCCAGTGGCCCCTTCTAGATTTAACCTCAATCCATTAACATGCACCAAAGGCAAAACCTCTCATTTTTTCAGGGCCCTGTATCCAGCACAAGATGTCAACCTGGGAGAAGGAAAATAAATATAGCTTCAAAATGGGCTGGACGGGACAGTTGAGGACCAAGCATAAGAAGTGGATATTAGCAGGTATGGGGTTAAGTATGTGCAAGTTATAGGAATCTCTTGGAAGAATGAGACAGAAAAATGGGAGGAAAACTGGCTGTTGCTTCCAATGAAGCATTATGCACAATCTGCCAGTTGCATTGCTGTATATAAGAAGCCAAGGGTTATTCCCGTATATAATGACTGACATTTTACAAAATAAATGGGTGAGCAAAAGGGCATCTTCAGCTCATCACTTACACTAGCAACACTAGATTTCCACTAATGCAAAAGAATTCATTATGGTATTAAAACGTAAGGTTTGCAGGCTCTTTCAGTAAGTCTGGTATTCCCCTCTTGAGCTAAACCATCACTAGTTGTAGAGGAGGGCCTTGAAGTCAGCAGAACTAAGCTGATACAAAGCAAGTATGAAGGTGGAATCCAGATGGGAGTGCATGTGATAAAACCAAACTCACATCCAACCTCAGAAAAAGTGTGTGGGAAAGTTCAGGGAAAACATCATTAGACACAAGATATTTGGAACAGAAATTTTACTTGCAGGAAACATGCTCAAGGTCTGAACACAGGCCAGTCATTTCACAAAAATTTTTGCATTGTTCAACTCTGTAATAGATGCCTTTCTCATCATCCCTGGGCTATACTCACTCCAAAGGACTAGGAGTTTGGCCATGGTCTGGAAATTGCTGGCAGAGAGCTTTTACATATTTTCTCCTGTATGTTTTTTTAAACTGTTTTATTTATGTATGAATAACTAAGCAGTGGTTCAAGTTTTCAAACTTGAAAAATAAATAACAGATGTGCTTGTCTGTCTTTGTTGCTAACCATAGCACATTCATCCTAGTATTAGGGGAAAAAATGTATGCATTATTCTGATTCAAAGACACTGATTCACCCTTTATTAGGTGAACAATGAATTAATAAGCAAGATTAATCTAACATGTCACATTGAGAAAAATGGGTACTGACAAGAAATTCCAGACAAGGTCAGACTTTCAACAGTAGACAAATAAGTTATGTAAATATGTTATCTGACTACTTGCACCATATGCCAAGAATGTTTAATATTCACAGATAATGAAATACATTTGAATCAGAGCAGTCTTGTTGATTCTGGTAATAAATATAAGAGGCACTGAAACAACAGAAAATAATTTTTAAAATTAACCCATTTTACACAGCTCTTGAAAGATTTCAACTAAAAATAGCAATGATGGCAAGGGAAAACAGTAGTCCACAGATCCAATAAGTAGCCTTACAAGGCCATGAGAAGAGGCAAGTGGAAGCAAAGTAGAGATGTTAAAGCATTAAATCAGCTTAGAGGAGGAGTACATCATAGCTCTGGCTTCTGCTCCTCTAGACAACAGGAGAATGCATCAGATGCGTGTTTGGCATAAATCATGCTACGCTGATTGCAATGCCTTTAGATGTTTTTCTGATGCACTTATTATACAGCTTTGACAATATACAGGTTTGATAAGCATGATTCTTGCAACAGTGGCCTGATCAATTTGCACATACTTAGCAGCAATCCCCAGAAGTACTGCTCTCAAGAACTAGTGATTCCTACCCAGTTTTCTGACAAAAGCAAAGATCTTCTCATATAAAGTTCATGACTTACAAGACAGTAGATGCTTTCCTAAACAGAACTGTACATGCCACATGTACACAATCACTGACCACTTGGTATGATTTAACTGTGAGGTGCACAGGAGGTTCAGGCCTAGGAATGAATGACCACCACCTTCCACAATAATCAGTTTACCACTAACATTCATGTGCTCCTTATATATTGGTGTCTAGCAGATGAAACCCAAGAAAGGGTTACTAAGAAATACTTTTCCTTTCCCTATGATGAACTGTGAAATGCTTAACCACCATATGAGGCAATAAATAATTCTCAGGGAATGTCTCCAGGTAAAAAGCCCCTGAGATCACTTGGCATTTGATGTTCCTGCATCTAGGTTCTATCTGTCTATAGCACATCCTCTTCTGCAGCGTTACCTATGATGTATTAAACACAAATAAGCCCATGTTTATTCTTTAACTAATTGTTGGACTTTCTGTATGGGCTGTGTTGATGTTAGGATGAGGAGCTCTGAAGACTGTGCAGGTAGGGCTGTAGGGCTCAAACAACTCCTGTGGGATATTTCACTAAAGCTGACATTTGAATGTATCAGAAAGGTGACTAAGATCTAAACTCTCCTTAGAGGCAGTGGAGAGAAGGTAGGACTTTCAAGAGGATGATTCTCCTTATCTACTGTAGACAACTGAAGATTAAATGGGTCATTCTCATTCAAAAAACCACTTCAGAGGTGGAGAAGATATATCAGGCTAAGCAGATGTCCTTTGTTTACAAGACATCCTCAGAGTTTCCTTCAAGAATTGGTTTACTGATACTTTTGATATCATCTGGTACCTTGCAGAAGACTGGAATGATGTACTTTCAAAGCCAGGAGAGAAATCCAATAAAAGATGCTTATTTTCACTCCGATACATGAACAGGGAGGAAAACCCTTCTGTCACCTGATATGCTTAGATACCATTGTTTTAAACGCTTCCTTGTTTTGTGGTTCCTTCATTTACACCACAAATCTTGTACATTAGTTATAGAAGAGAAAGGGTAGTCTAAGAGTCAGGATTTAAAACAGGACTGTGTGTTAAAAGGATTTACCAAGCAGTTATTTTCTGAATTTCCTTCTTCATTGATTTTGGCAGGAAAAGATTTACCAATGGAAAAATGGTGAATTCTTACACTCACTACCTCCCTCAAAAAAAAGGAGAAAAAAAAATTGTAGATTTTCTTTTCATTCAATATCCTTCAATAGGAGGAGCTTCCTTCTCTGGCTAGGAAGCTTACAAAAAACCTATTTGTATATATATTTTTCCACACCTCAGCAAAACTCCTGATTACTACATGATTCCTCCTGGTAATCAGCCAAATTTCCTGCTTCCTTCATCATTCTGATAACAGATTATCTATATATCCATTATATTTCACATCTTTCTTTATCTGAAATTTCCTTTTATCAAAAGGCAAATCAGCCATCTTTTTCGAAATCAGCCTAAAAAATAGGAGCTGTGGGCCATTCACAAAGTAGCAACACTTTCAGCTGACCCAAAATATTAATCAAACTGCCACTCCTTTGAAAGGCCATGATTTTTTGGGAGATGGTGTTGTAGAATTTCAATACCTAAGTAATATGACAAATTTCACTTTAGTTTAGAAGCTGATCATGAGCAGACCACAACTGGACAAGAATATCATGTTGCTGTGACCTGATTTAATATATGGATCACAATGTTTTTTTCCCATGTTTCAATGGCCTTCATTTTTATATTATTAGACCTCCTTGAAAGACAATTTTTTTTTACATTCAAAATGCCTTTTCCAAGAACATTCTCTTCATAATTTTCAAAAAAATTCCACAGCTTATACAAATACCATAGCACTTTCATTTCTAGAAGATTGGGTCTAAACAACTGGAAAATGTAAAACAATTTGTTCAAATCTGGTTTCATCTAAAGATCTCAACTAGGAAGCCACAGAAAACTTTTTTCCATGTTAGGAAGTTTTGCTCCATCTTTAAGGATGCACTCAGCAATGCATGAAAAGATTATTTTGAGACATTGGAAATGCCATGAGCTCTGACCAAGGCACAGCTTTTGTATTATGATGCAGATGGCAAAAACGCTGGGGGTTTTTTAGATTTATTTTAAGGTCTTAACCCAGGAAAAATCTTAATTTTATGGCTGGGCAGCCTTTCCTGTATAACAATGGAAACTTAAAAGACAGCAAAGTTCCTCTTTGCGTAAAGAGTTTCAGTTCATCATGCTGACATTAGGAACTCCTTCTGAGCTGCTCTGTGGTCCTGCTCCCTGCTCCTGTCTAAAGGCAACTGTGCCATGCTGGAACACAGTGTATGATTTTACCTCTCCTCACAGCCATCTTGGACATGGCAGATGCAGTAGTTTCTCCTGCAAGGGAGAGGGCTCCTAGGCAAAGCCAGATTCAGTTGATACCCCTGAAGTGCTCTCCACTGGGGGTGGGGCAGGGAACACCTCCAACTGCCTAAGCAAAAATGGTTTGGAACAGTCATTTAAAAAGCAATTAAAGTGAAAGAGACAGAAAGGTCAGACAGTACCTGCACATTTTTCTGTACAAATTTCTGTAAATACATTCTGTGGAATGAATAATTTCCTCCAGTAATCTAGCTATGCCTTTAAACATGGTGCCAAAATATGTATATGCCAGTGTGTGTGTAAGTCATTGAAATGAAGTGACTACACACAGGATGACTAACACAAAGGGCTAACTTAAATCTTGCTGTAAGTGCAAGATGTTCCTGTATAATCTTTCTGTCAAATGTGGCAACCAGCAGCAGCATGAATTGCTGCTGGGAAAAAAAATTGCTGTATCAAATACTATCAGCAAATATTTCTGTCTTCATATGCTCAGACTGCACATACATGTTTTCAGAGACAAGACCTGAAATTCCAAATGACATAAATAAATAAACAAACCATCTACCAACAAACTAGAGGTTTTTCTACATAATTATATCAATATCTAAGCTTGTCTCTCTGTGTGGAGCATGTAGCTGTGAGCTTGACAACCTCAACATATGCCTCAAGGAATACTCAAGCCCAACCACATTTTAGAGATCTTTGATAGTCCTTTTTAGCTTAGTTTTAGGTTTTAAACACCAGCATTGCAGCAGACAAAGTGTCTTATTTCTATGCTGGAAGATAAAACCTACAGATAATAAGCAGAAATTACACTTAAGGTTTTAAAATTGACAATATTTCTTTTATATTCTATAAGTGAAGAAAAACCTCAATTAGTTTGGGACCTTTCATGGAATGAGACAGCAAGCTTTAACTCTTCTCCCTAACTTCTTTCTGCTCCTTACAGACATTACTGTGCAAATACAGGAAGAAAAATTACATGACTGCTATACAAACTGGCCTTAAAAATGTAACCTGTCATCATCCAGCACTTGTAGCTCTGGGACTGACTCCATTTTACTTTTTCTCTTTCAACATTCACAGGAAGAGATCAATGTTTATTCTATACAGCTCTCCCTGAGGAACATGACAAATGTTCCTAGAGTCCTATGCTCAGGCAGCTGTCAACTTAAAAAGCAACCTGTAAAAGGGATTCTCTTCAATTCTTACATTAATTCATTTGGTTTTTCTTTACTTTTTAAAATCTTACTGATATCCAGCTATCATAAAAGCCCAATCCAAGTCTCACCTGTGCAGAAAGAAGAAAGAAGTGTGAAGTGAATATGCCAAGACAACTGGAGGATTTCTCCTTGTCCTTCCAAGAGAAGGACTTTTCATTTTGCTCCCTAAATAAGAAGGGATGGGAAGGGTTGGACCTGGGCTAGCTGGGCCATTTAAGGTTGATGGGGACAGGAGTCACAAGACTGAAGTTTAACCCATTTTTCACTCTAAATAATTCTCAAGATTAAATAATTCTCAAGTTTAGATGCCTAGGGAAAACCAGGGAAACTAGATGGTTTCTGTATTATCAGTGGAGACTGGCAAGTGCTTCTTCAGAGCTGCTCCTATGCTTCTCTCTCCATTACTTGCTAGAGTCAGAGAACATAGTAATTTAAATATATTCTATTAATAGTAATTACTAAAACAGAAATTACTAGACTTAGACATCAAGAGTTACATGCAAGGAGGGAGGCTTGCCATCAAAAAACTGAGAACAGTATTTCTTTCCCTCTTTCTTCCAAATTCCCTTTTATATCATTGCCTAGATTGCAAATTCTTTCTAAAGAGACTTACAATATATGCATCTTATTTTCCAACAAGATTCTTATCTCAGTGATGGTGACAACATATTTTTTTATATTCTTGGTATTAATTCACCCAAACAGGCTCTGCTTGGTACCTCCAGAGGAGGGAAGAGGATCATCCAGTTCAAATAGACAAATTTCATTTCCAACTGTTAATTTCTTATAATTGTATTTACCTTCAGTGAAAATAAAATAAACCAGAAGGTAAAAATCTGATTCAGTTCTATAAAGCCAGCTCCCGAATAATCCTGGACACGTTTTTAATTTATGAACAGCTTCAGGAAATACCCTAGTTAATTTAGTAGGAACTCCCACTGTGAAAATCTTGGCAATCCTAGAAAGCAGTTCCTTAGCTGGCAAGTCCAGTAGTGCTTCCCTTGCCCTTGTGTATCCCTAGCTGGATACACAAAGGAAATTACTGATCTTTTAGTTCCAAACCAAAAACATAGACAAATATAATGAGCACTGTTTTTCTTCCTGGAAGAATAGATGATCAATGGCTTGAAGAGTGGAGAATATACTCTTGTTTTAAAACTAACTTCTCTGCTTGTGTGAAGCTCTTCTATGTCATCATCCCTACTATTCTATCACAACACTTTTACTAACAGGCTGAGGTATTTAATTTATTATGGTTTTAACCTGGCTAGGTTTTAACCTTCGCAAGAAAGCAAATATAAAAACACATAAAAACAGCTACTAATTTGACTTAAGTGTTTCCAAAATATCATTACCACTGCAGTATCTGAGTAATGTCAGAGGTGAAATTTCTTAGTAGAAATTTTGAAATAATTTTAGCTATCTTCTATTCATTAAAAAATTTAATAGGGAGGAAATTCAATAATTTTGGGTTTTTCTTTCTAGTTTTTTTACAATTATCCATTTTTTGTTTACTTCTGGCTTTTATTGTTGATTCATTCCCCTTTATATATTGGGGGCTTTGTTGGGGAAAGTGCTGCAGAAACTGCAGTGCTGCTCCCAATAGACCCTGAATTGTGTCTGAACATCTTTAAGACAGAACTCCAAATGTCAAAATATCTCCATGATCTGAATTTGTCTTGAACAAAATGTTAGAACAGTTTCTGCTACAAAGCCAAAAGCTCAGAATGGCAGGAGCAGAGGAAGCATGAGGGCTGTAATTTCCTCTAAGATCAGCAGATAATACTTCCTATTAACACCTCCCAGAGATACATACTATTCCAGTGTACCATATGTGACTGTCTTTGTGCTATTAATTTTTGTGCCTGAAAGACTAGCTCAATAAACACAATATGAGGGAGTTTGCTCCTGAAACTATCTTGTGTGGTTTATGTGTATTTGAGAGACACTCTAGTGCTTTAACTATGGATTTTGACTCATAAATTTCACTGGTTTACTGTGTCTCAGAGAAGTGGCAATAGAATTAGTAGCTTTAAGATAAAAACTATTATGTCATCAAATCCCAAGTGCTGTATTGTGGAGACCCTTGAACCTATCAGGGGAACTTCCAGGGCAATGCCCTGGAGGAATCTACAATAGGCTTCAAGAATGCTTCACTGCTTAGCGTGAGAAAAAAGGCTTCCCCTGTGGTGCTCTGCAGCACTCTGTTAATCTACTTCAGGTTTGCTTTTCCCATTGGCCCGTTGGCTTTGCCCACCTCTATTGTTTATATATGTCCTAGTTCTAGAGGCTTCTCCTTTCCCTGTTTCCCCATTGGTTCTGTATCACTGATTGTCCACCCTCCTATTCCTTATTGGGTGTTGCCCTTTGCCCTGTTCTTGCACTGCCCTGGTGCCCTCCATTCACAGGCCCCTGATACTCTGCTCCACCCCCACTTGCCCTTGTACTTAACCCTGAACCCTCCATTACCCTTGTCTTTTGTCCCTGGACCCCTTCGGCGTGTGGCTGCAATAAACCCCCATGGAACTCTCTACCGAAGGCCCTTCCTGCCTTTCCTTCACTGACTTATCTGTGGTGTGTGTGGGTGTGGATTAAGTGACTGTTGGTGTGCCTGCCTGAGCGGCGTCCTGAGAAGATGCTTTCGGGAGGTAGTGGCAACTACTATCCATCCACGCCGCTACACTGTATCAACAGTGTATTTTACAGATAAATGACAATTCCTAAGCCTCTCTGTTAATGGCAGCTATTTTCAAAGCTTTGTCAACCCTGAGAGCTAGAATGGCAGGATTATAGGCATAAAGAAAATAATGACAGAAACACCTGCACTGTCTGAAAGGATTCTATTACCTTACTATCTTTATTGAAGTCTAGATTCTGGGAATAAGCAAAATAAGCAAATGCTTGAAATATTTAATGACTATGCTTACCAAAATTGTCTTGGAAAAACAGCTGCTGTAAGCCATTATCTAAAGTTCATCTCCTTTTAGGTTTATTTGTTTAATTATATCTGTTCTATGAGAAGTTGAAAAACTCCATAATTTTATTTCCCTTTTCAGTCAATAAAAACTCACTGGGAGAGAGCAGGAAGAAAGAGAGTGGGATGCTTCTCTGTTACAGTAAATAGGAAGACTTGGGATACATTGGTTCTGGTAAGATTTGGGATACATTGGTTCAGTGCCTGGTTCTGTCATGAATTTCCTGTGTGAAGTCAAGCAAACCTTTTGGTGTTTCAATTATGTATCTGTAAAGCAAGGATAACCACTGTCCCACACAGGACTTTCTTGGTTCACATTTATTAACATGCTAGAGGTATTCAGAAAGTCATGTAGGAGAATTCTATTGACCATGTACCCAAAAACGGTAGTCAAAATTACAGGAATGCCAGTGTATCAGGCAGACATCTCTCATAAAAACATACTTGCCTACTACCTGCAAAGAGGTCTCACAACAGCAGTTTAACATTTCTGCAAAAACAAATTTCGACGTACAATTCAGTCAAATAATGAATGTGCAGAAAAATGCAACCTGTTGTTGAGAAAAAGCAATATAAACCCTGACAGCATTTATTACCACAGTGCTCAAGACCACACCACTCAACTGGGACCTCCTTTATAGGATGACTAACTTTAGAGGAGATATTGACATTTGGGGAGATAGAATCCATTAAGAAGATTCCCACCTCTCTGGTATGAACACACCCTCTCCTACAGCACACAGAGATCAGGGAACGAACAAGGAAACGGGTCATGATATTTTGGCAGGCAACATGTCAAAGGAAAGGTGATCTTCTGCATGTAAGCTGGACTAAACAGACATTAAAAGGCAGTGCCACAGAAAATGCTGGAGAACTCTGGTTGGTGAGTTGACTCTGTCCATACACTATTATTGCTTCATACAATATCCCCATGTTTCTCAGTCATTCTGTCTTTAGTGCCCATCTGTAAGCCATATCTATATTTATTTCATACCTTTCAACAGCAAAAATTTTGGAAACCTGCTTTCGGATCAATATTTACACATATTCAGTGGCACTGTTACCTACATAATAGGTAATAATTTTCAGCTGAAAGGCTAGAAAAGTAACCAACAACATGAAAGTATAATACTTCCTTTCAATTATCTCAAAGAGCTGGTTTCATTTCACAAAGGCAGATTACTCTGAATGTCAGCAATAATTTACCTCAGTAGTAAGGTTTCTGTCTTCTGGCCACCACAGTGTAAATGATGGTATTTTAGTGGTATAAAAAAGACTTTGAAATAAATAAACAAACAAACAAACAAACAAACAAACAAATGTTCGAAATTAAATGTAAGAATTTGTCTACCACAGTTTATGTTGAATTTCTTTGAAATTGACAAAAAACATGTTTTGAAAAGAATTGTGTTGACAGAATAACTTTCTATTATTTACATTTATTAAAAGAACACTCAAAAAGAGTGAATTATAACATGGACTATAACAAAACAGATATAGATAATGTATTCAGACCTAGCTGATAACCACAGAAAAAAAAACCAGGGAATCTGAGTCAGCTTGATAAAGCATCCTACTGATATTGCATACACCCTTTAAGCCTCCATCAGTCAGGGAGAACTGATTAAGAGTCAATCCTCTTTGCAGGTGTGACTTGTGGAAGTGTTCTTTATATTTCCTTCAGCATCGGCCTGACCTAGTTTTACATGGCATTGTAGGAAACCAGGAACATACAGCTAGTTGTACTTCCCCTACGTGAAAGAAAACAGCCAACAGCTGGAGGGGTTCAGACACTTACCATCTGGCCACAGATGCAAAGAACCTTTGATTGTCTTAAAAAGTAACTGATTCACTGAGTTTTGGTGGACTTCCTTTGTTTCAGTCATCAGTAGCTCTCAGTGCCTCTCTGGGCTCAGAGCACATTGTAACCTACTCACCATCATGTGCTGAATATGAAATATTTCAGCTCCAGTGGCAGAGAGGCGGTTTGGAATTGAAATATCAAGAAAAGCTCCAGGAAGAGTGCTTGGTCCAGCATTGTAAACCTGTAAGAGAAAAAACGAATACAAATAAAATTACATACTTGACTTCTCATAAATGGGAAACTACTGTAGATTTAGAGCTGGGAGGAGTAAATTTGGTAGGTAAATTTGAAGAAATACAAGTACTTTGCAGGTTTTTCAATGTCTTCAGACTAAGACTTCTTTTTTAAATGTGAGAATGAAGTCAAAGGATTAGCGTACCTAACATTCTTCAGGCACAGCTCATATATCAAAGGAGAAGCAGTTTTGCAGGATAATTGCCAGTCATCAATACAAACAGCATAAGACTTCTATTTTATATACAGAGACACTGCTAATACACTGTGCGTTTTGGTAATAAAATCTTGAAAGTTATAAGAAATTACTGTCTCAATAAATATTCTCATTTCCATCTGGTAACCACTGCATGATATTCTGCATACGTTTTCCTTATGGAGCAAAAGCCAAATAATTATTGTGACTACTGGACTGTGGGTTTTCTGAGTGAGTTGCCAGGATGTGAGCAACTTCCATTTAAGTTCTGGCATTTTCAATTAAATTACACTTTGAGTGGAAAAATATTAGCTTTCTATCACCCCCTAGCCCCCAAAATTTCAACAAAAACACAAAGAATTTCCCATCCACCACTGAAATGTATCCAGTGAAAATTCCAAAATTTATGGGGTTTTGCTGAAGAGAAATAATCAATGAAAAAAATTCAATTAAATTAAGTTTTCACTTGTATGTACATTTTTTAGTAGGAAAAATATTTTCTGGTTCTTTCTAACAACACAAATATAAATGCATTAAAAAATATTAAAGTAAAAACGTGAAGCTCATTACAATATTTATCCACACTGAGATGCTACTGTGAAAAGATGTAACATGCAGTTGTTAAATGTGTAATGTACAAATATTAAAACCAATATGTTTTCATTCTTCAAACACTATTTATATTTGAAGGAATGCCTGACTGATAAACAGAACTAGTTTGCAATGCCAAATCCTCACAAAAGCCCTGAGGCTCCAGGCAGGGGGAGAAATCCCATTAGAATGGAGTATGATAAATGCTGCATAAAATAAAAACATAACGTTTCATGTTAGACATTTTTAAAACTTTGGTTGTCTCACTAAGATCAGATATGAGTTGTTACAGAAAAGGCATTTTCTGTTTCCTTGCTCATATTGGATCTAGTAGATATTTTCACATATAAAAACTGCTATAAAGGCCCATTTTTTTTGTAACACATCTCTTTCTCTTTGTTAAGGGACTATTATTTTTCTCCATCAAGCCAGTGTTGAATGTGCTCATAGCATCCTAAAGGGTGCTCTGTTAAAACAAAAAAGGGGAATGCCTGTAGAAATCCTGCACAGTCAATTGGAAAAAATTGTATATACAAATCATCACCTTATAGTGCCACAAAATTCAAATAATCCTGTCATTTCAAATTACTCTCCATTGCAATCTTTGGGAGAGATGCACCTGCCTTGAATGAAAGTCTGAGTACAGGATCTAACCACTATGAGTGGGAGGGCCCGTGTGAGCTTATCACTTGGGGTCGTGGGTATGCCCCTGTTTCCACAGACACTGGGGTATACGGTGGATACCTGCAAGATGTGTTCGCCCTGACTTGCAACACCAAAAGCAGAACATGGCCAACAGGTAACCTTTGAATGATGATCAGGATGCAGATCATCAACCAAATGGTCCCTCTACAAGTAGAGACTGAGCATTCTATCTTTTCCTTTGTTTCTAGAGTAGTGAGTGTTGGCAAGTTAGACTGCCAGTTCTTTGAGCAGACTAATGATGTTTTGTTTACTATATTAGAATCAGTCTGACTCCTTGCAAGAATGAACAGCAAGACTTGATGTTGGTGCATGAAGAATTCAACAGCATATGCTAGAGGATCTCCCTGATCATTCTAAATCAGTGTCCAATTGAGGTTCTATCTAGTAACTGGCAAATTACTACAAGGACCTCTTGTGCTGCGTTTGTTCTCTTTCCTGCAAGGGCCCTGCAGGAGATTACAAACGCTGCCCTCCACCCTTAAAACAAAAAGGGGGAATTGTGGATGCTGAAAGCTGTTCAGAAGAGAAAGTCAGATACACTTTCCCAGGCATTGCTCGGGGGGAGCTGGGAGAAGACATTCTAAGCAATTTCTGATCTCTGCACCTGTTGCTTTTACAACTTGTTTACTTGCAAGGATATTTGCAAAGAGGTGTCGGCTTGAATGACCAATCAGGTCCAGTAGTGTCGGAACAGTGTATAAAAAGGATGTGCTTTCTAATAAACATCACTATATATGCCATCCAAGAAGATTTGGAGTCATATTGTTATTTCAGCCATCCCAAATATAATAACAATACTGGAGAGCAGATGTGTGACTTGTTATGGTATGATTTTCTACTTCCATATGGAAAAAAAAAATAATATTGCAACTGCTATGTGTGTACATGGGAGACAAGAGCATTTGGTAGGACAAATGGTGGTACTGCCAATACATAGATTCTCTCTCCCTTCCCCTTTATCACTTTGCTTTACTGAAAATATTTATCTAGTTAAAGCATCAGTGCATCCGTTCTTCATCTGGATTAACCAATCATTGGGTATGAGGGGGAGGAAGACCTATAAACCCCCAGAAAGAAACCAAAATCACAAGAATTAATAGCCTGGTTGACAAAAGCTTTTACGTCCTAAAATCCTGCTTTCAGTCCTTCAGTTAATAGCTAAGGGCACTGTATGACAGTGGGGGCTTAATTGCTCTGGCTCGCAATCTGTCCGTGGAGGTAGACATGTTATTTGTTATGAGCTGAGTTTTCAGACTAGGAAAACAGAAAGAAAAAAGACAAAACACTATTTTTCATAATAAATGAACCTACCTCTGCATGACTTATGATTCCCTAGTCCCATCTAGCAGTCAAAAAGGATTTGTAGGACTTGTAATAGATGCAGTTACAGCAGTGAAACATAACGCTAGCTAATTTTGGCCACATCATAAGAGTTTTTTATAATAAACCATCCATATATTTTGCCACATCAGGAACCCATCTAACTGCCATGTGAAGTGTAATGTATAAGTAACACTTGAATAATGCTGAGATGCTATGAGATGCTATGAGGTATTTATTGAAAGCTTCTCGCACTGTCTTTTTAGTGACCTCATCTCTTCACCGTACTGTTATCAGTAGTGCTATAAATATTTTCATAATGGGGCATTTAGCAAGCCTGAATCCCTAGCACAGATAGATATGTGTTTGTTCTCTTGGATAAAAGCTGCCCACTCCTTTGCTCAATGACCATGCCATTAAAAAGAATTACTCTTCCACTTTTAACTTGATTTCATCCAAGATGTGGCACTCGAGTAACTAGGGCTCTTTACTCAGCATGTGAAAAAAGGTGAAAGAGAAACAAATAGTAGGAGCTTTTCTTTCCTATGGAAGTGAGATGCCATGTTTGCAATTTTTGTCATAATATATTCAGATACAGGACATATGCCATCTCTGCACACTGTAAATATGGTATCCAATTAAAAATGCATTGTACAGCATTGTAGCAGGATGCTCTGCCTGAGTGGGGGTAAAACAGCTCAAACTAAACCCTATTTTTGAAAGTTACTCGTGATGGATAGAGAAGGGTGGTCATGCTGCCTTTGGTGTTAAAAGACTGCTCAGGCTGAATTATCAATCCCAAAGTTAAACATTCAGACAGCATTTCCTGACAAAACCCGGTACCAGTGAGGATGTTACAGGCCAAGTTCCTGATAAAGGAATCAACAAGTGATAGTACAGGTAACTTGTCTAAAGCTGCTGAGCTGGTGCAGCTAGCCTAGAAACACATGAATAACAGTTGATCAATTTTATACTCTAAAAGCTCAGTCCCACTTTTTATCAGCTTGGACTTCTAACACACCACTTCCAGGAGAGAGTCTGGAGGGTCTTCCCTTGAGTGGAGATGTCCATCAAGGTTTCTCCTTGAGGCTGAGCAAAAGAGATTTGCCCACAGTTGTTGGTATGAGTCAGTACACCTATATAACCTTTAGACAAAAACTGTTGATGCAGTCAGGGCTAGGATTGCATCCACTTGCACCTAGACTCCTCTCTGAGAAGAATTTTAGAAAGCAAGGGAGTCCTTTCTGAACCTCATAACTCAACAAGAGGGTCTTCTTTATAAACCTTGTCTGAAGCTTCCATTCTGCCCATGACTGTGATGCAAAATCATGCACAAAAGCCCATACCACACTCAGAATAAAATAGATACAAAAAAGAATGTGCAGTCAAGCAGGAAAGCAGTCAAAATAAGGATGAGTTTTACCTGCAGTGTGAAGTTGAGAGACTGAAAAAGGCACTCATGGTTTTCCAACTGGACAAAGTTGGACGCTTCCACAGAATCACCGTAGAAAAATGAAGTAGGGAAGACTTCTCTGTAAGACCAAGATGCAGATTTAGTAAGTTAAATTTGTGACCAAAATGAAATATATTTCTGTCTAGCTGAATTGCACCCCTTGCTTTCTAGTCATGTGAAATTCTATGGGATAATTTTGCATTAATCTACTTTTTGTGGTTTGATTTCTTCTTGGCAACATTAGACAACCCAAGCAGCATCTCAACTGACCTGGGTTAACATCCCACCAATGAAGCAGTTTTGATTACTTATACCTTTTTCTCCTTTCCTATCACAAATCTTTCTCCTGCCATGGATGACTTGCCCAAGTCCCCTAGCTTTGATTAACACAGGAAATCATCGCACTACCAAGTTAATCTGAAGAAACAGTATCTAAGAGGAATACTTTAAGCTACATATTCACTAAAGTAACATTTCAATTTTATTTAACATTTACATAGCATTTCAAGAATGAACACTTGGGTAATTACCTAAGTTTCACTACCTTTATCATTAGCAGATGATTAAAGGAAAGATTAGAGGAATATAACCTGCTTTCAACTGGAGTGGAGCAGTCCAAGTTTCCTCAACCACTCTTATCATGTAATCACACAGTAAAATGCAGTAGGATTTTATCAGAAATTACTTGGAAGCACAACACAGTACCTGAAAATCCTGTGGAAGAAGACTAGGAGTGCTTTAAGCATCCTTTATGTCTCCTAATCTCAGGCTTCTCCACTGTCAGGAAAGGCTCCTGGTGTGATTTCAGACAAACCTTAGTCCTCCCTACTACATAAACTCTGCTTCCTTCCCAGGTTGTCCTTTGGAATCAGAGCACTTTGAGACAGGATTTTAAGCCTGTTCAGATACATTTCCCTTTTTCCTGCCTGCATCCTGTGCCAGCGATTGCTAGGGGAAACAGTGAAAGACAGATTTTCTCCTACCATTTAGTGTCATACCAGAAGGCTTCTCCCAAATATGGTACAAGCCATTCTGGGCTATTTATAACCAGGAATGAAGTTTGCGCCTCTAGACTCAAATGTAGGACAATTAAGCTAATAAAACAAGCTTCAAAAAAATACTGTCCATAATAAAGAGTATTACTAATATTACCATGCCTGGGAACCTCCAATAAACCCAACTTTTCTCTGGCCATTGGATTTTTCTGTGAACTTCAATTAACTAAGCCTTGTCTAGGAGAAAGAAAAATATAAGCCACACAGGCACTTGGGTGGGGCCTATAAATTCAGAAAGCTTATGCTTTAAAATAGTACATTCTGAAGAGAAAAAAGAGAAACCAATTTTTATTATGTTTTGGCATGCAGTATTCTGCAGGTAACAGAGACCTAAAGACACAGATGAGAGCATTCATATCTGTAAAGCTGAATAAAAATCCATTTGTATCAAAGCATTAATAAACAATTTCTAAAGAATTTAATCAAAGAAAGCATTGTTACAAAAACTTCTAGAGCATGCTGCTGAGACTGTACTCTCAATATAGAGATTTTTGTCCTTTGCTAGTCATCTTGTGAAGTTTGACAGCACACTTCCTTTCTCTGAGCAGGCTCAGACATAACTTTTACCCATTCTGACTGCTGTGGCAGTAATTAGGGATTTTATTTCTATCCAGCAAGATGAGTTTTATAAGACAAAACCCAGTCTAGGCCTTGAATCTGAGTTTATTCAGCTTTTCAATTAAATCACATGTCAGTGCAAGTTAACTTTTTTTGTACATATGTAGCAAGCATAGTGGTCAAGGGAATATTTGACCTCTGATGCCAACCTGCACTGGTCATTTAGACAATACCTGTAGTCTGCAGGTAGCCATAGATTGTGGCTGAAACAGACACTGACCCTCTGGAGACACTATTGATGAGGTTTTGCTTTCCCAGTTTAGGAATTAATGCCAGCTTTCTCAGTCTACATGAATACTAACTCATCTTCAGTGACCAGGTCCTCCAATTCTGACTCAAAGCACTGTTGATACTAAAGAATGGTCTGACTGTTGAGACTGACCACAGATCTTTCATTCTAGGTTTAAATTGTGATGCCAAGTGGAATGGAAGAGCCTCAAGTACAAAGGCAGGAACTCGAACACATGCAGCCTTAGAGAGAGAACACAATGGCTGTATGTTATACAAGTATTTCAGTCAAAGGGTGAATGATGCACTGCAGTTGGTAGTCAGATGCCTCACAGAGTAGGGAATACAGGAAATAGGAAAATAAACAGAAGCAGAAGCAAATTCTGCTTGTGAAATTAAACAGAAAGGCAAACAGCTAGACTTCACCAACCTCCTTAAAATTCCAGAACATTTGACTGTAACCTTTGGCCTGGTGACTCTCAACCATTTCCTGAAAGACATGCTCTAAGGAACTAGATGTGGTTCACTTGTTCTTTTAAAATTTAAAGTCCATCATATCTACAGGATCACTTGAATTCAAGAATGATCACTAAAATACCTACTTTAAATGTGATGGTAACTACTTAGCATTCATTAGGAAGTAGTGAAAATGAGGTACAGTCTTGAAATGAATAAAATTTCCAGATACTGAACGGGATTTTCTGAATGACCAGAGTCTGGGAAACAAGGAAAAAGCAACAGTCTGGGTACATGTAAACAAAGAGAAGAATTAATTTTTTCACTTGAAGTCACACAGATGTTATTCTTAGGATGATGATGATGCTGATAATGATTATTATTATTGTTGGTTTTTTTTTCATATGGTGGCTGATACTTACCCACTGATGGATGAGTCCACTTCATGCATCAGGGGCACTGACAGGATTAGAGTATTATCATGCAGATATTCCATGCGTTCTAGGTTTCCACTATGCCAGAAAGGAAAAATAAACATACTGCAAATCAACAGCCTTTGCAATATTTCACAGTTTCACAGTTACCACCTCTTGTACTCTGAGCCTCTGTTTAAGTGATAACAGCTCCTTAAGAATGTTCACCCAACTTTGGAGAGGGCACACACAAAAAGCATGAGTTTTGTGGCTGTGACATGAACAGGCTCATAACGAGAAAATGTATACTGGAACAAGGTGTGAATTCAAATATCTGTGGGAAGCTACAGCAACCATCATACACAGTGGAGAGAAACAAGAACATTTAGACTTCCATGCTAGGGTTCATTTTCTCCCAGTCTGACTGCACATCAGTTTGTGAAGATCAAAGAAAATGAGGGTAATACACACGTCACAGAGGGTCTTGACTCACTAAATGAAAAAATGTTTTCAATATACCTGCACTGTACCATAGCACCAGTTTGCTGCCACTGCAAGCAGTTTATCAGGCAAGACCCTTGTAATGAACTGGCCATAACCTCTCAGCAATTCCACTGTCTCTTTCCTCCTCTTCCTTTACTTAGCTGCCCAAGTGAAAGCACTTCTACTTTACATTGTCAAAGACAGTTGCCTCAGCCAGTCAAAACCAAAAAGAAGAAAGAGAAAAGTGAGCAATTGTCTCTCATTTGAGTCAGTTTGTTTCAGGGTGAATACTTTATGTATGAAATCTGGGGAAGGTTCCTTTATTGCATGTCTAGCACGCAAACCTGCAAGTATTGTAATTCTGATGATGAGTCTGTTTGCTGGGTGACAGCTCAGTACAACAATCTTGAAACATATGTTACATGTATTTCCAGTTTCTTCAGCAGAAGAAATTTATTCAGACTCTGGAATCACTTTTGCTATGCAGTTCATTGGATTTACTCACAAATCAAACTGGCAAAACAAAAGATTTAATCATATTATTTGAGGACAGTGTCACTGAGGCAACAGCAGGCAGTAACATCCCAAGTGATACCATGCAGATGAGTTTCTCAGATTACAAAAATAGAGCCTGCTGGCTACATACATACATGCTTAGATACAGCTCAGCTTCCTGCAACTGACACATTGCCTATGTCTGCTGATAAAGCTATGGCCCAGATGGAAAATCCCACAAACTTTCACTCCTGGGAAAGAACCCAGGAGTTCTTTTCTAATAAAAGCTCTTGCTCTGAATGGACTCATGGTAGAGTCCAAAATGGAAACATTTCTCATCTAACATAAATACTGAGATACCATGGTGGCAAACAGAATAAGTAAGTAGAATTCTATGCAGGGTTCACGGATATGTTTTTATCTGTTTCAAATGGAGTAAAGGTACTGCCAAAAAAATGAATCAGTGAATTTAGCTCTGGAAAAAAACAGTTCACACCTGGAAGCAAAGAAGAAAGTTTGCTGTTTTTTTAAAAACAACCAAATAGTGTAAGAGCAATATATAATACTTCTTTCTCCAATTGTTCCAATATTGAACCAGTCTCTTGTCACAGATTCTACTGCCAAATTTGCAGCTACACAGGACAGGCTCAAGTAGACACTTGAAGGGCAACACTTGCTTTCCCATGACAGCATGATATAGCTTCCCTGTCCAGCTATTTCTGCCAGACTAGCTCCAGTTCTGTGTGGAAACAATGTCTTCGCCTATTGCAGTCTGACTGCAGCACAGGTATGTTCTCTCAATTTCCTTATCATTGACTTTACCTCAGGGCTCCCTAAAACTCTTGTGGTAGAAAGATTTTGTTACACTCACTTGACAGTGAGGGAATTGAGCAATTTGCCTAAAGTTACAAAGAAAATTAGGGTAATTAGCATTGAGATCTGCACTACTTTCTTTGGAGGTTCAGCTAAATCCTTCAAATCATAACTATCTTCTCTCAACGTTCTACAGTCAGAAACACCTCTAAGCATTCACTCAATGTGTAACAATTACTGTTTATTTCCTTGCTCATCTAAAGGCACAGACTAACACTTCTCATTGGTAGGGTACATAAATATAAGAAGGAAGGTTACAGAGGGAAGTCCTGTGCTATCCAAGGTTGGAAGACACTGGCTGGGCAAATTTAAAGCACTGCTGACCCATCTTTGCAGCAGCTAGTATTCACCTAGCAGACACTTACGTCTCTGACTGTGAGAAGCATCACACGGTCATCTGAACACATGATGAACTTCTGATGGAGAATGACACTTTGCTAACATGCAAGACATGATGACATGTCTTACTTTCAGTGTCTCATATCAGTCCTACCCGCTGCAGGATCTTGTTCCCATCTACAGCTGTTACTGCAGGGGAGGACTATGCCTTACGAGAGCAATCACTCAGCAGCTGCTACATCTTATCTGTCATCTCTAGCTTTTTGTAGAGGTGTCATCCCATTTGGGAGGAGAATTCAGGCTGAAGATCCTGATTTGGATATGTAAGCATATGAAGTTGGCTCATTTATACAGTAAGTGGGAGGAGGAGCTAATCAAACACCCAACACATCAAAGCAGTAGTTCATGGCCAATGTTAATGCAACTGTGCATTGGTTCCCATACAGATATTGACAGTGCTTGTGACTGAATCACCCATGCAGTCTGCTTCTTGTCTTAGAAGGCACAGAGAATGTATCACACCTTTTGCCCTGCCCAAGACAAAATGCCTATGTATGCATATTTGGCAACACCCTACTTCAATGCCTACTTCAAGTACCCTTTGGGAAATACCCTATCCAGATGTTTTCCACAGTCTGTCACAGCTCACTGAAGATCCAGAGGGGGCAAAAATAGATACGTGATTTTAGAGCCTAACAGTGAGATCCTTGTTCATCTGATTAAAACATTTATCTTTTTTGGTTTGCATCCCAGCATGTTTATTTTATTCAAATGCTGGAACAAATGGGTCTATTTTGTGTTGATCATCAACTGCAGGTGAGCTGAGCTTGATACATGGCCCAAAGAGATGGCCACTGAAACACAAGAGCCTTTCAACTGAGAGAATACAGAATAATCCTTCAGAATTGTAACTGCCTGGCAAAGAAAACCTGTGTATGATCCTACTTCATTTTTCAGGAAGCTTCAATTACAGTTCCTCTGCATCATCAAAATACATGCATTTAGCCACAATAATTTAACCCAATTTACTACACTTATACATATGTACATATCATACAATTGTCAACCACACATAATGCACACTTCATATAACACAGAATATCTAAGTCATCCAGACATATAAGGGTTTCCTTACCTTTGGGCAGTGACAAGGAAGGTAAGTGTTTCTTCCTGCCCGGTCAAGTGGCTTGTGTCAAAGATCACACTGAACTCATACTGCACAAAACAAAGCAGTATTTAGAGACACTGCATATTGTTTCAAAACACATTTATTCTGAAATTTTATTTATATTTTACTGGCCTAACTGTACAAAAGTAGCACATTTTGATACATGTAAGAGCACTTCCTCTACTGCAAATTAGCTTTTAAGTCTTAGTAATTGTGTTTCTCTTCAAATACTATAGGGTTTGGGTTTTCCTTCATTAAGAGAAGGCTTTTACTAGAATTGCCATTCAAAGATACTTCTTGAAGAGATCATCTACCTGGGAATGAGTCTTCCAGTATAGGAGGATCACTACCTGAAACTATCTCAGCACCACTCTATATGATATTTGCTGATGAAGAGATCTTTTGGGGGAATAAAGGCCACGCCACAGGCCTGCACTTGAAGACTTGGAGCAAGTGGCATAAGCTAAAGCAGCATTCACTACACCCATCAAAATGGGTGAAAACAGGTGCTAATTTTGAAATAAAAATTTTACTTTGATGAATAACTTCTCCATGTGACTTTTCTGCCTAACTCCAAAACAGACTTCAAAAAGTGTCCAAATTCATTGCAATTTCAATGGCTTACATTCTAGTTAATATTTTGCTACTGCATGTATTTTTTCAATTCCATTATAAATATTTTTTACTTTTTCAAAGTAGCACAAAAGAGTCAATTAAAAAACAGAAAATAAAAACTTTTATGTTGGGTCAAAGGATGCATCAATTCAAATTGAAAGGATTTGTTTTTGAAATTGAAACTTTCTGAAAATTTTCAGATTCATTTTTCTCAGTTAATCCTCATTATATATTTTTATATTTTTAAGTTATCCTCATTATATATATATTTAATATATATCTATATCTATATCTATATCTCCTTAATATATATCTCCTTAAGTTATTCCTCATTTTCTTTATGGGTTGATCATTTTTATAGATCATTTTAGTGGCAGAAAGAACCCAGTTGGATTTTTAAACACTGAGAGAGTGTATCTTCTCTTATGGAACAAAACCCTCTTTAAAAAATCTCCCAGAAGACCATAAGACAAAAAAGCCATTAGCGCATTTTCATTGTCATTTATATAAATCCAGCTGCACTTTAATGTGAAAGAAGACAAAAAACCTCACAGAGGCAACATAAGTAAGATAGACAGTCCTTTTCTAATTTTCTTCAGAGGAAATATGTAAGTTTTTCACAGCTGCAACTCTTGCACCATTTTTCAAAGCCTTTTTATTGCAGTGCCCTGGGCACTGTCTTGGGCTCTGTCTGGTGGGAAAGAGGATAGCTGGTTTCTGTAACTGTGAAAGACTTGGGTATCTGGCTTAGCAAGCTAGAGAAAGTGTCAATCACAGAGATTTAACAGAGCAGTTGGCTTTCCAGCCACTCCTTGGAGACAGAGGTAAATGAACCATTAATCTGCAAATGCAAGTATCACCACGTTACCGTAGACTTGGATCTCATGAAAGGAAATCCCACACTGCACTTGAGGAAATCTGACTCCAATAACTCACAAGCAATGCCCAGTTCCTCCTGCAAGAAAATAAAAAAGACCATAAGATTACAGATTTGGGGAGAAAAAGATTGCTAAGAAACAGCAACGTGATGAAGTACTATAAAAAATTAAATATTTCCTATCATAGCACTATTTTGTACTTCCTTATTCCATATTAGTCAGACCAGCATTGGGAAGAAGACAGCCATCAGAACCTTGAAATAGATCATGAGGAAATACTGCATGACTCATCTAAGAGATAGATCATGAGGAAATACTGCATGACTAAACACATTAGAGTCAGGGGATCAGCTCAAATTCTTAGATAACTCAGTTCTTTACTCTTATTAAAAAAAAGCTTTCAAATGTTCCAGTGTTCTGGGGTGACTTTTTGATGCTTGTATCCCCAGTTGTCTGTTCTGTTTATGCTGTATGTTAAGTTCTGTATCTTTAAGACTAAGTAACCCCTGATAAGTAACAGGTGTATTAATTAACCAATACAGCCTTGCCCCTGACGAGTAACAGCTACATCCAATAATGATGAGTGAGATAAAAGAGGGGGTTAGCTGGTAAGGGGAGGATCAGCATGGAAGAGTAACCTTGAGGAGCATGAATTGCTACTGTGAGACTAGTTCTGAGACCGAAGAGGGAAAAAGAAGTGTTTGTTTTGAAAACAGTATTCACTCCTCTGCATTCCTGCTCCTGGACTGTGCTTGTCTGAGGCATGGACAAGCAGTAGCAGGGAGACCTGCTTTGCTCTTACTTTTAGCTAGCTGAGGCAGAGAAGCTCTCTGCAGTGTTGTTTTTTTTTTTTTTTTCTTGGGACTGTTTAAACCTGCTCTGGACTGAAAAACCCTGAGGAGCACTGGGAGTTCACACCTGCGGCCCACTGGGGCCTGGACCTCTGGAGGGATTGATAAGAGACTGAGCAAGCTGAATTTACCATCTCACTTCAGAGCAATGAGAGGTTTTATTGTTTCATATTGTTCATTCTTTATGCTTGTGGGCACTTTGTTTGTTAAAAAAAATAGTTTTTTCCACTTTTCTCTGAGGAAATTCTTTTCCCAGACTGGTTGGGGGGAGGATCTCCATTCAGGGGTTCTCTCACAAACTTGCGCTAAACCAGGACATCCAGAATATAGGTTTTCTAAGGTATTTTTTCCAGGTACCTGTGCTATAAAGAGACAAGTGTTGGGAGCCAGTGACCAAACCATGCCATACATGTGGTTCTGGTGACTTTCAATGCCCTGATCTCTTGCTCTAGTCCACAAGACAAGTCATGCTGGTATGGGTCACTAATCTTCTTTAGTGAGACAGTGGTGGCATAGATAAAGTAGAGGAATGAGTATCTCATCATTCTAAACATTGACTATGGACCATCAATAATTCAAGTGCAAAAGGTTAGAGCAGCCCTATCCTGCTTGATTGGTGACTCCACTACAACAGAAATTCTTCTGGTGAATGCAGAGTGTTTCGTTGCTCCATAAAATAAGTGCCTAGCTCCAGAGGAGCAAGTTCCCATTACAAGATTATCAGGGAACAATTTAATACTCTGCCACTGTGGGCAAGTTATCTCACTAAACTTTAGGAGTGTGATTCAGCTCTGGAATCCAATATATGCTTTTAAGAGTCTACACAGCAAGTGACTGCTATGTGATTTACATGTAACTGCTCCGGTCATAATAAAAGGATGTAGAAAACAGTTCAGCAGACCAAATGCAGGTGTTTAATTTCAAATGAGTTGGATACTTTTCTAGGCCCTACTGTTGATTGGATCATCACCTGAACTATAGTGCTGATGGTATGTGCTATAATACAAATGCCTAAATTTAAGATATCTCAATCTATAAATAATTTTGTTCCAGACATACAGCTAAGAATCTCTTTGAAACAGAACATATGATTTATTTGACCAATTTTCAGTATTTACAGCAGTTTTTGCAAAGCTCATGTACATTTCCTGAGTTAATTCAAATATGCACTGAAAAGTCATGCACATTCTCAGCTGGAACAAGCATGAGTGGAAGGAGCTTCCTGAACCATGCACTTGGGTTACAGGCATCTCCAGGAAATGCCTCTCTGCCTTTCACATTCTGACCTGAGCACAACATTAGTGTTCTACAGCCATTTAGCTTCAAAATCATGGTTCAAATCAGGGCACATATTTCTAGAAAATGATATATCAAATACTATCTTTCTTACCTCACTCAGACAGTATTTCACTTGTTTCATGAGAAGCAAAAATGTAAGAAGAAAATCAGTGCACACCTGGAGGTGCCTAATAGAATGACATTATTGCAATACTACTAAAATGCCAGAGGAGTGGCCTTCCCATTCAGTTTCTCCATGGATTTGCTTCCTTGCAATCTTCAGTAGGCTTCCATTTAGGAAATACGAAAGATGGCACTGCTTAGCAAATCAAATATCTAGCTTCAGTAGTACAGAGCTACCATCCGCATATGTGTTAAATTCTCTCCTCTAAATGAACACAAAATAGAAAAACAAGTGCTCATGGGCAAAGCATCCCTTTCACTATCTTTTTCCTCTCAGGAATCTGGAAGGTTCTCCAGTTTCATGAGTGATTGAGAAAACACAAAATCTGAGCAGCTGCATAACCAAACAAAAAAATTCACAGGTGTTTCCTCTGAAAATATTTTTGGTTCTGGGTCATACAAATGTCCCTTGTTAACTGGGGCAAACTATGAACTCTCTTCCTTCAACGCATAGCTTGTGTTCTTTCAAGAGGGGTTTCTAATTACATAGCTGTAATTGGCGACATAGTATGGTGACAATGGCCAGACAGACCCAAGAGACCGTCTCCTCTCCTCAAGGCCATATCCCTTCAGAGATGTCAAAGACCAGGATAATTGTGAGAACCCTCATATTGATAACAGAAGAAGAGCACTCCTTCATTTTGCACATCAATGCCTTTGCAGACCAGAGAGCTGGCAGGCAGATGCCCATGGTTTTACTGCCTGTAAAAGGAAATGATAAGATAATGTTGAATTCACTGGTTTTGCTATTGTTGCTTGGAAAAGTTTAATGGATGCAGGAAGGTTGACTTTCTGGGGTCATTAGCATACTAACAGTGTAATGATTAATATTAATACAATATTACTGAAGTTCAGAATGGAGAGTATGAAAAGGTTATTCCCTGAGAGGGTGGTCAATCACATCAAGAGGCTCTCCAGGAAAGTGGTCAGGGCACCAAACCTGTAAGAGCCCAGAAAGTATCTGGTCAGTGCTCTAGGTTATATGGTTTTATTAGGGAGTCCTATGAGGAGCAGGGAGTTGGATTTAGTGATCCTTATGGGTCTCTTCCAACTTGAGTGATTCCAGCAATGGTGCACAATAAAACTTTTCAAAGATAGGAGACAGCAAAAATAAGTTTGGCTGCATTATACTGGTTCATCCTCCCACAAATTTATAAATTAAAGGCTACCCAGAAAACTTTTCCCATGTACTCCTTGGCTTGCTCTGCGATTAAGATGGAGAAGCTCAGCTAATGAGTAAATATTTTGGTTTTCCTCCACTGCTCACTGTTTAGCTTCAGGCTTCAATTTCAGTGTGCTGTTCTGGAGGGAGAGAAAATTGTTTCTTTGTGTGGTTTCCTATGGTGGTCAGCTCTCTAAACTCCATTTCACACTGTTCCAGGAGGCTGAAGGGTTGGTGCTCTTATCTTACAAATAGGGAACAGCAGTGCAACTCAGGGCTTACAGAAATTACAGATACCACTTCTTGCTGACGTTAGGTCATGCTTTTAGTGAGCAATGCTTCTCTATGACTATACAATCCATTTGAAAAACTCAGTTTACTCCATGAGTTTCATAGCTGTTCCTAGTTTGCATAGAAAACATAGCCAAAAGGGTTGGCTGTTTCCCTTCCAACAAGACAGTGTGAAGCTTTATCTGGAAAAATGTCTTTCTGAAACATTTTAAAGTGTTACATACTCTTAGTCAATCACATAAACAGTCAGATAATTAGTCAAGTAATTACTTTATCAGAATTGTTGACCTAGTTATGAGAAATATGATACTCAGGCTGGCTCACAGTCTGTTTCTCAAAGTTCTTTATCACAGAAAAAAAAAGGTTCCTCATCATTATAACATAAGCAATGAAACAGTCAAGTTCAAGATATTGAAACTTCCTCAGCCTCATCTTTGACTTACCATTTTCAAATCAGACCTTATATGGGTATTCTTCCCAAGTGAGCCTTGCATAGCTCCTGTGGGATGACTTACTGACTAGTCAGTACAACCTGACCATTCTCTCCCTCATTTATGTCCATCCAAAACTCCCCAGTCTTGCTGAGCCTGATCTGGCAGTTCATATAATTATATTTGGGTTTTATTTTTCCCACTCTTAGCATCATTCATTTCTTCCCCAAAGGCAGAACAACTCTTCTGCACTGATGTTGGCCTTGGTGACAATCCAGAGTCATCACTCCACTCAACTTTCTCCCCACTCATCTCCGCCAGTGACTGGTTGCAAGTTCCTTGCCTAAAATATCTCCTTAAGTAATCTTCTCCAGCCCATTAACTGCCCTTCATCACTGGTACTCCAATGCCAGGCTTTTATCTGTCTGACAACTCTTCTACCATATTATGGCTATCAGCAAAAGCAAACATTCATAAAAGTACAGGTCATTTGTGTTATTTTGCATCCACCACTGTTCTTATAGAGAAGGTGTGAATTCAACCATTCTAGCACTCATTTATGACTTGCTAGCTCTTTGCTTTTCTAAGCATACAACCTACAAGTAGATACTACATCTGCAGTATCAACAAGGAGATGCAACTTAACAATACTAAACATGCAAAAAGGATATACTAGATGTGGCCCTCAATAGAAAGTTATATAAGTTTCTCAACTTATGGTAATTTTTGTATTGTGCTGAATACTGCTGACTATCTGTGCCAGAGTTCACGTCACACTTTTCAAAACTCTTCTGATTATCCATTCTTTTTAAAGGAGCTATTGATTAAAACCACCAATGAAAGGTATTGAAACTTCATTGAGGAATTATTAAAATAATCTGTATATTTTTAAAAGGGAAAAAACATCAAGTTGCTAGAATATACATTTGCCAGCAGTTTATATTTTTCTTTCCCTAGCTATACTCAAATTACAGGTCTTTTTTTATCATTGTCATTCAAATTGAAAAAAAATCCTCCTCACAAGTCTTGGCTACTAGCACATACACTCTGGAACTGATGAGAAAATGTCCTCAAGTCTTGATAATACGTTGGCAGAACACTCCTGTTTTGAAGATGTTGAAAATTTACTTAACTTGTTAGGATTTTTTCTTGCGATGCTGCTTGTTTTCCAAAGGATACAAAAGCAGAATGACAAGAGTGAGTTCCAAGGAATCCTGCATCTGTTGTCAGAGCACACACTCTTGTTACTGCTTTCCTTGTTGTTATTAGTTTTCTTGTTCTATGATGCCTGTCTGTGAACCAGTGCACTTAACACTACAGAGGATCATGAATAGTATCCTCACCCAAGAAGTCTTAAAACAAATATCCTGAGAAAATATCACAAGAGACGGCTACTTGTACTGTCCACCTCATGCTATGCTAAGTCTCAAAAGTTAGGTACTATGCATCTACCTGCTATATCCTCCCTGGCATATAGACTTTATAACTATTCTCACTAGCTATTTGGAAATTCTCTGACCTGCACGAAAGGTACGGGCTTACACTGGCACTGGGAAAGTTCGCTAAATTTGTACAGTCCTTTACTCTCATCATGGACCCTGACTAAAAGGCATACTTATTCTTCAGTAATTTCAATGTGTACTTTTTGTGAGAAGGGATACCTTCCCAAATGAAAGTTTAGATGAACATCTGGATGTTTTGTTCCACATAACAGGACAATTACATAGACTTCACCTGCATTTTAAGAATTTCTTACTTTTGGGAGATATCACAAAAAATGTGTCTGTTCACGTTCCTATACACGTGGCTTGTAAAGCTGGGTAGAACAAACACGTCAGAAACCTAAAATAACGACTCATCTCTTTGATGATGTTTGAAATGGCTCCTTCAAATCACTCTTCATGATCTTGGTCTAAGCCCTTCAGTTGTGCTATCAACAACTCATGGGTTTCTCTATAGTTTGGAAAGCAAAATTTTTATTTTGCTCCTACTTACCTCTCCTTGCCTTGCAGTTCTCTAAATGCCTTCACTGAGGCTTCAAGGATATAAAGATGTCCCAGTTAATTTAACAGCCACCTCCTGAACTAATGTACTTTCTTTCCACAGCAACTGGGGTACAAAAGAATGTGGGCCACAGATATGCACATATGTAGTGTAATTAGGGATGCCTGAGCTCATAAAAGGCTAGGGATTCTTTTCAAATAAAAAATCTGGCTCTGACCAAGTCTCCTTATGACTGACAGCAAGTCCAGCTCAGAGTAATTTAATCTTGGAGGCCCCCTCATGTGCATACAGCTTAGTTGTTCTAACACAAAATTCCACAGATACCACACTTGCCTCTAAAATAATGCTTCAGAGGATATTTTAAAACTGCAAGAACACAAAGACGATTAGTGGTATTACTGACTGGGAACTGACTGGCTGTTGTGGTTTAACATAGCTTGTTTTTTAGTTAAAAGAGAAAATCCATCAGTTACAGAAGTGATTCACTGTGAGGACTGCTTCCTCCAGACCTAACAGAACAAATAAGCTGGCTAGGTTTGAATACTGACACATTGTAAAACCACTACGAAAGCTGGACACGTCCCTACATGAGACGTGTGATCTACATGACCATTCACAGGCCCAGGCAAGATATTAACTCTGCACAGATGAAACTTGCAGACATCAATCCTCTCTCGAGTGAGAGAAAAGGAAAGAGTGAAGACACGTAGAGAAACAACATAGAGACATCAAGGTCAGTAAAGGAGTCAAATCCCAAATGGGAGGAGAATGAGGAGATGCAGTAGCCTTGGGCTGAAATTCTCTTGAGAGGCTATGGTGAAGATACAATTGCTACATCAGACTCTTTTCCCTGTAACTCATGGAATGCACTGGGGGGATGTAGTGTTCTAACCACAGCCATGAAGAGAGGCGTCAGTGCTGAAGCAAGCAGATGTTGAAGTAATTGTAATCCAATGAGAAGTTTGAACAGAGAGAAATGAGAGAGATGAGAAACTTTGCCCCAGGAATAGAAGAAGAAAACCTGTTTCTCAGAGATGGATGAAGAGAACTTTTGCTTTTATGTTAGAACAGCTCATCCTTAAAACAGTACCCCATAAGTAGACATGGTCCATTAAAGCAGCTGTGGGAAAGCTGAAAGGCATGGGAGGGACTTTCACAATGAGAACAGATTTTCCTTTCCTGGGCGTCTGATTCGCTGTGACCTTGAAGCCACAAGAGGACTGTTTCTTGTGGAGAAGTCTCCATAGCATGGAAAGAGAGACTCCTCTCCCTAGGAAAACTGAAGAAAGACTATTCTAGAGATGGTAAACTGACTGAAAGTCCCAGGTTTTGTCTCTTTATGTTGTCAGTGGGAAAGAAAAGAGGAGGTGGGGGGAGGAGAAGTATTCGCAAGGTTTATTCTGATTTCTCATTACTTTTTCTTTTAATACTGTTAATAATGTTTTCTTTATACCCTTATAAATTTTGAGCCTGCTTTGCTCTCCTTTTAATCATTATCTTGCATCAGAAAATGAGTAAATAATTCTAGAGGGTGCACTGGTATTTGGCCAGCATTAGATCCACTACATTAATTGGTGCATTGGCTTGGAAACTGATTGGCAAACCAAAACCACTACACTGGACTACATAATAACTCAAGATCATCTGAAATTACTGAAATGGTGTCTGACCTACCTCAGACACTTCTTACAAGTTGCTTTATCATCCTCAAAAGCCCTTTAAGCCTCTCTTTTCTTCAGAAAACTAGCAGTCTGATGTTTGCTTTGTGTCAGCAGTACTCTCTAGTAACTGAACAGACTTCAGTTACTAGAGTAACTGAATTCCTTCTGTGTTTCTGGGGTGGACATTTTCAGGCCCAGACCTCTCCTAACTTCATCAGTCCACAGCCAATGCCAAAGGCATCAAGAATTCACTTTTGCTTGGAAATCTCAGTATCTCACAAACTGAGCCTGCAGTTTTGGGGTTTGTTTTTTCTGCTTTTCCTCATGTGTTTCAGGAGTTCCAAATGTACAAAGCCTTCAAACAACCATTACCATCAGTACTCAACTCTCTCAGTACTGCACAACCCAGGGATTGGACAGAGGGGAAGCGCAAGCAGATTTGTGCTTGGTGTCGGGTTGCACTGCTTCTCTAAGGCTTCATTTCTTCCTACACAGTGGAGATAGCACTCAGTGGTGGCACCAGGCCACCTGGGAAGGCCACAGTGCCCCTTAGGAGCTGTGAGTATACATTGCAAGCTGGGGAAAAAATCATCCTGTTACTGATAGTAACTCTGAAGATAGACTGCAGTAGTTAGCACAGGTCGCTGTAGCTTAAAAATCGTGGGTCCAGGAAATATTTTCATGTGCATTTCAAGAAGTTTCTCTTCTCAAAGTGAAAATCCCATTATTTTTGTTTCACTTTATGGAAATACAGTTTACTTGGCAACTTCAAGCAAGCACCTTGTGGTCAGAAACTCTTCTGTGTATAAATTATAAATTCTGTGAACTGCTGTTTCATCAGTTGACCCTCACCATCCCAATGCTTAATGAGCAAGCAAAACTACATACCTGAGTATACCGACATTCACACAGCCAAATCCGCATATGAAGATGTGAGGCACTGGGGCATCTGGACCTGTTTTCTAATAATAAATCAATCCTTTGATTCATTACCAGAAAATAAACTTGAAAGGGGGTTGGGGAACCTCAACAGTTATTTCATAAAAAGAACTAGAGGGAAAAACAAAGTTTCTTTTGACATTAGGGAGAAATTTCCTGTCCTATTCCATGATCTCACTAGTAAATGCTGTAGGCACATCCCACTCTGAAACCCAGCAAGCCTGGCTTCAAACATCTTGGATTTGCTTCTTATTTTGAGAAAACAGCTATTTCTGTATGATTTATTAAAGCCTCTTACCTCTTCCTTCTTCTCCCTGGATGGAACCTATTTTACAGATAGCTTACTGATCCCAGCCAACATAGTACATATTTGAGCAAAAAGGGAAAGACAAAAACTTTTCTATTTACTAGATATTTCCAACTCTGTCTCTCTCATAAACGTTTATCTTAACTGGTGAGGAGTTATTGCAGCAAATTTTTAAAGCACAGCACCTCAGAAGCTGAAGAGGCAGCATGAATTGTTCATTCAGCTCAAGTGATTAAGCCCCAAAACAATTTTCAGAACAAGTCAACAAAACCAATCATGTTTTCGTTCCCCCCATCTTCTAAGCAATGTGCAGGGCAGGTGGTAAAAATGTAAGGAGAAATGGGGATCTGGTGCCACCCTGAGAAATTCCACCTCCTTTGCTGCCACACTCTCATTTTAACAGACCAATTAGACTTACATTGACTTTCACTGTACTACACTAGCTAAATATTTCTTTTCCCTGCTTGCTGAGAACTGCTGAACTTAATTTTTTCAAGAAAACAATACAGGAAACATCACCAAAGTACGTTATCCCCATAGAGCTCTTAGGACAGCTGACCCTCATTCACTGTGAAGATGGCCACATTTCAACTATGCTGTTTGGCCAGGCTCAACTCTATGGCCCATTCCCATATGTGTTAATGTACAGCTACACATTTCTCCACTACAGAATAGAATTATAGAACCATTAAGGTTGGAAAAGATCCCTGATATCATCAAGTCCAACCTTTGGCCAAAAACGACCTGGCTGACTAGACCATAGCACAAAGTGCCACATCCAGTTGTTTCTTGAACATCTCCAAGGATGGGCATTCCACCACCTCCCTAGGCAGTCCATTCTAACGCTTAACAACTACAAAGAAATTCTCCTGATGTCCAACCTGAATCTTTTCTGGCACAGCTTGAGGCCATTTTCTCCTGTCCTGTTGCTGGTTAATTGGGAGAAGACACCAACCTCTACCTCCTTCCAGGTAGCTGTAGAGAGTGATAGGATCACCCCTGAGACTCCTTTTCTCCAGACTAAACAACCACAGCTCCCTCAGTCACCTCTCATAAGACATGTGTTCCAGACTGTTCAAACAGCTGTGTTACCCCTTCTCTGGATGTGCTCTTGTAATGAAGGCCCCAGAAATGGACACACAATTTGAGATGTGCCTCAGCACTGCCAAGTACAGGGGAACAATCACTTTCCTGGTCCTGCTGGCCACAGGACCCAATATATTATTTCCAATATAGCTCAGGATGCCATTGCTTTCTTGGCCATCTGAGCACACACTGGCTCATGTTCAGCTGCTGTCAAATCAGCACCCACAGCTCATTTCCCTCTGGACAGTTTTCCAGCCACTCCTCCCCCAGCCTGTAGTGATGCCTGGAGTTGTTGTGACCCAAGTGCAGGACTTGGATCTTGGCCTCGTTGAACCTCATACCACTGCTCTCAGTCCATCAATCCAGCCCCTCCAGAACCCTATGCAAAACCTTCTTACTCTCCAGCAGATCAACACTCCCTCCTAATTTGGTGTCATACACAAACTTACTGAGGGTGCACTTGATCCCCTCATCCAGATCATCATACTGAACAGGATTGGTCCTTGTAGAGAGTGGTTTCCCCAGGGAAGAAGAAAACCCCTGCTTGATGCCCTGGTAAACCCCTTTCTAAGTACAGTAAGCAAAAGGTGCTCACATGCTCCCTTTGTTCAAGCATGCCAATTGTTGCTAGAAGGTTCCTTGTTCCTTGTGTTTACTGTAAGTTGATTTTTGGTGCAGGAATTCTAATATTCCTAATCGTTCTCCCCCACTGGACCCTTCTCTCAGACCCCACCTTAACTCCTCCCCACACTGGGAGGCATAAATACACCTGTCTGACCCTGGACCCTTCCTTTTGCGTTTGGCCCCTTGTTACTGCCTTTTTACAGTTTGTTCCATATATAATGGATGCCTTATTGTTTGTTATTTTTGCATTATTAAATTCTGTTTCTGTACAACTAGATCAAGGCTGCCACTCTATCAAGTTGCCATCAGGGCAGAGTCCAAAGGAAACTCAAAAGGATCCAATTGTCTGGGCTCAGACCCCCAGGAGTTTCAGGTCCCAATATTGAGATCTGAGGAACACCACTAGTGATTGGCCACTAACCAGATGTGCCACCATTCACCACCAAAAAAATGGATACTTAGGTACAGAATGGGAAAAATTCACGATCCACATAAACCAAAGCATGACAAAAAGGTGTTTCTTAGAAATGTACTATCAGTTTGCCAATCAAGACAAAACCTTTGCTCATAAAAAGTTGAAGACATGCCTTTTAAAAACATTGCACTGGCTAGCAAATACACCAATGTAGTACCAAGCATAAGGCAAATAATGTACTAAACCATCTATGTACTAAACCACGTCCTCCAAGTTCTACATACAAAAACATAATAAAATGAAAACTAAGGGAAAAATCAGTTTCTGACTCCACAGTGATATGTTTAAAAAGCTATCATAGGAACTATTACACAAAGTAGCTCTGACACACATCCAGCTAAATTCAGAAGTAATTTAGATTGTGCTATTCCCACAAAAAGGCTCTTCTCTATAGAACTGCAGAAAAATTGTTTGATTGAACACCTGTCCAGACATAATTCAATTATCTAGAAAAGAAAACTCAGTCTTAAGACTCAAGGAAAAGAATATGCAGAATTATACACTGTTCCTATACTCTTCATACTCTGACATGTAGATCCAAAATATATATGCTGTTGCAATCAGTTGGTGTATTGCTTTTAATTACACCTTTATTTAAAAGAAAATGTAGATGAAGATGTATTTTTTTAATTCTTTCTTATTCCCTCATTATCTGTGCATAGGATTATTATGATAAGCTTAATAACAACAGTGCATTCTTGTGTGTATGAGTCCATGCTCTCCAAAAACCCAGGGAAAAATGAGAGATGAGGAAATCATTGGGAGAAGAAAGGGCTCTGGGGTAAGATTTCCTTCATCTCACCTCACATGTATATGTATACATGTGTCCTGGGTTGTAGTATAGGATGTGCACAAAGTATTCCATCACCGTCTTCATGAGCTGTTGAATCCAATTGTTGGAGCAGTGTTCTCCCAGGCCCCCCTCCCTCTGGGGTGTCTTCTGTTAATGGCCCATCAAATGCCTGCTGCATGACTCATAGATAACTCCCTCTGGGAGTTATCTCTCTTTAATGGGCCATCAAGGACCCTCTGTATGACTCATCATCCCATTGTGAGATGCTCCGCCCAGGGGGAGGAGCCAAGCATTCTCACCTGGATACAATCTGGGATTTGGGACAGTACAGGCAGCCCTTGCCCACTGGATTCCCAGAGGACCAGAGCTGCCAGACCTTTCTACGGGATCACTGCCTCAGGAAGACCACCTCATCTGGACTGCTTCCATCACCCTGCTCAGGTTGTATTCTGATTCTGCCAGTGGTCTTTTGTATTATTGCATTTATTTTATTTTATTTTATTTTATTTTATTTTATTTTATTTTATTTTATTTTATTTTATTTTATTTTATTTTATTTTATTTTATTTTATTTTATTTTATTTTACTTTTTTTTCTTTTCTTCTTATTAAATTGTATTTCTGACTTGGAGCCTCTCACTCGTTTTGCTTCCAAACCACTAAACATGAGCTCTCACACATATGTATTTTACATTATTAAATTGTGGCATGCACTATTAACACAGATACTGGTTTTTAATTATTACAGAGGAATACCCTGGTGGTTTGATCCTGGCTGGATGCCAGGTGCCCACCAAAGACACTATATCACTACTCTCTTCAACTGACCAAGAGAGAGAAAATACAACATAAGGTTCATGTGTTGAATAAGGACTGGGAGAGATCACTCACTGATAACCATCACCAGCAAAACAGACTCAACTGTGGGGAAATGAATTTAATTTATTACCAATCAAAATCAGAGCAGGATAATGAGAAGTAAAACAAATCTTGAAAAAACCTTCTCTCTACCCCTCCCTCCTTGTTGGGCTCTCTCTCCTGCTCTCCAAGCAGCGCAGGGAGATGGGAAATGGGAGTTATGGTCAGCTCATCACATGTTGTTCCCGCTGTTGTGTCCTGCTCAGGGAGAGAAGTCCTTTACCCTGCTATACCTTGGGGTCCCTCCTATGGGAGACCGTTCTCCATGAACTTCTCCAACATGAGTCCTTCTCATGTGCTACAGTTCCTCACTAACTGCTCCAGCATGGGTCCCTTCCACTGTGTGCAGTCCTTCATACGGTCTGCTTCAATTGTGGGTCCCCCACAGGGTGACAAGTCCTGCTCTAGCGTGGGTTCCTTTCTCCGTAAGTCTGCAGATCCCTGGCAGGAGACTGCCCCAGTATGGGCTTCCTATGAGGTCGCAACCTTTTGGGCATCCACCTGCTCCAATGTGGGTCTCCTTCATGGGCTGCAGGGGCACAGCTGCTTCACCATGGTCTGCACCACGGGCTGCAAGGAAATCTCAGCTCTGCATCTGGAGCGCTTCTTGCCCCACCTTCTCCACTCACTTTGATGTCTGCAGAGTTGTTTCTCTCACATGTTCTCACTCTTCTCTGGTCACAATCACTTCTGCATGATAACTTTTTTCTTGATTAAAGATATTATCACAGAGGTGTTACCACCATCTCTGATTGCCTCGGCTTTGACCAGCAGCGGGCATGTCATGGAGTTGACTGACATTGGATATGGGGGAAGCCTCCAGCAGCTTTTCTGAGAAACCACTCCTATAGCCCTCCCTGCTACCATGTAACTGCAATAGTTATACACATTTTTATTCAACAACAAAAACCTATCTTTAAAACATGCTGCTCCAAAGACTAAAAGCAGGAAACAAAAGGCAGAAATCAAACAAATTAGCCAATATTCATTTTCTAGCGGTACTTCTGAAAACATGGATAATATATGCCAAGATATACAGTAAAACAACCTTCTGTGTATAAGGCTTCAATTATAATGAATATTGGTGTATTCAACTGCAACACAGCTATTCACTCTTAGTGTTACAATAAAATGCTTGAATTCATAATGAGTTCAGAAAATAAATTCAAGTATCATCAACTACACAAAGTTTGAAAAAGTAAACTAAAATCCTCACAAATAATTCTACTACCTCCCCCCTCTCAACTCACTATTAAAACCAAATAAATAATGAGGAAATACCATCAATAAAATCAAGCCTTATCCTACCCTTCTGTCGTTTCCATCCTTCACTTCAACTGTAAAAATAACATTAAGGTAATAACAATGATAATGAGCTTGGCACTGGACATCTCCCTGGAATTTATAAATCTTAGTTCACACCCTCAACAACCAGAGCCAAATCTGAAACCCCAGGAAATGCCTCCTTGAAACACACATAGGTTTGGGGATTTTGGTCTTTCTCTTTCAGAAACTCAAACAGAGTGTGTATTAGTATATCTTCCCCAAAAACCCTTTTAATATCATGAATACCTTGAAACCTACGGACAATGCTGAAATGCAAAGTTATAATCTATTACATACTGCACTGGATATTGAAATAGCCTTATTTAAAATGTATTTTCCTTTCTTTAAAATAAAATCTTAGATCACGCGTAAGGCTTTAAGAGGTACCACACCACTTTATACAGAGTTTTTTACTGCACTCTTCCTTTTCCCTTGCTAAGTGGAATTCCCTGTGTCTGCAGATTGTTATGGCCAAAAGTCAAGTGCAGGTTCTCTGGCCTCCTCCCAAAGGTAGGCTGCAAAAGCACTGCCATCTGGGAATGTGCCTGGCTCAGCATACTCTGCAGCCTGCCTGGGTGGGGGATTCATAGTGAAGAGGCGGTGGCCTTCTCACCCCCAGAGTCTGCAATGAAACCAGCTGAAATACTTCTCACTCTTCCTCCCTGCTGTGCTCAATGCCTCTGGTTTTGATGAAATGCCAAAGGAAGTTCCCTCTCAAAAAAGAAAAACAACAAAAATCACAAACCAAAACTAGATTTGGGGCCTCATTTAGATTAGGTTTAACATGCCTGCTTCTGCTAACAGGAACACTGATATAAAATCCATGCACAGGAAAGTTTGTGATTCCTTAAGCAGCACTGGCCCCTCCTTTGATTTTCAGCTAAAAACTTTTCACAACCTTACTCATGTTTTTGACTGTGCAGTTGGTTTTTTTTCAGTCTTTCTACAGTAAAACTGTCATTGACTTCAGAGAGGCTATATCTGAAGTATGCCATATGATCTTGTCTTGTGTTTAATAAGATTTAAGAGGGTTTGGGTTTTATCCTATCAGTTTCACAGGAGAAAACTAAACAACTAGGTGAAAGAGAAAAATTGGCACTACTTCCAGCCACAGAAGACCATGACTACAACATTCTAAAGGACTAAGCAATCAAAATACATATAAATGTATGGATACATTATATCCATATAATACACATGTTTATATATACTGTAAAGATAGATAGATTTGTTTACAATTCTATTGGATTTTACATCAGGGGTGTAATTTATCTTCTAACAGCATCAGAGATGCCTGTTAGAAAAGCGACCAAGAGAAACTCCTGGCAAAACAGAATTGACCTTCATACCAGAAACTCAATAAACTTAAGGCTTCAAATAACAACAAAAATAACCCCCCATTTCTTGCAGTAATGAAAGCCACTGAAAGCTGTGCAAATTATTTCTTATTGCTGTTTGCTGAGGATGCTCAGTCTGTTCGTGTCATCTCTGTCTCTGACCAATGACCACACATAACATGTGGTGACCCCATGTGAGGACAACAGATATTTCCCATGAGCAGAGCAGGGGGATACAGGAGTGCAGCAGAATTTGCTGCAGACTGTGGAATTACTACAGAGAGTGGTGAGTATTGCCGCGGGGCAGTGGAATTTGCTGCAGGCAGCCAGTAAGGCTGCAGAGTGTAGCAGACATTGCTGCGGGACAGCTGAGATTGCTGCAAGCAGCAGAATTGGTGCGGAGCCCCAGTGGAGCAGCAGAATATTGCTGTGGGCAGCAGAAAGTGCTGTGATAGGCAGCAGAGTGTGCCACATGGGTCCAGACTCCCCCCCAGACCTTTTCTGTGGATTGGAAATGCTGCTGGGAACATGATAGTGTGGGCTTCAGTACCAGAAGACCCTGTTCGCCAAGTATGGACTCTTCTTTTTCTTAATGGTATAAAACCATGGAGGCTTATGGAACAAGCTCTAAAATCTGTTATGAACATTATAAAACCATGGAGACTTATTTTGGACTGGCTGGGGTGGTTGGAAGCCAAGAAAAACGCAAAAGTGCCAGTGCCGGTTGCTCAAAATGGCAGAGAGCACATAGCATGGGAGTCGCTCACCCAAGGTGGCGAATGACACACGGCACCAGAGTCATGCATTCAAGATGGCAGAACGTGAGAGGCAGCCCGTGGGGAAGAGATGCCATGCCAAGCACCTGGAAGCAGCAGCTAGAATTGCCCCGTGCCGCCTTGTGCCATGTGGCTAGAGCTGAGGGCACCCTTTCCAGCAGCGTATCCCTTCTCCATATGCCTTCTGCAGAGGTGCAGCAGCAGGGAAGTGGTGCACAGATCTGTGAAAATGTGGTGCTGCAACAGCAGCAGTGAGCCTGCCGTATCTAGACTGTGACCTGTGACCACATGGTGCTCTGAGCCAACCCCAATTGTGCCAAAAGCCGCCCCTCCAAAAGGGGACCCCCGGACACCTGCCCCTGCAATGGGACTGAGGATTGGGGCATGGACAAAGCCCCTGCGGGGAGCCCAGCAAGCAGAAAGAGGTGGCAAAGGCAGCAGGGGGAGGTATGTTGGGGCATGGTGCCATGGGGGCAGTAGCCATCAGGCCGTCCTGAAAAAAACGGTGCCAGCCACATAGCATAGCTGCAAAATGGCTCTCAGCGAGCTCGGCAGGATGTCAGCAAGTCCCTGTGTGCGGGCAGTAAAGATGCAAACTAAGGAGCTTAGCAGCGCCGGCCAAAGCAATGCCGACAAAGGCAGCATCGAGTTCTTTACCCCATGCACACAGCAGTGTTTGCCCAGTAAAATGCAGCTGCTCTCCAATACATCAGCAGAGCACTGCAGGCACCCCACCCGCCACCGCTTTGACTCTGCCAAAGTTCTTATACCCTACAGACTCTAATAAGTTAATACTAAATAAAGCAAAAGATCAGGGTAGTTTAATAGCCCCTTCCTCAAGAGGGAGGACTGCAGCATTTGCATGTGCTAAAGTTGAAACTGATTCATATAAGATACCTTTGTTAGCTAATTCCTTGGCAGTTACTATGAAGGTATCGTGCCAATGTTACAAATATGGACAACAGTTTGCCAAATATGTCCTGAAGTTTATAGTACAATGCTTATTGATTTTGCTTTTGTGCACTTTGTAGGCATCATGCTTGCTCTATCTACCTGAAAAACAAAACCCACCATTTTGAATTTAAATTGTCAAATGCTATCAAGACTGTTTGCAGCTGCAAGCTAAACTTACCGTTTCCTACAGCTAATTCGTAGAAATTTTCTGCCTTTACTATTCAAATAGCAATTCCTACATGATTTAAAAAGTCAGTGCTAATATTATGCCTATGTTACCACTATCCCAACCCCCTAATTTAAGATTGTCTTTTATGAATTGAAGCTCCTGTAATAATTCTAATAAGATATCCTTTCAAGTAGAAATTAACTGATATTCCTTTTTCAAGGTGCTCTTTCTAGAAAACAACTTCTACCTTACATTTTCCCTAATGTGAAAAGATTACCACTAAAACGAGAAGCCTAACCCTAACTACCTTTCATATTTAAAATACTAATGGTGTGTTTTCTTATTTTTAAACCAAAACATAACCATAACTTTTAATGTTAAGTTTTTGCAATTAAGTATGAAATGTTAATCACAGAACTAAAATAATTTGAGATTACTGAAATGTTAAAAATTATACATGAGAAAGTATTAACATACCGATATAACATACTGATGACTCATACTGATGCATGCAATATATTCATACAATATTTGTAGTAATATTCACCTGAACTTCCTCATCTTACAGTGTCAAAAGAGATTTTCTTGCTAAGAAATAAAGGCAATACCTCTGTTCCAACCATACTACCAATATTTCAATTTTATAGATCTTCTATAAACAGTTATCCTGTGTTGCAGAGATACTGTCCTTTATAATACATTTAATCTACCCCATCAGTATGGAGAATTGGCAACTTTTAGGGAGTGAAATCCCAAGGTTATAGGGAAAATGCACATAGGCCTTGTACTACTTCATGAAGTTTTCTTTGACATCTTGTTAACTTTATTTCAAAGGTATTTTAGACAACAAAATAAGCAGTAACATTTTGCATCTCATTTCAATCATGCTTATTGGTTTCTTTTGTACATAACTCCTAAGATACTAATTTCTTTAAAATATTATTTAGTTTATACAGAGGAATGTTATTGTTTTAGTCTACAACTAGCACCCAAAGATCACGACCAAGCAAAGAAGCTTGAGAAGAGCAAGAGAAATTGGAAACCTCCAAAGATATACCTTAAACCATCTATGAGATCTTTGGAATGACAATTTACTTATGACTTTACTCGAGGACGACAAGAATCAAATGTTTTAAAGACATTATTAATACAAAGACATGTCACTTTTAATCATATACCAAGATATGACCTGTAAAACCTAACTGCAACAAAGAGATTATTTCCTTTAATAGTTTTGAATTGGATTGTTTGTAACAAAAAGGTAAACAGTACTTTCAAAGGAGTTGTATATATATGTACATAGTTATAGTTATTTCTAAGTTCTTTATAATACCAGTAATTATTTAGCTAAGGATAGAGGACAAACCTAGCTGTTCTATGAGTTATTACTAAAAGATTTCTTTTAAAAATATGATAGAGAAGCTCTGCCCAGTCTAGGTCTTAGCCCTGGCCAGGTTATGGCCTTAACTCGCAGGAAAAGTATTAAAGCCAGGTGTTTCTGTGCTAAAAATGAAAGCAAGTCACTTTGACTAGCTGATTTGGCTTTACAAAAGCTGAACCCCTTTTCCTTTGGGATAAACATGAAGGCCTCAACCAGAAGAGGCTTTTCAAGTCCTCATTGCAAAAAGGAGGCTCCTCAGCAATGGCAGACCCTGGATAATGACAAAGTACACAAGCAGTTATAAATCTCACCTTATTAATTTTACTCAAAGGTCTATGTTTTGTTCCTATTATAGTTGCTAAAACAAAGAAAGGGGGAGAAGTAGGGGGTGGATGTACACCCGCCTCAAAAGTCTTGGGTGCAAAACAACTTGTTCACCTACCTCAGGAAAACTGGGGACTCTTAGAGTGGCAGCTCATTTAAGGATTCTATATGTTTACAAATTGTTTTTTCTGATAGATGGGTTTTTTCTAATGGTTCTAAGGGGTAAATGGTTTCTTGTTTTTAGTGTTAAGTTGTAACTTGTAAATATAAGTAGTTAACCTGTGGCATGTTAGCCTGAAGGATTATGATCTCGCCTGACAGCTCCTGGAAGTGAGTGGTGCAACTCCAGCAGTACATAGGACACATCACTGGCTGAGGAGAGCAAGGTTTGTCAAATTGAGTGGAAAACCTCATTCAAATTAGACCCATGCTGTCTTCTGTCACCCTGTCTGCAAAGGGCCCTTGCAGGTAGGATAACAGAGGACACTTGCATTTTTTTTAATAAAACAGAAAAGGAGGAATTGTCACAGTACGTCTGGTCTGTAGCTGGACAAGATAAATCTGGCCATAACAAATCCAATTCGGCTGACCTAGCTCTTTCTGGAAAAGAGGTAGAACAAGTCCCTAAGTGAACAATGATAGGACAGACTTGAACTCAAACAGGGACCCTCAGCCAACCTTGTTCAAGCCTAGATGCAGAAACACCACTGGCCAGAGATCTGGGCCGAGAGAGATTCCAACCAATCAGCTATCTAAACCCAGGAAATTCAAATCCCCTATAAAAAGGGCAGCCATGATAGAATCATTGCTGTTTGCTGAGGATGCTCAGTCTGTTCGTGTCGTCTCTGTCTCTGACCAACGACCACATGTAACAGAATTCTTGTAAATTATGCTAGTTTGCTAAATGTATAAAACTGTACTTGCTTTATGTCATGGATATATCTTCATCACATTTTGGCATTTCGTGCACCTGAGGGCATCCTTCATAAAGTTAGCTGCATTTTATCACCTGACCATGATTTTCAGGCTCAGAAAAAGGCATCAATCCAAAGGGTCAGCAACTGCTAGAAAAACAGATATAACAAATACCCAGGAACTAAATTTTCTTCCAGTGGCCCACAACAGAGCATGTGTCTTTGTTTTTTGCATCCTATCCTCTCTCTGCCAGACTTAAGACTCTGGGACAGTTTGATCAGTGTGGGAATCTGGTGCAAGAGAATTTCAATTTGGAAAAAGTTAAACTCTGCCTTCAACTGCAGCCCTCTTGGGTAATTCTAGTCATGAGATGCCAGCAAGATCTCTGGGAGTGAAGAAGAAGAGTGAGTTCATATCTAAATTGCATGACCTCCCTTGTAACACAGAGAGTATTGCATTACTCATCAGAAGTAAAACCCCAGAGCCCATAAGTAGCATGACTATGTTTATCAGCAAAATTCATACTCCACACCAGTGTTTCAGGTACACGGTCACAAAGGAATCATGGGCAACTAATGCATCCAAAGAAACCATAACCTTACTATTAACCCTGTCCTGGTCTGGCCCTGCTAACTTCACTCACTTGTTGTTTGGCAAAAGCTGTTGTGAAAAGCCACAGAAATGTTACACACAGCTGGCTTTTGATACTGGAAGCCTGTCTGAAATGTAGGAACAATCTACATCCGGGCATGATGTTCAGCAATGGAATCTCCTGACCGACTCTCTCCAAAACCAGTTGGGTTAGCTGAGAGATTCCTATCAGCCCTTGAAGAAAATGGAGAGATTAATGCTTTACATTATTGCTCTTTTACTGTTATTATGGTAAATATGCTGGGTTTATACTATTGCTATAGAATCTCATGCCATAGTTGAGCTCATTTAATAGAGACATGGCTGTGCCTTTCACATTTACTCCCACTGCCAGCAAGCTTACAGTGTTATTTCTGCAACTGTACTGAAAATATCCCTCTGCACTGAGCAGCAGCTAACAACGGTTAACAAAGTGCCTATTGCTGACATGCATCTTCAGCAAAACAACACAAGCCAGGAGGTAATTCCAGTAGAATTAAAATGGTATAGAAATTAGTGGCAACAGCTTTTTATTTTTTTTCCAGACTCAGCACACTGCAACACTCTGCATTCTTTAATAGGAAAGTTGTATCAGCTCAGTTAAGTGGATTTTTCAAACTCTGAAATAGAATGCTTTCATAAAGCTGAATTAAAATAAAGGAACAATAAATTTTCAGATTAAAAAAATATTAAAATCTACTCTACACAGAAGAGGGGACCAAGATTTCTTTGCCAACATTTTTTCTAGTAAAGAAAAAATCTAAGCACACAAAGTGAAGTGTCTTTCTTCGTCTCTGTTTTTTGTAAAGAACATGTATTTCAAAAGTAACAATTTTCTCAGTGGATATGTTTTGAAATTCACTGCAGTGTAGTACTCCATGCACCTGTAAAACAACCCTATCTCATAGAGTGAGATCTTGAAACGTTGCACAGGAATTGTATCCATAAAACCACAGAGGAATGAGAAGTCAGTCCATGCCACATACTGTGCCTCTTTAGAGAAGAACTGTCTGTCAAGAGCACTGTAAAGAAAAGGCTGGGTTTCATCCACGAAATGGAGAGGACTGGCTGCAGCATAATAGGAAAATCAGACAGAGATATAGGTGGAATCTCTTAAATATCAATCAGAAAATGCTTTTTCAACTTGCAGAGATACAGCAAAGCCTGGAATATCAGATTGGAAGGGATCTCAAAGACCGTCTGGTCCAACTGTCTTTTAGAAAAAGCACAGTCTAAACAAGATGGCCCAGCACCCTGTCCAGCTGAATCTTAAAAGTGTCCAGCACTGGGGAATCCACTCCTTCCCCGGTAAAATTGTTCCAGTGGACAATTGATCTCTAAGTGGTGTCTCTATTTACAAAGTCTCATGAAATCTCAGTCTTAAGGAAGGAAAGAGGGGCTAGCTTACTGAGACCTTTCAGTAAACAGTACCATCATCATCCCTGAACTAGGCCACCCCATTGCTTTTCAAACACAAAATGTGGGATTTTTATCTCAGGAACTCTGCTGAAAAAAAAGCAGCATTAAACTTTTGCACTGTCAGGTGTCTTTGTAACCAGTCCATAGAAAGAAACAAAACTGCACTGGACTACAAATGTCCCCAGTGGAGTCATAAGGAAAACACACAGGGAGCTTTCAGCATCTTGAACGGACTCCAGAGACAGGTTAAAAAAGCCTACTATGTGAAGATCATTTTCAGAGTCACCTTGGAGAAAAACAATCAAGCAACCACACAAAAGACCTCATTTAATTTCACTTTAGCATTATTCATTAAAAGGCAGGTGATACTTAATTCTTCCCACCACACAAAGCTCTTTTGATTCCAAAATTGCTCCACTAAGGAAAAACTCTAGGTGCTGTCTCCCTTTATTCTGGCTTTATGTTCTGGATTTTTGCTTGGACAATATTCAGAAAAGAACAAAATCTGCATAGATGTCAAAGGATGGGAAAAGGTTATGAGACACAGGAACTGTGATATTTTACCAAAACCCACCTCCCCACACTGTCAAAGAGCTTAGGGAAAATATAACACTGTAATTGAGGCTACAAGGTCATTATCCAGTTTCCCACCTGAAAAAATGATGAGGCCAATGATATATTAGTTTGACCAAAAGGAAAAGCTGAATGAGAGGAAGTAAAGTAACCTAACATAATCCTGTAACTTGGTTTTCCAAAACTGTTGCTGAAATAATGAAATAAATATCGGAAAAAAAACCCTAAACCCTATGAAATTAATCATAAGAACATTGGAACAGCAGGAATAATAGCAGACTATATTTTGCTGTTGTTTACAAGACCTGCGGAAGATGTGTGCAGTACTTTCTTAAAAGAAATACTAGCTTCTCTAAGAAGAAAGTACACTTAGTAGTGAGATAATACTAGAATGTCAGCTGCTTCTAGAAACTGCTCCTTCTATGCAGCACTCAGCACAGATATTTTCAAGTCTTCTATAGACCCAAGCTCAAGGTAAAATATCACAGGAAACAACACATCAGCTTCTTTCCTCACAGTGTTGGCCAAGGAAAATGATGAAGGCAATTGGTGTTCCAGTTACTGGGTATGTGTAAAATATTCAAAAAGTAAAAAAGATGACAACAATATTTTAGAAGAACATGCATCAAAGTCTGTTTCTTTTCTAGTGGAAAGGAATGGAAACCCTCTCACCAACTTCAACAAGAACCGGGCCAGACCCTGAAAGTCTTCCCATAAAACTTTCACTATGGAGAAGCTGTACATTGGCACAGGCATTTCTAGTTTATTCCCTGCCTTTTCCCTCCTAATACATTGCACACTTGCAGCACATAATGTCTGTAAATTAAGTTTATAATAAAAAGACAACTTACTGAGGCTTGCCAACTGTGCAGTCAAAACTGAACACTATGAGAACTAACATGCATAAGAAATTATGGGTTTTTATTATGCAGTGAGTTAAGAGGTTTATAATAATTTACACCTGTCATAAAACAAGACAAATAATGGCAAAAATTCACTGGTTCAGTGGATCAAGTTAATCCTGAACTTTGCAATAGCTGTATTACTGGTTCTAATATTGCTCTTATGGCTTGCAAAGCTCTAGAAGAGAGACAAACAACTTTGAAAAGCAGGAACAGAGAGTGTTGTGACAATCATACAGCTCCTATTTTGCACAATTATTTTCACATCATTCACACTCAAAAAACATTCATGGCCATCAATTTGCAAAAAGCTTGATTCAGTGTCTGCATTACAACACCTTTATTTCTATATTAACTCGTGCTAATGAAAACATCCAAGTATTTCTATCTAAATGAAAACAGACTAAAACTCAAAATATTCACCTGACTCCATGTGGACAAAATTAAAAACACTCTTGACCTCTCGGATTTAGTGATGTTCCTTGGCCACAACCCAAAGTTGCACCAGGATATGAGCAAAGAAAAAGCCTTGTTTCTTGGTTCCAACAAGGAGAAAGTCTAGAAGCCCAGGTCAAGAGAGAACCAGGACCCCTGGGTGCAGTGTGACACCCTCAAACAAAAAAGTTACGCTTTGTATTTCAGTGCCAATTGGTACTTTATCAGTTTCTAACCAGTCTCCCTCTACCTCTTAGTATCTCCAACAGTCTTCTTTTTTCATTAGTGCACTACAAATAACAGGCATGTGTCTTCTACAGAAATACAGAAGGTGTAACCTATACACACCCAATCCATGAAAGGAAAAAATCTCATTAAAGAGCCTGAAAGAAATTAAAAGTCCAGCATAACCAAAAACAATTTCCAAATGTCTCAGTGGTGTGGACTAGGCCATTCTCTAGTCCATCCTTAATTTGTAATTAAATTGATTTGAAGTTAAGAGACTTGCTTACAGTGAGATTAGCCGTTCTTACCTTTTGCCACATTTTGATGAAGAAGAGCTCTCCAGAAAAATTGAAGAAAACATTGGTGTCGTAGGCATCATCACCAATGTTGGAGATGAAAATGTTAAGTGAGATGTTCCTCACTGCTCCCAGGGCCAGGTAGGCAGTTCTGTCATCAACACTGCAGGCAAAAACAGTTACATTGGTTTAACTGTGGTCAACTTTCACACTCTGATCCTGCTTTCTTCCTAACAGAAGTGTTACAACTCAACTGTTTAAAAGCTCAGCAGTCAGAAGTTCAGGAATGTGCTGTAGTGCATAGTGCAGAGAGCCATAGGAATGAACAGCTCCTGACTCAAGGTTCTGACAATGTATTTTGGGACTGTAGGAATACCACATGATTACCACATGAGACTATTTCACATGCCCTACTTTTTGTAATAATTAGTTAAAAACTCTAAAGTAATCAGACAGGGAAATTGCAACAACTGAAAGATATTATGCCTGCATTCAAATACACAAGCTATTTGAGTTTGTCTCTCAATAATTCAGACTTATTCTAGCAATTGTCTGAAAAAATCTCCTTAGAGTTATGTTATAGATAGAAAAAATCTAAAACAGGCTCAAATAAAATCCAGAAACTGGTGTACGTGAAAAAAAAGTGTGGAAATTGCAACAAATTACCACTGAATGTGAATAATCTTTCTTCAGATGTTTATGCTGGACCTAACATGGTGGAGTCACCTTCTATAAGTAGAATATCAAGGGTAACAGCTACATATAATGAATCAACATACTGTTGCAATATGGCATTACAGATTACGTACACAGACATGCACACATAGACCTAAATATACATATGAATGCATATACATTTATTAGTTGGCATTTAATCCTTCTAGGCTGTTCAGAAAATGAGCTAACAAGTAGGAATAAAGGCTAAAGATAAATTGCAAGACTATACAATGTACAATGCACAGATCTGCAGGTCTTAGAAGTAACAGCAAAAAATAATATGAAATATACCAGATATTAATTTAAAAATCAGCAAAAATAGCCAAATATTAAATTTGGTAGTTATCATAACTGGACTCTAAGACCATTCATACATCCTGAAGAAACAGAGGCAGTGCCACAGAGAAAACATTGAGTAGCTAGTGAGAAAAGGACAAAGAACTCCAGCCACACAGCAGGGAGATGCTCACAATTACTTCCTCTAGAGTACAGCCAGCCCAAAAGTAAGAAGGAATCACTTTTTATTCATTCAATTTCTATAAAGAAACAGCTGTTCCAGTGACATACACATTGGTAAACACCACACTTCTGCTTATCAGCGATTCTCTGAAGATGGCTGGTATGCAGGCCAAGAGCTGCTTTTAGAGGCAGCCTGACCCTCCATTGCTACCAGTCCTCCTCTGACAGCCTTCTTGATGTTATTGCAGCCAGGGCATTTGCATAAAAGTGGAGTTTCTGGAGTGTTTATAAACTGTTCAGCATCTTCTGCCAATCATAGCTGTACAAGATATCCAAAGGTAGAGCTTACCGGACTCCATCTGCCTGTGTTTATCAAGAAGTTTCTAAATGTGGGTTTCTGATGATACATACCAAATCAGCCAGGGACTTTAGTGAATGAGAAGTTTGGAAGAAGATGGTCTAGAGTCAGGCTTTAAAGCTGATGACTATGGATTGTAAGTGTAGCTTCGCCATGTAATGTGAACAACATTTGTAGCATATTTGTTTCCTCTATTTAAATCTTCATTTATTAAGTCTGAATTATGGCTTCCCATTCAATGACAATAAACGTTATGAGGAAGATATAAGTATCCAGGAAATGTGTCTGCTTTTGCACACTTAAAATCAACTGCAGACACTGACCAATCCTATTGATAAATGGACATTTTGCTTTCAAAACATTAGCTTATTCTTGTAATCAATTATCAGTGCAAATAAAGATTTGCAAAAGTGTATATAGTACAGGACTGACTGCAAAACTGATTTGAGTTGTTGCTCCTTATGTACCAAATTAATGGCTCATCTACATGGGAATAATTGAAAGCATTTAACCTTTTGGCACCAATTTCAACACTTACTGTTGACAAACAGACAAATTATGAAGATGCTAAACAATTCACTGGGATTTTCTAATAATCAAAAGTGCATACTTGGAAGCAAAAAAAACCAAAACAAAAACAAAAAAAACCCCAACCATTTAATACTGTGAATTATTTCTTGTGATTTCTTGTGGACTTTATAATGTCACTTCTTGCAATCACTTCAAAATTTAATCAGCATCTCTTATACTCATTAGTAGAATCTGGAAGTATCGCTCCAGTAAGGAAAGGAACATTACAAGCTCTTTATTTTATGTAGAGTTGATATTAAATGCAATGTACGCTACAGAATGCTCTCTGAATTGGTAGTACCAGAACTTTAAGATTTAACATAAAGTGAAGACAGTTGAGAATACTCTCCTTCCTAAAGAATAGCTAAAAATTCTCATAATAAAATCATACTTGAAACTGAACCCACAAAAAAAATAATTCAAAAATTAACACCAGTGGGTTGTGTCACCCCTTTCTAAAGCTACCACTCTGTTTTTCAAAGTGTATCATATCTGACATTTTTCTCAACAGAGAAAGAAAACCCACTTTGAAAACCACACTGCATACACTCTTATACAAAATTCACACACTAATAAACTCCAAAAAATCTCACTGATATTAGGCTGGTAGGTGAGTTCAGTTCTCCCTCTGAAAGGCTGTAAGTCCCATAAGACGGTGTTGTAAGTCCTATTCTAAAAGAGCAGCTTTCTGAGTCATTGAATTTGTGTACATCTGGAATGAATCAGGTTCACTTGCAGTGAGAAGAAAATTAGGAATCTCCTCATTTACAGGGGAGCTTCCAAGCCCTGTTGGCTGCTTGAGAGAATAATGTCATGAGTGCAGAAGCCTGCTGTGGTGCTGGAACAGCTCTGTTGCCAGCCTGGTGCCATCCTCCTCAACCACCTGCCACACATTAAGCACCCTAGGTGCCAAGTCAAAATAAGTCATCTAAAGAATTTGTTGTCACCTTTCAAAAACAAGAAAACAAACTAAAGTCACTCCTTCATCTCAACAAGGTTTGTCAAACAATTTGAGAAATGTAATCAAGGAATGACTTTTTGTTTGTATTTTCATGTATGAGAACTACAAAGCTGCCAACATTCTCCATATCATCCTTGTTACCTTGCTCACATAAACGAAGAAAGGCTAAACCAACCATACAAACACCAACCAAAACCAACACCCAAAACCTAAAAGCAAAAAACTAAAAACCCTAAAAAACAAAAACATAAACAAACAAACAAAAACTCAAAAAGGAAAAAGAAAAGAAGTGGGAAAATATCAAGAAATAATCAGTTAATTGGACAGGATACTACCATCTTGTTACATTAGGTACTACACCCAAAAAATGAACTGAGTAAAAGTTCTGGGTAGACTTTAGACATATGTTTTTATTATATATAGGCAAACACATTTGTATACAGATAGATACAGATGTCTGAAGGATGTCAAGTTATCAATGTTTGCATGGAAAGAAAAAAATGTTTTAAATTCAGAAGTACCAAGTACTTCCAGCATTCATTCACATGATCCAAACTTGCAAGTAACAAGCAATTCTAAAAATCAGGCTTCAAATTTCTGCCATGGTTTTGAATTCGCTGACAATGGTAATACATATCAATTGTAAACAGAGATATTTAATTTACTTCTTAAGTGATTAAGAAAAGGAAAGCAAATTCCAGGATAAAATAAATATCTTTCTTGCATGTTTTAATGCTCTAATTGTTAATGTCCACACCATATCATTGCATTATAGTCAGTGAGGGAAGAAAGACCATCTGAAGAAGACAAACTGAAAAGATCTGCAATCTTCATTTCTCCACCCCTCACAATGCTGCTTTTTATTAACATGCATCAGTGGACGCATAATCTGCATTCCAAATGGTGTGTAGGGACGTTTTCTCTACTTTGTATTTTGTTTCTCTGTTGTATTAGGAACCTTTCTTTCCTTACAGAAAATTAATACCTACATGGATAAATCACCATTACTGCTCACTAGACAGTGGAAGTTACAAATATGGTCAATTAGACTGCAAATGGGTAAAAATGTTTCAAACAACTAAAGCCCAATCTGTCCTCCAACTCCATCAGATGAAATTAAAGAACCCCACCTTTTGCTTTTAAATCAATAAAAGGTATAAATCAACAAACAGTGGTGCTGTGACAGATCCAAATAGATTTCTACCTTCATCAACCAGCACTGCAGTTGGTCTTTGTAGTTACTAGGGTAATTAAATATTAATTTTGTCTCCACAGACTCTTTACATCAACCCTGAATACCTTTTTTCTGTTGGTTTTTCTTATTGCAGCTTTCAGGGATAGCTGAACTTCAGGAGGAGTTTTGCAAATACTTAAACCTCAAGGGCCACTGAAAAGTTGAAACTCTCAGTTGATCTGGGAATTCATTTGATATCTCAGTGCAAAACTGATAGGTAGCAGACCCATAAGCAAATATAAACCAAAAAAACATTTTAAGCAACCCCCCAGGGAGCGAAGCTATTGGATTTTACACTGCTTGGTTACACTGTCTTCTCATCACATGTGCGTTCAGAAGAATTGCATTGCAATTCTCTCCAGAAAGTTCATAGCCAATTTAGACTAAGGACAGGGCCAAATGTTCAAGATACAATAACTTATTCTGGTCAACTGAACTTCTGCCTTCTCCTTCTCATGAAGGTTGGCAAAGACTTCTTCTTCTGCTGAAGTCTATGCCAGCAAAGGTGAAAAAGAGACCTCATACAGCTGATGACCAGAGCCTATCTGAGGTACACTAAGTCAGCTATGGCAAACTAGCGGTAAGGCCATCATATCCTTTCATTCATGATCTTTCTCTGTATTTCTCAATCTCATTCTCAAGCAGAGACTTTGCAGTGTGCCCTGCGTAGTACGTAACATGAAGTGATAGAAAAAATATAATTGAGAATTCAAGGAGTGGTCAGCCAAGGTTCTGTGTCAGAAGAGCACAGGTTAAGAGTAGTACCATAATAATGTTGCTCTTGATGGAGACTGAATAACTATGTTCCCAATGTTCCCCCTTAAGGAGGAACTAAATGTCCCATATGGAAAAAAGCGCTTACTTTTGGTGGTGGTGAGCCCAGGGCCATGGAACTGCTTGTGCCAGCACCTTTTTGGCACAGGGCTGCTATCTGTAGTGCTTCAGTTCCCACATATATTACAATTCAGGAATATGGCACAGAGCCTTACCCTTTCCATCTTTCCCACACTTTAATGTTAAAAATTAATGCATTTGAGTAGTAAAAAAGAGGTGAGAGGAGAGGGCAGGAGAATTGGAAGTGAGAGAAGATACACATCACACACCAATCTTTATTATGGTATAGAAAAAACAGTAATTCCTAATTATGGCTAGTTACCATATATTCAATGCTTCTCTGGAAATGGTTCTCTTTTCCCCAAGTGTAGTTTCTTTCGCTTAAGTGCAAAACAGATATAAATCCCAGCCATGTGTGCCTTCAAACTTTGAAATAAAATTGATAGAACAAGGAATAACATCTGCATAAAAATACTCCTTATCACCCTACAGAAATCTGGTCCCCTTTTATTATTATCAGTAATTTCAACTACACCCAGATGTTCACAACCCTTTATAAATACAACTGAAGAATCAATAGGGAAAGACCCACCTCTGTTTTCACACAACGTTTACTCCACAGAGCACCTTTTGTCTTGAATCAAGCTCCTCTGGTTTATGAAACTGTGACATGAAAGCGAGATGAGATATAACATCTACAGAAGCTCTAATATAATCTAACCTAACCTAATCTTTCACCCTTGCAGTCATATATACAAACTATCATCTTTACAAGCTATCCTTGAAATCAACATTACTGTGCTTCTGGGACAAATTTATCCCTCCATGTGCATGAAAGACAGCATCCTAAGTTTGCAAAGCAAACAAAAACTAGTTACTACTGGCGGAAAGAAATGCAACAGATATATGGTATCAGGCACATAGGTGAAGCTGCACACATCAGCCTGATGTGACAAAAAAACCCCCCTCTATATTTTCCCTATTTGTTACAATATTTGAAGAGCTCTGTTAAAGTACATTCTTGTTGACCATAGATCTGAAATTTGAAGCTGAATCAATAGCACTTTATACCATACTGTTTCTAGAAATTAGATAATTAATGAAGTCATCATGCAAACCTATGTGTTTACTATAAAAATTATGCCTTCAGAAATAGATTTCCTGCTATTAGATAGCATCAATTGCTTGTCCTGCTCCTGGGATGTTGGGGTGCAATAAGCAATTTAAAAAACAAACTCATCTAAGCACTGATGAGAGAAGAAGATCAGTGCCTTATCCAGTGATCACTTTCAGAGGTCAATAAAACACTTTCAGAGGTCAATAAAAAGCAGTTAAACAGAGAGAAAACATAAGAAAGAGTACAGCTTTGTTACTTAAGGCAATTTGTTTTGCAGTAGCAGGTGTTATACTCCAAGAGCAAGCTATGTCTAAGCAACATATCCCCATACAAGCACATTTCCTCTACAGCTCACACAAAACCAGCACAAGGATTTACCTGGTGACCTATGAAGAACCACAGGCTCACCAGATTTTGCAATTTCAAGATGCAATACAGAAAAAGTTCATGTAGCTGCATCCCAAAAGACAGTGTATATATGTATGTTTATATACATATACGTGCACATCTGTACCAGTCAAGATGTATACTACAAATGCAAAACAGAAGTGCATCTGCTTTTCATTGTGGTCTGTACATTATCAAGAATTTCCACCTCTTGAGGCAGCTGATATATGATAGCCCTTCCTGAAGCTAAGCTTTTGTTTTGTTAGCTTTATGCTTTTTGTTGCTAGAGCAACAGTGACTTTAACCATCTTATGCCCATAAAATACTGATGTTGAAATGTTCACAAGGAGGGCCAGGTTACACAGCAGCCCAGCAATAAATTCAAGTTATATAAAGAACATCTCTTTAGGGTCTAGTTTAAAATAACAACAAAATCCTACTCCAGTAGATACAGTTAAATTATTCTTTCAAAACAAAACCAGTGTTTAAAAAGGAACAAGACTGTCTTGTACAAAAATTTTGACTGATCATCAGTGACCTGTTACTAGAAAATAGAGACTGGGAATCTGCATTCTTGTACTAGATATGTGGACTACTCTGGTTTGTTAACGCTCATCACTTGATAGTTCTATTACCATCCTTATGGGTTCCATCACTATTTTCAAAAGGAAGAGGACTGTCTACTGTTATCAAGCTGGGCTTATTTATTTTGGGAGAGATTTATGAAGCTCTGAGCACAACAAACCAGATGGGGACCAAGAAACCATTTCTTCATCCCCATTCATCTTTGACAACAGAAAATACTCACTTATGCTTCAAGATTATGCTCCCACTGCAATTTGCACTACATCCTGATTAATTATGAGCTCTGCCCTTTCAGGAAACTGTAAGGCTAACCCCAGATGAGTTACAATGGACTTTTCCATATGCCTCACAAACTCAGCATTCAATACACTAACAACTGTCTGTAGGTAAAAAAAAAATAGAAATCATAATTCTGCTTCATAACTTACCAAAAAGCTAAATTCCGAACAGAATTACAAATATACATGAAATGGTAGTAAGTAGTTTTTCACTGCACCCTTTGCAGTGCAGGAAATTACTTTTAAATAACATCAAGCTATACTATAATTTATGAAAGCACTTAAATTACAGCACAAAACTGGCTATGACTTTTTGAGAAAAAAGGATCTACTTTTTTCTATAAGCAATCTACTCATATCCATTTTCCCAATGTTTCATCATTTTTTTCTACTTAGAACATTTTTGGTAGTTTAAAAGATCATGAGCTGTATATTACCAAATAACCAGTGGGCAGAACACGATTGCAGTCATGGCTCTGTATTTGTGCTCTGAGAGTTGGGACTATCCATATTGGCATATACAGCTTTATACACATAGGGTCTTGACTGTCAAGACCACTTCTGTAGCACTACAAATGCTAAACAACAACATTTGCTAATTTCAATTTGGTTGTTTTTTGTAAAGCAGATATGAGTTTCACCTGAGCAGCTCTGCTACTTAGGGTAGATTGTCTAGGGTAAACAGAACATCAGAAATATTGCTGAAAGAAGTGTCTATTCAATGAAAGATAAAATAAGTGAAAATAAATTCTTCATCTGCTATGAATGAAGAGGAAGGGAAAGCCAGATATTACCAGAGCAAATAATTAAGCTCCACAAAAAAGGATATTGTGTTTCCTCATCATGACTGTTTTGTTAAAATGCACTTCAGGGACATAAAACCTCAATGGGCATACTATGAAACATGATGCTTCTCTGGAAACAAATTTCCATTGTATGATCAAAGAAGGCTAAGTGCTGAGATGTGAGCCTGGTCAAATTTATCAAAAAGCTTTGTTTTTCACATTGAACCACAGACTTACAACTTTTCTTAGTGGCTTTGCAAAACTCTATGATCAGTGACAACCTTTACTAACCTTTTTAGTAAACATTACTATATTAATGAGATACACTCAAAAAAGTTTGAACCTTCTGATCAAAGTTTTATGTTATTGCTCGTTCCTTCAGAACACAGATTTTCTGCACTGTTACAACACTAACTCATGTTCTATGCCATTACACCTTGTGCTGATGAAAAGCAAATTGGACAAATCTGTCATAACACATTTTTATCTATGATTTCTAGATTCTTTCAGCTCAGGTTCTGTAATAATTTGACAAGTCAATATGAAACTCTTGAGGTTCATTTTTCAAATCAGCTACCTACTATCTGATAATGTGCCTACTGAACCAGAGGGAGTCCTTCTTGCTCATTTTAATAGATCCATGAGCATATTCATCCTTGTATCTATACACAGCACTTGCAAACAGTCAGTTTTGGAGTTGCATAGCTAGTTCCTATGCAAAATTATTCACTCTTCAACAATACAAATAATACGCTTATAAACTTTAGAGTTGTAAGCTCAAAGTCTGAAAGTGATGCACACTCTCTTGTCTTTTCAGAGAGGCTTGGGTTAAGTACTTCAATATCACATCCTAAAACATCACATCAAATCATTTACCTGCTTATCATATGCAGAGCCATGCATAAAACAAAAGAGGTCACAGAAATAAGTGTTGGCATTAAAAATGTTAATCCTTTCATAAGTCAGAGAAGGAATTTATATGGAAAAAAGGTAAAAACAATCTTCTGAGGAACTGACCAGATAATACTGGAAAATACTTTTTCTTCATAAATGACTATTTCATTAAAATGGAAATTTTTTCAGCTTGAGGAAATTTTTGACAGACTGGAATTTTGTCCCTTCTCTGGCTAATTTCAGAGGAACTAATGGAAGGAGAAACAGCCCAACCCACAAACTTGACCTTTCAATTGGAAAAGGACATTTCTCAAAAATCCCATTTCATAAGAGAACTTTTGAAACTGTTCACTTCAATTCAATTCAACCCATAATTTGGAAAAACTTGAAAATTTCTGCAAAATGCACCTGTCACTCCTTTGGCTTCCTATGACTTTTGCTTCAAATTTCACATTTCCAAAAAAACCCCAATTTTAAGCAGTATATACGGGAACCCACCTCAGACAGTCTGTAGGAGAAGAACATAAATTTAAGCCTAATGAATGGTGGCCTTTGAAGATGCTCTAAACCAACACAAAAAAGCAAGCTGCTTCTTCCTAACAGCCAGCCAAACATCAGTCAGAAACACTCAGATGGATAAGCAATTCTGTTCTAATGAAGAATAAAAGGTAACTGTTGTAGTTTGTTTAAGTTCCATTGTTAATGGACTGTTCTGTATCCCCGTTTCCCTGAATTAATGGTTTTGTCCCAAAAGTTGTTTCCATCCCCAGAGCTGTCAGTAGCACTTAACCCAACCCCTTTTTCCTGAATGTTCTAAGTCAATCCTTCCCTTGGGCCAAGCTTGTCCCAGGGATTCTCCTAATCCTCCACACCCCACTGGCCCAAGTGACCTGTTCTCCTCTCACTGTTTTCCCATTGGTTCCTGAAGTATGAAACTTCTTGTTCTCCTCCCACATCCTCTCCCTCGTTAGAATTCAGTACCCACCCCTGGGACCTCCCCCATTTATAAGCTACTGCAGATTGTATTCTGGGTTTTTTCTGTCACTGACTGTTCAGAAGGATAACCCCTTCTGGATTACAAACAGAAGACCTCTCTCTCATTCTTTGTCCCCAGCCTGCACCAATTTAAAAAGCTTTGTGCTGTAGAGCAAGAAGCTCTAAGCTGCGTCTCTGGTCACCCACTTGGCAAACATGTCCCACTCTCAGTGCCATGCCGTGGTAGTTGAGCTAGCTAAAAGACTCCGGCACAGCATCAGGTAACCTCATGTCAAATAAATGTATGAAAGACAGACTTCTTCTTGGACCTGCTTAGGAACAGTGACACTAATTACAGCATTTTCTATCCAAGGGGGCTCATAGTACTATGCTTACAACTCGATTTACATATCATACACACAGCTTGTGCTGGAACACAGCAGCTACATGACATTTGCAGCATCATCTTTCTTTCTTCTTGTACTGTTTGTTTTTGGTAAAGCTGCTCTGTTCATTGCAACACACAGGTTGTTAGTGTATTTACATAGCCATACAGGATTTCCTTCGCAGCTGTATCTCACATGGAACCAACCACCCATTCTGCTCTGGTCTTTTTAGCTAACTTGTTTATTAGGGCTGGATGAAAGTCCATTTTTTCAAACACCCTCACTGCTCCTCAAATGTCTTCACACTTTTCACCTGATTCCTGTTACATCCTAAAAAGGCTTGATAATTACCACTGCCTTTGCGGAGCCAGTTAGATGCATAGAGGCATCAGGTCAGGAGCCGAAACTGCATTGGTATGTCAGACAAGACCTCTGTCAGGAACTTCAGGTTCTTCTTGAAAGACCAGAGAACTTTTCTCCCACATAAAGTACCAAATGAATGGATATAAGATTTTGAAGGCTAGGGAGATAAAAACTTCTGCAAAACACCTAGTTCAGAGTTTACCTCAGCACATTTTGTTGCTGCAGAAACATGATAGAGAAGACATTTACTGTGCTGAGAGAACAGATTGAGGCATTAAAGTCAAATGATGGGTAATAAATATATTTTTAACACTAAAAAATATTTGACAATAATAATTAACATACTATTTTGTTTTTCAGTAGTGAATTGCTGGAGAGGAAATCTGGACCAAGTTATGGTCAAAAAAATAAAGCTCACTGAAAAATATGTTATTCCTATTTCTCTTATGGTTTCAGATTAAAGTTACCCATACAGAATAGATACATATATTCTTTACACTAAGACACCTTTAAGTCTCTTCCTTTAGAAATCACCAACACCACTATCCACAGGGAATAACTGCATGGATAAGCCCAGATTTTGCCATTCCTATAACAACTGCAAGACTCAACACTGGAGAATCGTTGAACAGGAAGCAATGAGTCCTGTTTCTGTGCCATGCTGCTAAAACTTCACATATTTCTTCTTTAACAAAAATGGATTTAAGAACAGTCATCACTGGAAAGATGAAATGCTTCTCTCCTGCTCCTTCAGTTTCTCCTAGTGCTGCCTTCATCAAGTCCCCAGTACACTCCATGGCTACTTTTTCCTTATTCTTAATTACCATCTGTAGTTTTAGGCTGGCAACACTCATACCCTTATGAGAAAATCCAGGCCAACCACTAGAAAGAACATTCGTAGCAATACTAGCACACACCACTGTAGCTGTTTCTACATGCTAGCTCACAGCGTCTGTCACAGTGTTCAATCCTCACAGTTTGCTTTGCCAGGTCCAGTCTTGAGAAGTTGCAAGTTCTTGCTGGCAGAGGTGGCATCACAGAGAGCCATGGAGTCTCACTGGCAAGTTTCCAGCCACAGTGCTGGAGCATGCCCATAACCATCTCTACTCAGATGTTTCCGTGTTGAAGAAAGGCTGATTTTGTTGAAGCAATTTTGCTTACGTTACAGAGAGGATTTACCTCAAGAAAAGTCAGAACACTAAAGAAAAGCTGGTTGGAAGGGATTTCTAAAGGTCAGAAAATCCATTCTGATCCTCCTCAATACTCAACTTATTGCCAGCAACAAATGAGGTCAGCAGGGACCTTATCCAACCTAGTCGTAAAACCCAGGATGGCAGAGCACACCATCTCAGCACACCTCATTCCTGAGCAGCATGAACTGCTTACGCAAGAAGATTTTTCCACATCTCTGGTTTTTCCCAGCCAAACCACAGTCCATGACCCTTACCCTACTTACCATCTGTCACAAGCAACAAGATTGCAAGCTCCTTTGTCAAGCAATCCCTTCAGGAAGCTGGGATTAGTTTGCATGCAAACTGATGCTAATGAAGGTGCACAAGCCTTGAAGAGATTTATCTGTTAACTGAAAACAAACCATTTTCTCCAGAATAAATGCATTTCAACTCTTCTTCAATCCAATACAGCATGTAACCCTAGTCTTTAACCCAAGTCACCAAGGACTCCTTTCACTGTAATAGAAACATTCAGAAGAAGAACACATCCCATCTCTAGCTTCCTATATCTTTGCAAAAACTTCCAGATCAAGTTAGAAGGCTTAACACTTTTTTATCATCCCTTGCTTCCAAACAGTCCCACCCTTTCCTCTTCTATGAATTCACAGTGAAGGGTTTCAGCTTGCCCAGCAGCATTATTTCCACATGCAGCAACACCTCAACATTAAATAACAAGGCAAAACGAATCACATCTGCTCAGAACAGCAGTGAAGTTTCTGCCTAACACATGCAGATTTGCTTGATTTTAGCACTTTGGATAAATGGACATCTATTATGTAGTCACTTAGATTGAGTGTCAACATCCTGGGCTGTTTAGTTGTTATTTATCAAAAGGAAGCACTCTCAATTTAAGGACACATAAGTAAGTTTTCAGGAGAGAAGGAATATCCCATGGAAACTAAAATCAGAGCAGGCCTGGTTAGCTCTTGCCAGCAGAGGCTGGTTTTCCTATTATTCATTTGGTATGTAGGTGTGCCGGTTTCAGTTGGGGTAGAGTTTATTTTCTTCAGTGGCTGGTATGGAGCTGTGGTTTTTATATGTGCTGAACACAGGGTTGATAATATAGAGAACTTTTCATTACTGCTGAGCTGGACTTATACATAGCCAAGGCCTTTTCTGCTTTTCATACTGACATGCTGGCAAGGGAGCTGAGGGAGGCATAGGAGATTGGGAGGAGACACAGGCAGGACAGGTGACCCCAACTGATGATGCCACACAACATTATGCTCAGTATATAAAGTGGGGGGAAGAAGGAGGAAGGGGAGATATTTGGAGTGATGGCATTTGTCTTCCCAAGTCAACATTATGTGTGGTGGCCCGGCTCCACTGGAGATGGCTGAACACCTGCCTGCTCATGGGAAGTGGTGACTTCATGCCTTAGTTTTCTTTGTGTGCACAGATTTTGCTTCCTGTAAGAAACTGTCTTTATCTCAACCCACAAATTTTCTAGCTTTTACCCTTCCGATTTTCTCCCTCAATCCCTCTGGTGGGGGAGTAAGCAAGTGGCTGCATAGTGCTTGGTTACTGGCTGGGGTTTCATAGCTCAAAGCTGGATGCCATCTTTTAACTGGGTAATTCTAATGATTCAAATGCATCATAGGTGAACTCTACATCACAGTAGCTTGTACAGTTCCTGAGCTCACAAGAATGCAAACAATTCTCTTGATGATAATGTAATCTGAGCTACTTTCCTATGCACATATATGCTATAACCAGCACACATTTGAAAGCATATATAGTGGTGAACAAATCTATACCTTGCCATATATAGCAAGGTATAGTTTGAAGTCTGAACAGCTTTTGGCTCTAACATGCTACAAATTTAAGAAAAGTGTAAAAGGACAGCCAGTTCATGTAGTAGAGAACCCTGTGTCCAACTATGTCTAAAAGCAAGATGACTATGGAAGAACAAGTCAAGTACAGAGTGGCATTTTACTGATATATTTCTGCAGCTTTCAGAATTTATATTTGCTATTTCAGACTATATACAGTCTCAGCACTTACAGTATCTGAAACAGTAAAATCCAGATTAACCACACACTTTATGAAAGCATACCTCCTTGCTTTTTTCATTGCTCTGAATAGTTTAATAGGATTAGCAATTTTTATAATCTTGCTATTCAATTCTAGCAAATTATTTCCCGTATAATTTGTGAATGTGCTGAGTAGCCCTAGCACTTGCACAGCTTTCTTCACCACCAAAACCAACTCTTTATACCTTTTCTCTGTTGGCTTTTAATTAGGAAGTAGTACTCAGGACACCATTCCTCTCAGTTCTGGGCAACTTACTTTCTTGGTGAGAAAGTCTTTTGCCAGCTAAGGTAGATGACCTTAACCAATCCACCCTATCCACAGGTCCAGTAACATCTCCAAAGAGCTGCAGCAGACCTGAGAGACAGAACATACCACTGCATTCCTATAAACATCCTGTTTATTTCAATTCAGTGTATCTGTGCACCATTAACTGCATCCTTTCCAAGAATAAGTCCACCAAATTTAGGTGATTATTTAGACAAAGTTATCAACATAAACTTGCTAACAGTGAAGTCAAATGTTTTGTGCAGATAGTAATGAGTGAATTATGTGTTTTGCTCTTTCAAAAAAAAATGCTTTGTGCACAGACTCACCATAATCAAGAATATTGTGGAAAAATTGTGATGGCATTATTTTGCATAAAACACATGGGGATGGAAAAATTCAGGACAGCACTTGTTTAAAATCGGAATTCCTAGCATGTTTCTCGGATATTTCATATGCAATAATAACAAGGATCTATTTTTGTAAGAGATATTAATTGTGCTATATTTCTAAATAACTGTTAAAGCTTACAGAGCCCTTTAGCTAAAGAAAGCCCATACTGTGCAGAGATTTGACAACATCCTGTTTATTTCAAAAAGGATTTTAGGTTGTCACTGGGTAAAGAAAATTTGAAAGCATTTGTTGAATATTTTGCTATCAAATGTAGAAACTGTATTTGAATATCCTAAGCTCTTATGACAGGTGTGACTTTTAAATTGCCAAGATAAAATAAATAACAGCTGTAAAAACAAACAGCCTAATGCTCCAATCCCAACTGCAGTGGTTACTGTACAATGACTGGCAAGTTTTAGGGTCTGTCCCTTGCTGTTTATTCCTCAGCTGTGGGACAAAATCCTTCGCTAGCTTCTCTAATCCACACAGAGGTATCTAGCTCTTAACATGTTTTGCTCACCACAAAGTCTGAGTCAAATATCCAGACTAACTGCAGTCAAACCTTGGACTCTGTAGCCTGAGACCTAACCCTGCTCCCAGCCAATCCACCAAAACACTCATGTGGATTTCAGTCCTGTGTGGAGAAGTCCATAACTTCTCAAACGTGACTCTGGTTCAGTTTTGTCTCCAAGTACTGTTACAGCATGCTGTAGATTTATATAAAACATGTCTGTGACTATTACTACTTCTATTTTTGTTGTTTTGTTTGGGTTGTTTCTTTTTTGTCTTTCAGTCTCTTTCCTGACCTGAAAGCAAAACACTTCACAGATTATCCATCAAATAGCAAAATCTCTGGTACACAATTAAATAACTCACATGAGCATTTTCATCTCTAAAAATACCAAAAAAAAAAAAAAAAAAAAAAAAAAGTAAACAGAAGTCACGTGAAGTTCACCTTTAGCTTAATTTATCCCCAAATTGAATACACATCTAGGCAAAACAATAGGTATTCTCCTAGGATTACCAGTCACAAGAGACAGAACATAAACTTCACCTCTGGTCTATTTGATGAGTTCTATTATCCCAGAAGAAAGTGAAATCAGACACTTGTCCCTAAGTTGCAACAAGAATTTGAAAGGAGGAGTATTTAGAAGAGTTTGCAAAACTACAAGTTGAGAAACAAAGAACAGTAGTTTGAAGATAATTTGCCATGTTCAGAGAGTTTTTTTAAACCTTACATGTGACAGTGGAAACTACTTTTCTGCAGGCAGTTTTACTCCTACCATGTCATGAACAATATTTTACCCTCTTTAAAAAATTATGTGTTCCACATTGATACTTGATTTGAGCATGCATCTTTACTTTCTTTGCCCGTCTCTGCTATTCTGTTTGTTTTCTCTATTTTTGTCCATTGTGACTGTTAGGGTGAAGGTATCTTGCACTTTATGTGACCACAGCCCCACTACCAGAAGAGTTCAGATTCTGTGAACATCTCAACACCTTTTGCACAAAAGGTGACCATCTTTCTAGTCTGGACCTTAAACATCTGTGTCTGAATTTTGACTTTTCAATGCCATTCCACGTAAGAGGAATGGCATACTAGTGTGCAAGAAAGAAAATAAAAGTACGCCTACTCACCTAGATAGCAATAATTTACCCTGAAGCTTCAAATCAGCAGCACAGTCATCAGATTGACAGTTCCTCTCAAAAACAGTCTGCAAAAAACAGAGGAAAGAACTGTTAAAACATGAAAAAAGTAAGATCAAAATTCAAAGAAGGAACATGCTTGGACAAAATAAAAAACAAGACCAAAATCTGTGATACAGGGATATATGGTGTGAGTGTTAAGGAAATTCAAGATGAGGCAAATCTTATCTCTGTCAGAAATGGTTTTATTATCTTCTAACTGAACAAGAAATTTCATCAAAATCAGACTCCCAGAGGTTTTCCTCAATCCATTCTCCCCTCTCATCTGACAAGAGTAACTGCTCATACAATATTCCTGGCATTCTTTCTCTTCCCCAGCTATGTGCATGAAAATGAATTAGAATATGAAGTATTTATGAAACTATTTTCAGTCCTAAGGATTGCAAGTAAGGAAATCACACAGCAAACATTTCCCTAGATCTTATCTAAGGCAGGAAACATTTCTGCCATTGTGCAAGCAGTAGAAAATTACAAAGACTGTTATGTATCAGTGATACTCTCAAATAATGGAATCATTGTCAACCTTGTGAATTCTAGTAATACTGAGGAAAAGTAACAGATTGATAAAGCTAAGAACTATGAAAGGACAACATACGGACATACTATTTAAATGGCAGTAGCTTGCCGTGGCTAAACGAGACAGCCACCAGAAAGTGAAAGAAGAGAACAGGAACATGCTCTTGGCATTGAAGAAACCCAGATGCCATTAGGATTATGGTTATTTTCCCCTGCTGTTTAGAACACAGACCAATACCTTTCTAAACACAAGGCTAGACTTTTCAGGCTGGAGGACTCATTCTTTCAGAGGTGTAATGCTCTTCTGCCTACCAAATATTCAAATATTCAAAAGGAATGTTGCCGACACTGTTCAGCCAGGAAACCTGACAATCCATTGATCTCTTCCTTTCATATTTCATAGATCTATTTCAATAAGAAATGCAAGGACAAGGAAAATCTATGCAGGACATATGTAATGGTCAGACTGGGTTGGAGAGACTGAAAAGGCAAAAAAATGCAAACCATACTGAATCAGTACATTTTTTAAGAGCTCTGCCAAACTGTATCAGGACTGGAAAAAGACTTGAATCTTAAGCCCAGACAGCATAGAGACTTCTAGTCCTTTACTTTCCAGGAAGGTTTTTGACTAAGCAGGCAGCTTGTTCTCCTTTTTCCATGCTGTCTGAGCTCCCCAAAGAGGAGTGAACATTTATGGAGTTAATTGTTGTGATGCCAAAATGAATTTTACCTTTTTGCTTTTATATTTCCTTAATATATATTCATAGTTCTATGATTGTAAAGTTATAAAGTTCCTAACAAGCCCCAGTACCTTTCCCTATCATTTTCCTTCCCTGATAGGCAGAAGGACAAAATACATTCCAGAGGCTCCAAGCTGGGGATCCAAGGCTTCTGTCCTATCTTGGTTCTTCCTGGGAGCCAAGGTTGAAACCAGCTCTTCAAGACACATTTAAAAACAAAGTTTAATTCCTATCTAAGGGGGAGGGTTTAGAACAGGGTTGAACCCCTTTTCCCCTGAGAAGTGGGAACAATCTTGCCACTTCTGTCTCTAATTGGTTATTTTTGTTAGTTATGCTAATTTGCTAAACTTATAAAATTGTTTTCACCCTGTGCGGGGTTGGGCATTTTCTGTATCTGCCCTTGGAGGCCTCCGATGAAGACCAGCCTTTATATTACCTCCAATACCAATATTGTCTTGAAAGTGTGTTGCTCTCTTTCTAGGTTCTTTAAGGCATTAGTTTGATAACAAGTATCAAACTGTGCTGTAGATTGTACAGTGTTCCAAAAGAAGAAAGGTGGAAGGTGGCCAGCTCATCTGGGCTATTTACTTTGCTTTTTCATTTTTCTTCCCTACCTTTTGCTTTCTCAGAATCTCAGAAGTGAAATTTTTGGGGGATTTAGAAACAAGGACTGAATTTACCCTTCCTCCTTAATAAAAACTACCACAACCAAAGGACAAGAATAATCCAAAGACAGGAACCGGCACTAGGCTTCCCTCTCAAATATGGCACATTTCAGAGGTATCATTTCAAAAGTCCTCAGAATTAATCTTCAAACCACTGTAGCAGTTTCACATAGGAAAGACCACTTGGTAATCTTCAGAGGAGAAAGAGTAAAAAACGGTAAAAAAATTCTAGGCTGTCAGTTTCTCTGTTTGAATTGCAAAAATCTTGGCAAAGTGAACACACCAATCAAAGAAATTATCTGTACTTTTCAAAGTACAAAATACTGTAAGTACATTTAAGTACTACATAATACATATATATATAAAATACATATAATCCTATCTAATAATTAATAATTTTCTTACAAAATTTATAGTTACTATTACTCAGAAATAATGAACAAATACTTCATTTTCTAAAATCACTGAGCATGTATCTCTCCCAGCATATCAGATACTAGAGAGCAAGCTACTTTGAAATACATTGGGAGTATTTTCTTATATCATAGATACCCAGGTTTCTACACAACACTGGGCTGGAGAAAGAAATAAGGATGGTGAGTTCCAAGATCTGTAGCTGTGTAAAAGTAAACTGTTTGCTCCTATGGAGGATCTTGAACCTGTTCAGGTTTGGGGGGAGCTCTCTCACCTCAAAACAGCTGGCTGGTCTGGGTTTCCAGTCCAGCAGGCTCCTAGGACCCATGGATGCAGGCACAACTGATTCAGCAGCCCAGTTCCAGGTAAATGATATCTCTGGACTATTTTGCTATTTTCTACTATTTCACTCATCTACCTGGACTCTACTCTGCCTTCATTTTTTGCATGTCTTCCAGACCCTCAAGCCTCCAGCTTCTCACAGTCTATTTCCTCCATTTTCTTCTCTGCTAACTTGAGCCTTTCCTTCCCTTTTGTTGCTTCTACCTTTCAGGCTGATTAATTCCTGCCTGTTTAAATCCCTCCTAAACAATTAAGAAGTAAATACACTTTAAGGCATCATAGCATTTGTGAACACTGCTTATACATTGTTACTGTGCCCTTACTTGGTCTACTTCAGCTGCAATTTCTTTAGGCCAGAAACTGCACCTAACTGAACACTGCATGTTGTTAGAGCAGGAGTCCATTCCTGGCATATGGCGCAGACCCCATAACAACATCACCACTAATTTTAACTCTAAGCAATCTTTAAAGTGCTTGTTCTACAATACCAGCTTTAATGATTTATAGAGCTCTTTAAATATTAAAACTGTTGAAGAAGGTAACCAATGGGTCGTATGTATTATCCACAATTGAGAAAAGAATGTAGGGTGAAATTAACTGTGGAAGAAGTTCATAATTTTTGCTGTTACTGTTGCCCAAAGTGAAATGAAGCAATTCTGAACAGTGGTTTTATGAAATCTAATTGTATTCCACTAACATTGTACCAAGTACCTCACAGATTTGGATATATATATCAGAGATGGCCAGGAAGTATCCTTACATAAGAAATACATACATGAAAAATTGAGGAGTACAAGGTGGGGGGTGGAGATCAGGGCAAAAATTGCCCTGAGAAACACAGCTGCATCTCTTATCTCAAGGCCACCACAGAGCTGTCTAGCATTTCCACAAAAAAAATTGGTATTTTTGTGCTCAGATAATGTCAATGCTTCTAGGACACATCTTTACTGTATAAACACAAAACTAGTGTAAAGTTCACTCTCAGTGAGTCTCTCAGACTTCCTGCTACCACCAGACATACAGCAAAGCAGAGACAAAAGCCAGTGTTTCCAGCATTCACTATTCCTCCCTGCACTCTCTCCACTGCTGCACAGAACCCTGCATCTGTGGGAAATTGTTCCAGAGCAGTTCCCACCAAGTCACCAAACCTTCTTGATAAACACAGTTTTCTCAAATTCTGCATGGCAACTTTTCTGAGTAAAAAAGATTATGCTCCTTGGGAGGTCCAGTAATGTGACAGATATCTACCCATCCTCCAGAAGGTAAGCCAAAATTTTACATTTAAATACACTCATTATAAAAAGTGAACATAGACATCTGTACACAATCAAACCTACAGTAAGGAGAGATCTAGAGCTGATCAGGAAGGGCATATGTCTACATAGGTAGTAAGATCAGGGCCTCAGAGCAAGTATCTTTGTGTCCATTTTGCCTCTTGAAGAGAAGTATAAGGACTAAATTCCACATTTTGTGGTAAAGGCCAGGGGTAAGTGTAGGAGAAAGTAGAAGAGGGATAAATCTCTAGTTCCTGCATCCTAAGCCATCCTAAGCATAAAGCTGCTGGGTATTGGGCATGTAGATATTCTCCTTTTCCTTCTTGCTGCTAGTGTACTCTACTGAAAGCTGATTGGAGGTAAAACAAGTAAGAAGGAACCTGGCTTCAGCCTTATGATCAGAGCTCTCTGCTCTGAGGAAGGTGATTTGTGATTTCAAACCAGATTCTGTGATTTTAAACTGCTTTACTATCTTTCAATGGCTATCTAAAATGAAACAAATCTATGTTTCTGGAAGCAGGGAAGAGAACAGGAAACATATTAAATAAAAAAGCTCCTGTGCCACTTCAGCCCACAGAAAGTACTGTAAGTCTTTCAACAAATTAAGGAGGAAAAAAGCTTTTCAAAATATCCAACCTACCAAAATTCAGGTAAGCACATGGAAATTTTAGGTTGTAGACAAAATGTACTATAAAGACACTGAGAGGTTGCCAGCACTATTCTAATAAGAGTTCTGCCAATGCTTTCACAGAAAGGGAAAGCAACAGGTGAATGTCAGTATTTGAAGAGAAGGGAGAGAAACAGAATTCTCAAAAGAACCCATGAAAACATGTCACTTTATGGACTGGATAAGGAAACAGTGATTTACTCTAGATCAGACATTTAACAAATTCCTCACACATCAGTCTGTAAAAGGTTCAGGTAACATCCCTTAAAAAGTGGCAGAGCTGGCCTTTCATATCTGAGGATCCATTCCTTTAATTTCATAAACTGTACCATAGACTTCTGCAGGAATACTTGGGTTATGCAAAATAATCAGGGTTAAGAATACACTACTTCAATCTCTACACTGATTTCCAGTAAATTGTCACCAACCCTACAGTATCTGCAGAGATGACTTAGCAATTAGATCATGCTACTATAATTCAGTCAGGGAGCTTGTAATTCTAGTAATTCTTTAGTTTTCAGATATTGATGCTATCTGATTGTAAACATGTTATCTGGTGAAATTGAGTTCCTGGCTCTTATTTAGAAACCAGGATATATGATCCAATTTTCAAATGCTAAGCTGTAAGCAACTCTCACTAACTTTTCTAGGAAGTATTTTCTGTTTATAGCTTTACAAACCAATTACATCAATGTGCCTAAATATAGATGCATGAGCTTGATTTTAGACCTGAATTTATTTTGATTTTAAACCTTCAAGTTGCCTGAAAAATAAAACTATTACCTACATGTCTACTGACCACAGAAAAATAAATATAGACTGATTCTTTCAAGGCATCCCATGCTTTATTATATTATTCATGGAAACAGTCCATTTTTATATGCTGCTGAGTCAGGCACAAAATGGCTGATTTAAATTCCCACTAGAAGAGCAATTATTACTGTGAAAAACATTCCAGGATTTCATCAGATGTGCTGGCTAAAATGAGAATACATGATTTCCACAATACCTCTAACTGAGTGGTGGAGTGAACACACTTCAAAGGCAGGAAGACTAGGGGAGTGAAACCAGTGTGCTGGTACTGCGTGGTACAGGGGATGAAGGTTAGCTATCAAGCTCCCTCAGTTCCACACAGACATCATCAGAGCACTAGGTTTGAAGGCAGAAGGCAATAAGACCAGGTCCATAAGAGATGAGCGTAGGGGCAGCATACCACAGTTGGGGGTGAAATCAATAGCTCAGCAGAAGTTCACCTACACCACTGCACACAGTATGCATAACAAACCAGAGAAGCTGGAGGCCATCGTGCAGCCAGAAAGCTATGATGCAATTGCCATCATGAAAATGAAGTGGGATGACTCACAAGACTGGAGTGCTGCAATTCATGGCTACAAGTACTTCAGAAGGTGGAATCTTTGATAGGTAAACAAGTGGCTGTACAGCTGGACCCAGAGACTTTCGGTGAATGAAGCTAAATCCAGTTGGCAGCCAGTTGCTAGTGGTGTTCCCTGGGGCTCAGTTTTAGGGCTGGTCCTTTTAAAAATAGTTATTTGATGATATGGATGAGGATATAGAGTGTACCCTCAGTAAATTTGCAGGAAACATCAAATTGGGTGGAAGTGTTGATCTGCTCTCAGCAGATCGACAACTCAGTCAATGGGCTGAGGAAAATAGCATGAGGTTCAATAAGGGGAAGTGCTGGGTCCTGCATTTGTGTCCCAGCAAGCCCATGCAGCACTACAAGCTTGGGGGAGAGTGGCTCAAGAGCTGTTCAGCAGAAAGGGACCTGGGGATTCTCAGTATGAGCCAGCAGTGTGCTCAGGTGGCCAAGAAGATCAATGGCATCCTGTCCTGTATGAAGAACAGAGTGGCCAGCAGGACTAGGGCAGAGATCACTCCTGTACTTGGCATTGGTGAGGCCATACCTCGAGTACTGTGTTCAGTTCTGGGCCTTTCACTTTAAAAAGGACATTGAGGTGCTGGAGCATCTCCAAGGAAGGGCAACAAGGCTTGGTGAAAGGTCTGGAAAACGTCTCTTATGAGGAATGGCTGAGGGGCTGGGTTTGTTGAGAAGAAGGGCTCAGGAGGGCACTCATTGATCTCTGCAACTACCTGAAAGGAGGTTGTAGTGAGGTGGGGGCCAGTCTCTTCTACTGTGCCTGCAGTGGAAATGTCCTTAAGCTGAGAGATGAGATTCAGATTAGATATTAGAAAAAGGGTGGTCAGGCATTGGAAAAGGTTGCCCAGGGCTGTGGTGGAGTCACCATCCCTGGATGTCTTTAAGAATTATCTGGATCTGGCACTGGTGTTGTTCAGTAAACTGGTGTTTAGTGGTTTAAGGGTTACAGTGTTAGTGCTGGGTTGATGGCTGGACTTGATGATCTTAAAGGTCTCTTCCAATCTTAATGATTCAACGACAGGCAGGGAAAAGGAGGTCATGGTGTGGCTTTGTACATTAAGGAGTCTTTCAACTGTCTATCAAGGATAATGATGACAAGGTTGAGTATCTATGGGTAAGAATCAGGGGGAAGGCCAACGAGGCAGACATCCTGATGGGAGTCTGTTATAGACAATCCAACCAGGATGAAGGGATGGATGAACTATTCTGTAAGCACCTGGCTGATGTTTCACAATTGCTAGCCCTTGTTCTTGTGGGAGACTAACTTGTGGGATGCCTTCTGGAAACTTAACACAGTGGAGAGGAGGCAGTCTAGGAGGTTTCTTGAGTGTGTGGAAGACAACTTCCAGACACAACTGGTAAGTGAGCTTAGCAAGGGAGGTGCCCTGCTAGACCTGCTTTTTGCAAACAGAAAAGGGCTGGTGGGAAATGTGGTGGTCAGATGACACCTTTGGCACAGTGACCATGATGTAATAGGGTATTCAATTCTTAATGAAGTAAGAAAGAAGTCAACAAAACCTCTACCTTGGACTTCAGGAGGATGGACTTTGCCCTGCTCAGGACACCAGTTCACTAGAGAGCCCTCTAGGAAACAATCCTTAATAAGAAGGGGGTCCAGGAAAGCTGCACATACTTTAAGATGGAAGTCCTAAAGGTTAGGAAAACACTCTCCCTATGTGCCCAAAGATGAACTGGGGAAGAAGACCAGCCTGGCTGAAAAGGGAGCTTTCA
>JANPWX010000105.1:778260-974945 GCA_024734555.1 Trochalopteron elliotii
AGGGAAGGGAAGGGAAGGGAAGGGAAGGGAAGGGAAGGGAAGGGAAGGGAAGGGAAGGGAAGGGAAGGGAAGGGAAGGGAAGGGAAGGGAAGGGAAGGGAAGGGAAGGGAAGGGAAGGGAAGGGAAGGGGAAATAAAACCATCTTATTTTAGCATGACATGTCGAACAATAACAGCATGAGCAGGCTTCCCTTGCCAAATGTCTGGATCTGTGACATCCTCAAGAAGAGGACAGTCGAGTCAGGCAAATTTTTTGTTCTTCTGCCCACTGTTCTCCCATCAAACAGTTACCACATCCCATTCTGCACTAACAAAGGCTTAACCAGGAAAGAAGGCCAGGACCAAGCCTTTCACAAGAACCTCCTACATTAAGGGAAGAACCAGACAGAGTAGGACCATTCTTATCTTTCCCTTCCCAGCACAAACACCCCGAAACAAGTGACCTCACTTTGTGCTGTCCAGCCTTGGATGCACAAGCTTTACTATGTCACTGAGCAGCACTGAAGTTAGCAACAGTAGAGACTGTACAAAAAGCTACTGTGTGCAAACAACTCAGAGCTTGGCAATACACTTTTAGAGCCACCTCTGTTCTAAGTTCAACCACAGGCCTTCTTGGGAAATAATGTAGTCCAAATCTGACCTGATTCCTTTGTGCTATCTTTTGTCCTTTCTGCCAGCGAAGAATGGGCTTCAGAGCAGTTAGTTCCTTGTCCTCTTCTCTTTCCATCACATGTTCCCCAAGGCTGTATGAAGCTTCAAATACAATTGGAGAGATGACATCCTTGACTCTTTTCTATAAGAAGACAAAAAGAATTTCACCTATGCATATAGCCAAGCAAGTTTCTATCTACAACAATTATACACTCAATTAAACTAGATAACTTAATTAAATATGCAATTAAACCAGATTCAACACTGCAGACAACAGACTTCTCTACTTCCTTTATCTCTCTCCAGGTCAAACGGGAATAAGCACATTACAAAGAACAAGTCAGCAAGTCAGAAGTTAAAAAAAAATTTTAGAAGTTATTCTTTTGGGACCTACTCTTCAATACACAGAAGCAGTGTAATATTTTGCCTGTCTATAAAATAAACAGGCAAAAAAAAGAAAAAAAATAGAAAGGAATTAAATTGTTCCTGCAGAAGCAAAGAGCAAATAATCTTAGTCTCTGGGGTTTCAAAATCCTAGACTTTCACTGAGATCACCTCCAGTGAGCTCCATTCATTAAAAGAACAGAAAACTCCATCTTCCCTTGTTGTTTTGCAGTATCAGTGAAATGAATGGACGAGTAAAGCTACTAATGTGGCTATAAAATTGAATTACAGACATGCAGGGGCAAGAAAATCCACCTTCCACAATGTTTCCCAAAGTGAAATTTATAGTTTCCCCCATCCTCAGCACAGCAACATTTTCAGTTTGTAAAAGAAGGAAGTTTTTCAGTTTCTTTATTTGCTTATTGTAGGCTTCATACCAGATGTATAGAATGGTGCCGTGTTATTTGGCTGATGGGACAAAAGGATCGCCTTTTCTTGTTGTTGGAGCCCAAGCCACAAAATTCATACGATTTGTCACAACATGCAATGCCTAAATCCAGATTACTGTGCCAGTACAAAGTGCTCACTGTGTTCTGTTCAGTCCTGACTTCCAAATCCAATTTACCAGAAAACCCAAGTGCAAATCCACTATCTTTTCGTAGGCAAACATTCCTCTTAAATTTTAGTTACTTAAACATAGCATTAATTCAGCACAGATGAAATTGAGGCAATAAATATATCCATAAGTAAGCACATCAAACTTTCAAATGGGCCGACTCTCAACTTTGCGTTGTGCTGGTTAGTGAGTTTCTCTGAACACAGCCCACCAATGACAAGAAGCAATTGAGAGGCAATGCCATTAAAATTACATCTTCCAGATGTGGGAAACCTGGGTACTAACTGGCTTTCAGACCACCTTGTTTGATCTATTTCAAGACAACTATTTGCTCTCTCCAATATCTGTCCACAGATCTCTGAAGTCAAAGATTAGTGGCTAACCAAATTTCCAAATCATGGGTTAGTTGGATGAATAATAGTAAATATCAGGCTTGGTGACATTTACTCTCCTGCACCTTCAAGCCAGCCCTTAAATTCCCTACCCTAATACAAATGTCTGCCAGTACTCTGAAGTTTAGACTGGACATTTCTTGGAGTGATTTGTGCTTTCTTGGTAAAGAACACTGATCAACAGCAGACATAGCAGCAGTGGTGATAGCTTGACCTTTTCCCAGTCCCATAAAAAGGACTGCAGATGATCTGCAGCACTGCTAATCCTCTCGGCAGAAGAGACACTCATACCTGCAGCCTCTTCCTCAATCCCATCCTCAGTGTAGGATTTGTACTATACTGAGACTACTAAATAACAACACTACAACTCACAGAAGCTGCTAGCTTTGCTCTCACAGAATATCAAGTGTATTAACTTAAGTGAGGACTGTTATCAGCCTATGTGAAGACTTGGTAATACAGACAAACAAGACTATAAAAGAGCATGCCATACAGCAACAGTCAAACACAAATCATCAGGCAAATTGCCACCTAATCCAACTGTATGCAACCAACTATGTAAACACAGAACAATAAAAATGTATGCACCTATCATTTTTGTAACTTTATTACCTCAGTATGATAAGAATAAGTACTTAATCACTCCTACGTGTCTTTATATGGTCTTGCAGGGTTCAGTCCAGTGCCCTTTAAAGTCAAAAGGTAAGTTTCCTATTGACGTTGATGAATATTGGAGTGTGTCTTTATTGTTTTTTGGTGTTCTGCTTGATTTTAGTGGTGAAATTGTGACTTCTCCGTCACCACAGCCCTGGGAAATACATTTCACATACCCATTTATCTTTAAGTAAGGATAAAATTATGAATGCTGCCCCGTTATTAATTTTGTCACATGTTCAGTCCCTTCAGCTCACAATACTTCAAAAATTAAGGCAACAGTCTGTGGCATTTGTCTCCAGTAAGACAGACAAGACAGTTCTGTCTCACAGATACACCACAGACTGTTTAGGATGTAAACACATAAAGAGAATAATTAATATTTGGCGAAGCACAATCTGGAGAAGTACTATCAAAATACGAAAATGGAAATACGATCAATTTCTTTCTCTTTCAGTCTACACAAATGTATTGCTTCCTGTGTTGAATCATATATTGATGATACAGCCCGCAGATTGCTTTTAAGTATTCCTCATTTCTAAGAGGAAGTCTTAGAATGAGAATAAGGTTTGAGATAGACTGAAAAATCCTTCAAGTCAAGGAAACTGTACGTTTTCTGTACAAGTTGCATGACACTGGATTTGTCAAGGGATATTCCACAAGCAGCTTTTACATGTAATCACCTATGGGCTGCTATGCTATGGAAGTGGCATAGGCTAAAGACATTTCTGAGCCCTGAAAAAACAAACCTGGTAAATCATAGCATATGGACAGCACAGCTTCAGTAATTGAAAAAAAGCTTGAAGGATGCTACAATGAGTAATATACAAGGAGTTCAAATTATGAACAGAAACAACTATGCAACTAGGGTTCAGTAAGTAACAGTAAATTAATTTAAGTAATAAATACTTAATCTGTACAGACTGGAGTCACTGAACTGGTGCAAGTTTTCACTGTGCCTGAATTGGAAAGCTTATCCTAACCAATGTGATAACAAAGGCTTGCTATCTCCTCTCACAGAACAATTACCTCAAGGAAATCTTTGAATGCTGTGGCAGTAACTGTTCATGGCCACATATTCCTTACGGTTTTTTTCTCTGACGTAGCAGGGGAGAAGAAAGCAAGAAAGCAAAGCGTCTGCCAGATTTATGACTGTATTTCTGTTTGACTTTAGTACCAAAAACTCCTAAAAATCTGAAAAGTAACCAAAGAGCAATGATCAAACGTCACATCTGTGATTCTGAACATAATTTGCAGTTGGAGTGTGATAACTGTAGGAAATAATTTTTGTCACTTTTCATAGACACGGCCTAAGGCACGTCATAACAACACACAAATATAGAGTCCAACATCCTAAAGGCACACTGCCTTGGCAGGCAGCCACTGCCTTCTAGAACCTTAACTTTGGGCTACCAAGAGCCCACACACATCAGGAATTCAAGCACATTTGGCTGGAACAAAACAGAGTTTTAGTCAAGGGACAGGATTTATTCTACTCATGGTGGAAGTGGTTGCCAGACTGGATATCATTTCAGCTTTCTTTTGGCTCAGCGCCACAGTACACTCAGGGGACTGTACATAAGCTCAATAAATCATTACATTTAATTCTCTTTCTTCAACAAGGTAAAAGTCTCCAGCAAGGACTCTGGAGAGTGCTAAATTCCATTTTTAATTATGGCCAGTGGGCTGAGAAATAAATTGAGATGTAAATTATGTCCACAATCTACAGCAGGAATAAAGGATGAAACATGGCCCTTTAAAGGAATGAATATGAACTACTTTTCAGCAGCAGCATCTGAAGAAATACATATTGGAAGACATACACATACCGGATGACTTCTACAGCTGCTTGGTGCTTTTGTACTTGTTCATGTCTTTCTGGAGTTTCTCTTTTCTTTCTCTGTGGGAAAGTTCTCTGATCTGTCTGACCTTTTTTCTACTCCCTCTGACTTGATCATCAGGATTTTAACCCATGCATGAATTCCAGAGCTTTTACTGAATCCAGCACAGCTTTTCAGTACTTCTGAGAATTAAGTTCTGTTTAGTTAAATGACAGCGAGTGAATTTCAGAACCTGTTTTTTAAAACACTCAGCTTGAAACTATGAACCAATAAGATCACAATGCTTGACTTTAAAATGGACTATCTTCTCCTGTTTAGAGCAGGAAAAAAAAAAGCAAAGTATTTTCAGGGTGTCCATGCCCTAATGTTACTTAGGGTTAGCGTTCAAAAGAATGGGAGTGCTTTCTTTACCCTTTTCCTAAATGCTTTACTCCAGCACAAAACTGTTTCCATTAGGTCAGCAACTCTTCTTGGCACACCCACTGAAAAGTGAAAAGATGTCCTGGGAAAGAAAAAACCAAATCCTAAATCTAGTTAAATAAACACCAGGCGCCTGGGAGCCTGTATGCATTGAGAGAACACCCTGAGACACTGAATGAAGAGCTGGAGTCAAAACCCAAGCTAAGTACATTCTCACTGTGAGTCTAAATGCTCACCATCCTTGTGCATCTGGATTCCCACTATCAGCTGGCAAGTAATAAAGGTATTACTCATGTGGGCATAGGAGAAATTGCAATCAATAGTGCAAATATTGCATGTTAAAAGTTACAAAGGCTTAGCAAAAATACACTATTGCTAATCTTCTCATGGTAATCAGTAAGTAAAGTTATTGCCTGCCATCCAAATTCAGTATTATGTATTAGTGATCTCAGATCTTGATTTTCCAGCTCTGCACTAAAATGCATTATGGCAATATAGTTTCATGTTCTTTTTATACATTTGAAAATCAGCTCTTTTATTGGACCTCCTGTTTTCAGTTATGTTTTTATTACCCATTCCCTTTCTCTCTTTTATAGTTCACTTTCAGTCTTTCATGGGGTTTTTAGATAAATATTTTTAGATAAATATTTTTAGAAAATAAGATAAATATATTTAGAAAATAAGATAAATACATTTAGAAAATATATAGATAAATAATAGATAAATAATATTTACAAAAATACAGAAAATTCTTTGACTATCTAAAATCATGTTACTCCCTTCTGAAGAAAACAGACCCACTGGATTAAAATGCCCAGCTTTTTCCTTGTACAAGGCAAAGCACAACAAATCTGCAATATATGACAAGACACTTGCAATACTGACAACACAAAAATACAAATCCTTAGAAAGCCCAGGAGCTGATGGGTATTTATGAAATGAAGATGTGAACTTAGGTGAGCAAAGAGAACCCAAGAAGGTGGAAAGGGGGTAACAATTCAAGCTTTTATTTATTTTGTTCTCTTTCTGAAAATATAATCTATTTCACCAGGGAACAGTATATGGAATAGAGACAATAATTAAATCCAGACTCTTCCTGCACATATATAATTTATCATATACTCTTTTTTTTCCACTGTAGTTTCTGCATTTCATATTCTGCTGATAAAATGTTTTATCAAAACAAAGTTTTAAAGAGATTTCCATTAAAGGTGTCTTAAATTGCACTGAGTTCAGAGTAAGAGTTAGTTCAACTACCTGTTTTCTTTTATACAGCATTTCCCTCCAACCCTGATTGAGAGGTCAAACACAGGGGGGCTGTGTATGAAGCTGTTAGAGGAGAAGGAGCTTAAGATCCTTAGCCCCTGAGTATATAGTATATAGGTCTGCTAAAAGATCAATACACCAATGGACCTGGGAAAGTGTTGTTAACTTCATGGTTAATTTCAACATTCATATACTGTATTTTCTTCTTCACTATCTTGCTTTCTTCGTGTACTGTATTTGCTTGTTCACTCTCTTGCTGTCTTCCTATATACATCTGGATAAAACCAGCTGTATGCGTCATCCAACCAACTTCCAGTGCAAAATTTCCCACACAAGCTGCTCTCAGAGCCAAGGACTGGAGTGATAACTGACTCTCCCAGCCTCTTCCTGAGGTCATAGCCCACGGGGGTGGCCAGGAGCCCTCCTTGCTGGTTCTATGCCCCTTTTGCTGTGGTATTTCAAACTGAAGGCATAATGCAGCTCAGCAGCTGATGACTGCTATTTGATTGACACTGAACGGCATTGTGCCCCCCAGTCTTTGCCCGAGTTCTTATCTGCTTCTTCACAGCCATGAATAAACCCCTGACCTACACTGTAAGAGAAAGCAGACATCCTTCCTTCATTACCTTTTTCTCATGATGGTTTTTCCTCTTTCTCTTGAAAAAAATATGGCAGAAGCACCTGGGCACATTTCAAGAGCCACCAACAAAGTAATCAAAAGGCTTCCCCCAGAATCTCTGTACAGGACACAGGAGAAGGACATACTTTTCTCTTCAGTGTTTCCCACTGACCACCCCACCAAATACCTGACAAAATGCCTGCTCCCTTTTGAAGGTGCCTGTCACTTCTCAGGGAAAATAACCATCCAAGACAGGTTTATATTAATTGAGACAGGATTCCCCACCCCTTCATGCATATGAGTCTGTGCTGATTTAAAAATGGTATTTCCCAATCTAGTGTTCCCACTGAATCACTCCAAACCATGCATTGCTTGCTTACTCCCCTCTTTCTCTCCTCCCTCCTGCAGTGGACTGGACTGGAGAATCTGAGGCCCAAAAGGGCTGAGAACAATTTACTGGAAACAGTATAAAGTATAAAAGTATACAAGTATAAAGTATGAAGTTCTTAAATATGTTATTCAACAATGATAAGGCTTTTCCCCCTTGTTTCATAGATCATTCAAGAAAGGCAGGAGCCTCCTGCTTAGGAGCCACATCAGCAAATACAGCTGTCCAGGTCTCAGATGGCTGGGCTAGAAGATATTATACAATGACAAAGGGAGACTGTTTATCCCCACGGATGAGAGCAGAATGAACAAATGTTTCTCAGGGGATCCAAGCAAAACCAAAATTTTCCCTTCAAGTTCAGTGGGCTTTAAAAACAAACGAGGCAAATATTTCCACAAATAAGTGGAAACCAGTTCCTCAGATCAAAGCTGAAAGCTCTACTCTGAAGCTGGAGATACATTCACAGGGAATAGAAAAAATGGCATTTTACATCAACAATATTGCATGAACTGCAATAAGGTTTTAACTTAATATGATTAGGTGCAGGTATTACAAGATTGCATCTCCTTTGATTACATGTTCTCCTTTGAGTACTTTTGATTAGTTTACACATTATCCAATGGGTCAAGTGTGTTTATCCTAACAGCAGCACATTCTCAAATCTCCATCTCTCTGTTCCTCAACATGTAAAATTTTGGTAACAACACAAATTTGTGACCTACATGGAAGACTTCTCTAGATGATATGCAGTGACTCTAAATGGATAAACAGAATATGCTGTGATTTGGGATACGAAAAGAGATTTCAGCAAAGCTGGGAAAGGGCAGAATTAGCCTCTTCCCAACCACAGGCCCTGACAGCTAAACACACACAAATCCTTGGGGAGAGGTCTGAAAGAGATTCTAACCAGTGGGAATCATAAAGAGAAAGTATCAGAAGATGTGAGTGGTGGGGGAATGATGAGGGCAGGGGGCATTGGGGATTGGCTTATTGTTTTATAGTTCGGTTTTCAGGAAAATAGAATATAACAAAAAGTCATTAAAATACAGGTTTATATGCATTAGATATTATCTTGCATTGTAGAGGTGTAAACTAATCTTGATCTGTCCAGATTGCTCTCCTTGGGTCTTTGGTGTCTCAGAAATAACCACTTCTTTCCTCCTGATTTGTACGGTACCCTGAGCACCATACAGACATTTTGTGAGGGGCTGTGATACAAAATGTCCTTCTCTGTATACAGCAACCCATGAAAAGCCAAGAGACAATCCCGTGTAGAAAGGCATCTCCTCAGGTCTAAGGCATAAAGCAACTGGAACCAGTTGCATCATGCCAAAAACTTGTCTGACACTGACCATGACAGACCCAGCTTAAAAGGGAAAAGAGCCCTTTGTTGCCCTCCAGTTTGAGTGCATGTAGCATAGCAACACTGCCCTTGGGTAACTAAACTTTCAAAGGCTGAGGGCTCAGCAGCACTAGGATTGGAAGCACTTTTGGTAACAGCATCAACATAATAAATATGATCACCCTAGCTATCAAACTAGGTCAAAACTGATGTTATTTCACTCTCAGGAGTGAAATCTTTCCTACTGAATGAACTTTGGAACATATATTTCCAAGGTCTGTTCATTTCCAAATTGGCTGGAATGCAGTGCTGAAGTAAGAGCAGACCAGAGAACAGTTAAGTGCATGGGAAGAAAAATATCAGACAGTGCAAGGAGCAACTGCAGAGAGCTGTAAGTGCATCAGAAGCATGGTACTCAGAGTTTGGGAAAGATAAAGTGAAGGGGAGATGGAAAAGACAAGGATATCAGCGCTACAGTCCAGGATGACAGAGCTTTGACCCTACAAGCAGCAAATACCAAATCCTGAAAATCACCACCAGCAACTCTAAATGCTTTGTCATACTTAAGAAAAATAGCTGTAGAGAGAGCTTCAGTAGTAGACACAGTCTTTCACAAAAGAATCACAGATCAGAAGTGTGTATCAGATTCCCTGCACAGCCTGCTCAAGCATCAATGGAGCTTTGCCTTGGCTTGGACACATAACACCAAGAGTGTGTTTTATTCACCAAACTATGCTGTGAGGGTAATGAAGACAAACTGCTAACAAGTTTCAATATTTTGAACTTTATCTTAATTCCTGTATTATTGATTCAAAAACTGTATCTTCACTCCTAGACACAAACCACATTCTGCCATTTTTATCTCACTGTCTGTGGGATTTCATCATATCTCTTTGTTTTGGTTTCAAAACTGTTTCAAAACTCATGTATAGAGAAACTGATATTGCTTTCCTATAATTTGTCTCTATTTTATCAACAGAAAAGTCTTAGAAACAAATATTGTGGTACTAATAATACTTTAAATTCTCCTCTCTTAAAAATAAATTACCCTAAGAGGCAGTAACAGACTGTATCACTTAGTCTACCTTCTTGTATGTCCCAGATGTTACAAGTCATTTGTCAGTCTTCCACCACATAAAATAATTTGTTTAGCTACAGTTTATTTTACAAGAACACATATAGTTAGGTCCTACAATAATCCCTCTTGAATTTAAAAGGCCCTGGGTCTGGTGGCTTTTTTAAATGTATGTGACATCACATTTCAGTCGCAGGTTTCTGTCACACCCTTCTCTGTTAGATTACAAATAGCTGCTTAGGTACCTCTTGGTCTTCATAAAAATAAAAACGCTGTGATTCATTCAAATTTTTAAGTGAGGCCCTCCCTTGAACACTTGAGCAGGTTATATAGTTTTTTACAGCATCATGTAAATAGCAAGCATCTCATCAGTGAACACACAATTCTATCCCCAGCAAAAGTAAAAATCTATACAGAAGAAGACTCACTCCAAGGCACCATCCTTTTTGTATGTATACCTAAAGAGCTCATTGCTTCTTTTTGCCAACTGTCATGCTGAGAAGTCATGTTCAGTTGTTGGTCTGCTATGGTCCTGAAATCCTTCTCAAGGTCTGTGCTTTGCAAAAGACAAGCCTGTCTTAGGGTGATTCATCATGATATTGTATCCCATAATCATCTGTGCCCAAAAATTCTTACTGTATCCTTAAGACCCTGCATCCAGGGGCCTCATTTACCTGTGTGTATGAAGGCTGCTTGTGCACAGCTGTTTGTGTGGTATTTATGCCAGTGACTACTTAATATTTGCTTAGGCAAAGGTTTCTCTTTCTTTTTAGGTTTGTTTTTCCTTGGCTCGGAGAGGCTGCAGTAGCAATCTTTGAGCTGCCTCGAGGACAAATTCCACAGCTGCTTGTCTGAAAAAAAAATGGGGGCATCACACTGGCAGAAGTGGAGCAGAGCCGCCCTGCTCCAACTCAAGCTGTTGCTAAACATGCCAAGCTGGGGAGAGGAAGACACTGAGTGGCTCCAGCCCAGCTGCTTCACCTGCCCTGCCAGCTGTATTGTGCCTCGCAGTGGGGAGGACAAGACTTCAGGTATTCGTCTGCTGCTGGAACTGCCCTGTGAAGCTCCAGCCTTCCCAAGATGGAGCTGGTGCAATCTTGTATCCCATATCTGGAATGGGTATTTCCAGGATTTTGAGTTTCTCTTTGTTCCAGTGGGTTGGTGAGGTTTAATTGTTTGATATCTAGCAGTTATTTACTTTTTTTCCCCCTTCCTGTTGGCATTCTGTTTGTTAATAAACCATCGTTTTTTCCACTTTTATCTATTATTATTAATTTCTTATTGCTGGAATGGGATTGTTGGAACCTTAAAGCAGACAACTCATTCCAGAGTGTTTTCCTTTGAATTGTCTCAAACAAAGACCAAGCCCCTTCTCCCCCTTCGTAGGCAGGATGCACAGTCTTTGTTCCTGGATGAGTAATCTCACACTTAAATGGATTAAAATAAACTTTAGTTAAGTGGCTCAGCATAGTAGATGATTCAAAGCACTTTATAAAAAAGTCCCTATACTCCCCTTTTAACCAAATATTTTTGTGTTATGTGCAAAATGTGGATGTAATTTTGTATTTATTTTCAGATTTTAAGAATTAATTTTAACCTTTCTACTGATCTCTGAAGAACACAATTAGAAATAACCCACTTAATAACCCTATACTGGCATCTCCTTTCGACATCTGTCTAAGTATTAACTTTTATATGTACAAATTTTGTGCAATCTTTTTTTTAATCTTTTTTTAAATCATAGTGCCTAAAATGTTAGGTGAAATTGCAAGCCCCTAAAATTCTATCACAATCTTCATAATTACCTTCACAGATCAAACTTATTAATTCATTACTCAGGGTTTGGGGTTTTTCTTTCTTAAATCTTTCTTTCTTAAATTTCTTTCTTGTTCCTTTAATTTCTTGAGCATTACATAGTTGCATTTCCATTATGTTGTTTATATGATGATGTCAATCTCCAACCCTTTAGATCAGCTTTCCTACCCTTTTTTGGTATATTGACATTTTAAAGCTCTCAGTGCTTCCTGAAATTCCCCTTGCATTGCAAGATTTAGAAAAAGCTTACAATATGGAGCCAGAGAGCTCTTCAGCAAGTTTTTGGGACTCTTACATTTCCAGACCATTCTAGTCTGTTTATTTCTGGTAAACAGTATTTGACATTGTCCATATTTACAAATGCAATAAAAGCACAGCATAAACTTCATGAAATATGAATACACTTCCATCCTCTTTAACAAAATGTGTAAGTATTTAATGAAGCACTTTTAACTCCATGTACAAATGATTTTCTTATCGTAATCAAATAATGGGCCAATATTATTGCTAGGATTTATTTCATTAATGCATCAGAACTTTATTCTGGAGAGGCTAGAATCACAAATGAAAGACCCTCACACACATTCTGAGGGGACAAAGTACAGCTGTTATACCACAAGTCCTAATGGCCTTATTATAGTAATCATGGGGTAGCCAGGCAATAGGTCAGTAATGTTTTATCATCTCCGAGAACATAGGGAAGGATGCGAGTTGAGAAAGCTTTCTAAAAATGCACTGCACTTCTTCCTTTCCTCTCCCAAGAAAAATGCATGTGTCCAGACAACTACTCTCAGCTTCCTCACTATTCAGACTAATTTTAAGCATGACAGCTAGAATTCTCCATAACCTGAAATCATGAAAACAGCTACAAATGAGTGCATGATGGCATATTTATATGCTAGACTTACTGGTATAGTGTGTCTCAATAGACATAGAGCATTTTATTAAAAATGGAAAAATGTCCTGTAAAAAGTTACATACAATACAGTAGATATTTAAATCTAGATGGCAGAAATTTACCTCTTCCCACAGGTAATCTGATTCTTTTAAAAAATACCTCAGTCAGTCAAGGAAGAATAAAATGAGTCATCACAAGCAACAGGATGAAAAGAAAAGGCTTACTTAGCTCAGTTTTGTTAAAAATATGGAAGGATTTTTAGGGTTTTTTTTATTTGAAGTGGTTGGAATGCTCTTTCCACAGAAACCTGTTTTTAGCACTACTAATCTGTAAAGAAGAGACTTCTCTCAGCATATGACATTTAAAAAGGAAACCAAAAAAAAAAAAATACAGCTCATGTTACAGTTGTCAGCATCCACTTCTGGCAAGTTCTTCCAAGACCTCTGAGAGGAAAACCCTTCTCATTATGCAGAAATAGCCCCCGTTGACTTTTCCACTCCTGTAACTGCCAGTTTGCAGCACATGTCATCTCAGAGGTATACCTTCACAACTACCTTTTACTCATTGACTTTTTTCATTGGAAAGGGCATTAAAAAAGATAATAAAAAACCCTAAACAACCAAAACAATGTAAAAATATATTACAATTCATCCAGAGGATCCTAAATTAACAATTGTTCACTGCTAGCAAGCCCCAGATTGTGGTAGATGAATGAAATATTTTCCTAAAACTTCAAATCCTTGGGAAAGACTATTACATTTAGTGTTGCTTAACCTTAATACTTTAGGAAACAGCAATTGAGGTATTTGGGGTATTCTATGTACACTACACAAATCACAATGTTTAACATAACCAATATTACCTGCTCTACAAAGACGAAATTATGTAAAGGCTGAAGGTTTGCCAGTTTACTTTCTTGGCTAGTGTAAATGGAATATAAAATGAAAAATGGCTACCCAGAGGAAGCCATGACTATCATAAGACTCAGAATAACATTTATGAAGGTTTGTTAATCTCCTTCTCTGGAAACCCAAAGAGAGGAAAATTGTTTCATTTTCAAACAAAATCAGGATTACTCAAAAAGTCCAGACATCATTTCTCCTGAAAAAAAGTAAAATCCTTCTTTGAAAGAAAGGAAAACCTGCACACCCAATTGATGAAATCATTGCCTCAGAGGTGAAGCACAGGTGAACATCACTGCAGCCATGCAGCCCTGAAAAACATTTGTGACATTACACAACCAAAAAGGTTACACCTTTTGAAAGTTGTATTTTACACATCCTTCACGTCCTTTCACGTTTAATATTTCTTTTTAAAGCACTTGGTCAAAGAAAATGTTCTTATAACTCTCCAACTTGATGGGTAGAAATTTGATGGGAGCTCTTCAAATAATTACTCCTGCCATCATGGGTTCTCACATTGGTATCTCAGAGGACAACCTTCAGTCGCAATACTGAGTGATTTTGTCAAATCCAAACCAAGCCAAAACTAGTTAAAACCAGTTTTCTCTGAAAATCCCTGCCTAAATAGCACTTGCCCATTTCCATTCTTTGTGTACATGAATGTACATATTTGACATCCAAATCAAATTATTACCCTTCCAACTGACCCTGAATATAGTTAGCAAATTCTACAACTTCCTCATCTCTTCTCTGTGGTGCCAGTGACAGGACCCAAGAGAATGGCCTGAAGTTGTGTCAGAGGAGGTGTAGGTTGGATATTAGAAAAAGGTTCTTCCCCCAATGGGTGGTGGCTGGGTGCTGGAGCAGGCTCCCCAGGGAAGTGGTCACAGCACCAAACCTGACAAGGGTACAAGAAGTGTTTAGACAACACTCTTGGGAACATGGTGTGACTCCTGGGGATGTTCCTGTGCAAGGCCAGGAGTTGGACTCAATGAACCTTGTGGGTTCCTTTCAGCTCCGCATATTCTGTGTTTCTGTGATTATTTTGGTCTTACATGAATGCAGATGCAGTTTGCATGCACAGTTTTCAAAAATACGCCCTCAGTCTGATAATTTCTACACATTGAAAAATCCTGTGTTGTGTCCTGAGCTCCACCCCAGCCTTGAGGGACCAGAAAAACCTATAAAAAGTATAACAGTTTTAAAAAGGCTCATTTTTCTTTCTATTTACTAGAAATGTAACATATTCTGCTTCTCTTCTGTGTTTTACACCATATTGTAATGCACTAACCCTTTATTACAGAAACATGAGACCTGAAATTTTCTGAAAGACCTCTACTCAATTAGCAATCATTGTCAAACTTCAAGCTTAGCCCCATTAGGCTTGCTTTGAAACTGTTTCTTAAACATGCACACACAAATCCCACATAAAATTAAAATTATGTTTGTCTCTCTATACATAACACATGGTCTGAATGTAAGGTATTACTTAGGAAGTGATTTGGTCAGTTCCCACAGAGAGTAAGTGGTACATTAACAAACAGACCCCCAAATGCATAACAACATAAACTTCCAGACCATTTGAAAAGAATGACATGGGAAGGGAGAATATCTTAGTCAATGAAAATTAAGGCTGTACATCTTTCTAACTAGTATTCCTAAAACCAAAATATGTTTCACATCTGCTATGAGGCAGAACTGAAATTGCAATCAGGAGCACCTGTTGTCCCATGATGCATGCAAAGTCCCAGTTCTCCGAACATGGCAGTAGGAAAGATCAAGAAACTATTTTCAAGGTCCTCTGTACAGCACTGCTTGTCTCCAAGCTCCTTTAGCCTGTTCTTAAAGTGAACTTCTGTCCTTCCAGTGGTACTTCCTTGTAACCACTGCTGCTACCATCTCCTGTGAGCTCAGGTTTGTGTATAATCCAGATCTGTAGACCAATCTCTATGTCCATCACTGCCACTTGAATAAAATGCAGCAACAATAGCCAATGATTTTAAGACAGCAAAATGATATTGCTACCTTCATATAATCTTGGGAGGGTAAGAATACATGTATACTTTTAAGAGCAGAGCAAGGCCTAGAACCAGTAGAACCCATACCTCCTCAACTCACACTTTGTTTATCAGCTCAGAGCTTGCAAAACTCTCCAGAGGGAATTGAGTGTCAGAAGGCCTTGACAAGGTATGCTGTGGAAGGGAAAGAGGTATGGAGACAGCTGTGGGAAAGGCAGAAAAATGCCATTTTTGCTTTATAAAACTTCAGTGGCACTTCTTACTAATGGAAACACTTGGCTTTTGGTCAGCCTGAAGAACACTTCCACAGCGATTTACAATAACGTTGTCAGAAGTCATTTATATACAAAGCAGTCAGACAGAGACTGCATATCCTGTAAACCAAAAAAGGAAGATGCTATGCATTCCTGATTTGGAATCATGGTGCGTTTTTTAACTCTCTTTGCTTTCTACCCATCTGCTAACTGGAAAATTTATATATTCAGCTTTTTCTTTTCTCCCAGAAGACAGACATAAAGAAATCTAAAACAAGATCAGCAGCCTCTGAACTGGAAAAAATATAAAGTGTAAAGTATACCCTTGCTTTCTTAAATCCATTTCTTTCTGTAATACAATACAAATATCTGGCTAGACACAAAGCAAGCGAAGTGCAATGAGGAAGGAAATGTTTCTGAAGAGAGTACGACTGGAGATAGTGCATATGAGAACTCAGCATGAAAAGCAAATCCATTTTTCTCATCAGACTTGAAGAGTAGCCTCAGAGCCATCTATGTGGAATCCTGCTGCAGACCATCCAGGCACTAAGCAGATCAGAAATAGAGCTACAGCTGAGGCAACTGGTCTGTGAATGGAATATAGATCATGAGAGCTAATTCCAGCTACATGAACAATGAATCAAATCCTTTTTATCTACCCATAGGTTACTTTAATTTTCACCTGACCCTTTCCTCATCGGTAAGTGCATGTGGAGGGAAAAAGGAAATACACAAATGGGATTCTGCTTCTCTGAGAAGCACTCTTGATAACCATCTTGTTTCACTTCTGTTGTAGTTATTAAATGTATCTACCATCCTTCCCCTGTAGTACCCAAAGACTCCAACTTAGCCAAAAAAACCCCTCAGATTAACATTTTGGTAGGCTTTCCAAGCTGCAAACAATTGAAAAGGGCATGTTCACCAGTTAGGACTTATAGGAAACCATCATCTTGAATGTGCACCATGAAAAATAGAGCACGCACTGGGAATGATGACATTGCCAAGCCATGTTGTTGGTGAAGGACATGTTTGTATTTCCAGATTCACCTTTTGCTCCAGAATGTATGTGTACTCTTTTCACTAATGTCACAAACAAATCCCAATCTTGTTAAGAATCAGTTTAAAGATATTTGCCTCTTTAACCAGCTATTGGCACTTCATGATCTTACTTTGGCAATGTGGATTTAAAAAAAAACAACCAAACAAAGCCGCACAAAGCAAGCAGACAAACAAAATAAAAAATGTCTTCCATAAACTCAGCCAAAGAGATTCCTTAAAAAAATGTACCAGAGACTCAAAAGCTCATGAATATCACTATATGCTGCTTCAGCTCTCAGCTTCAGCTTCAAACTAGGACAGTGTGCTTGGTCTTGGGGCTTCATCAGACTTTAGTGAGGGATTTCACAAGAGCATGTTCTCTGTGTGTACTGCCATCCAAACTGCATTGTGGCCCTCACCAGGGCAGTGGGTTTCCCCACAGGTGCTATACATGCTGAGGTAAATCCCTATTTTGAAAACAGTCTGTCATGAGGGGCAGATGGACAGCTTGCCTGGGAATTATCCTTGAAGATGTCTACTCTTGCTTTCTCCTCAGATACTTTTCCTTTCAAATACACATTTTATAAACTACAGTGTTCGTAACCGCTTTCCCACGCACTCCAATAGAATAGGTGCTCACTGCAAGTGTCATTTAAAGATTGAAAAGATTTTACCCTACTGTGATACCTTCATCATCACGTTCATTGACATTGCTCAAAATCCAAAAGCATGGCAGCTCCCTGCCACTTTTAGAGGAAGATATACACTGTTTCTTCCCATCACACTATCCCCAGGGCATCCTCATTGTGTGGTGTCAGCCCCCAGCTACAGCTGGTCAGAGAAAGGTAATTTTTCAGGCTCTGATTGTAAAAGCCCTTCATTTGAAAGCACTCAAAGACCTTTTAGACCTTTATTACTGTGAACTTACTAGTAAGTATTTTTGTTTTTCAAACTTTTAAAATATACTCCTTGTGAAAGACTAGTTTTGTCTTCTCTAGCTGCATTTACTCATCATGTTCAATGCAAACTGTGTAGATGTTAAAAAGATGAAAAAATAAAGTGGTTGAAAAATGTACTTTTCCAACCTTGCCTAAACCCAAAAACAAGTAAAATCTTATTTCCTCTACACATCACAGCCACACCACTTGGAAAATTTCATTCCCCAAACAGCAGCCTACCAAAAAGGCACAATAGTGTGAAAAAAGGGTGCTATAATTGAAATCCTTTTGCAGCCATAATTATTGTAGTTGCTATAAAGCCAAAGCTGTAATTTTGCAAGGCAAACTAAAGTGAAAGGAACAAAACTACTGCAATTTTTTTGAAAGCTATGAGGAAGGGTATTTTTCCTTTCCTGCTGTTTAATCAAAGTAGTGAAGACTGGGGTCATGAAGAGTCATGAAAGCTGTACTACTGTTCTCTCCTGGGATTCAGACTTGTCTGTATTTTTGCAACATAACACAATTAAATTATATTCATAAATCATCTGGAACATTACCGAAAAAAAAATGGGGGGAAAGAAATTCAAGTCCCAATCTATAATGGCTTAAATTCCTATAGCCACAGAGTAACTAATAATTTACATACAGTAGTTGAGAAGAGTGTTGCAAACTAATGAAAAAGAGAAGAAGCAGGAGAATGAACTCCATCCAAGTCAGTCAGGCAAAGCAAAGTTGCAAGGGGGTATCCTCACTGAAAAATGCAAGTTGAAGTATGCACACAACCAACCTCAACCTCCCAGACCTCATCATCATCTAGAGAAATCCAGAAATGCAGCTAGAACTCAAATCTTTGGATTGGAGAACAGGTTTTGCTTTGTTTGGCTACAGAATTTCCATTGATCGGCTTATTTTGTCAAGATTTTATTTTTGCTTTTCAGTCCAATAGAGACTAAAAATTTTCTGAAGACAACTGAAGTTATGATGATGATGATGTTCCAGTCCTTCTTAGGGTGAGGGGATACACTATCAATGCAAGAATCTCTGCTTTGAATATTTTATCCACACGTGTACTTCCCAGTTATTTGCTGAGGATATGGGATATCAGCTGAAGCATAAGGAGACAGTTCAGGGTCTCATGTTTATGTTTGCAGCTAAAGCAAGCAGGATTGACTATTTGCACAGGATTCAGCACTGGTACATGATCAAGCAGCATTTTAAATTTGAACAGTATTGGCTCAATTTATGAGCTCTGAGTTTTCAAAATGGCAATTATATGGAAATATTAAACATAATCATACTTAACACAGATTTTGAATGTAAAACCTTATTTGTTCTTCATGTATCTTCTGCAGCTGGTTAAAGGATATGTGTTTCAGGTTTTAGGTTTTTTTTCAAACTATAAAAATTCTATAGAAAGACAATGTGTTTTATTTTTCCTCTATTTGAGATAAATTGCTAGTTTAGCCAACAAACAAACCTTTGTAAAAATATCCATAAATCACTTTGTACCATAATCAAGAATCCATTTAAAAAAAGTAGCAAAATACCTGTAATTATTTTGTCCCCATTTACAAGAGAATAATCAATGCTACTTTTGGTCACTTGATCTTTGAGGTATTACAAAAAACTAGAATTATTGACCTCTTCCAAACTACTGAATTATAAGTCATTTTCTTAAATACAGTATGTATATTCCTTTCTTTCACAGCTTCTCATTTCGCTAGATAAACCTATTTTCTTTGAAATAAAAAGTTACTGACTATGCTTGTAACTACAGATGAGCAGGACTCGAGACTGGAAAACAGAGTTCCTTGAATGTGTAAATAAAGCAAGGAACATTTGAAATAAAATAAATGGGAATAATCTGCAGGATTTGGAAAAGATCATTATCTAATTGTCTGTGTTACATCTCAGGAGTATAATCACGTAGTGCTAGCTAAACTAGCTTTAGACTGAGTTCCTGATAACTATGTAGCAGAAGTTTTTTAATTTGAGGGACTCCTGGATATTTTTGAGTGGAAAAGAACTGCCTGCAGAGCTAGAGAAGAAATTTGTTTGCGTTTTCTCCTTTTTTTTTTCTTTTTTTTTTTTTTTTTAGCACAATCTTTAGCATATAGTCTTTGCCACTTCCAGCTTCTGGAAGGGATGCAAAAATCTTGATTTATTGACTGAAACTATCATATATTATCTCAGTAAACCCACCTCACCAAAGATACACTGTGCCATGGGGACATGCTTTTAACAGCACTTTCTCCACAACTGTTTTTCCCCTCCAAAATTATCAGTCATTGCACTCTTCCACCCTGAAATCCTCCAAATTCACAGACCCAAAAATTCGCAGGGACAGATTTCCTGTCCAAGGATAAGCGGTGGTATCTGTACCTCATTAATCCCTAATCTCTGCCAAGTCTGTGGGAACTGGCCACTACTTACATCTACCCTGGTGATTAATAAACCAGCTGGAGTTTTAAACGAACTCCAAATGCATCCCCACCTTCAGGGATGGCTATCAGAAACTGTGTAGCAGAGAGGTTTCACATGTCACAACATCTAGAGAGGACCCTGTTGTTCAATGCCACCAGGGCTCTGTCAGGGACAATGCAGTGCCTCCCTTCTGGGTGCAGCTTTATACACCAGGACAAGGGCTGGGTGCAACTGCTTGTGGAAAAATGGGTTCACTAAAACAGAAAAAAGTCTCTCACATGTGATGTGAAGTAGTTCCACAGAGCCTCCCCTGGATGGAGAAACACACCGTGGATAATGCTGCTGCTTAAACAACCATTGTCAATATTATAAACAAAGACTCCAAACACAGTTGGACACAGAAAATTAATTCCTTTGACAGGGGTAGAGGGTTTCTCTACACTGGCGGAAGAGACCATGGAGGGAAAATCAGTGTGGGATGCTGTAATGGTTTCACATTTGCCAAATTCTGTTTGCCAAATTTAGTGCAGTGGTTTGAGTGTCTTTTCTGCTGTGAGATAGGATCAGGAGAGAAGCAAACCAGGCCCACACTTAAAGGTTACAAAGATAGATTTATCAACACACACTGAAAGAAGAAAATGAGAATCAAAATGAAACTTTCAAACCACTTTTCCCTCTCCCCCACAAATGTTCACTTTCCCACAAACAACATAAAGAGACAAAACCTGTGATTTTCAGTCAGTTTTACCATTTAAAAATAATCTTTCATCAGTTCTTTAGGAGAGGAGTCTCTCTTAGAACTTCCATGGAATTTCCCTACTGACAACATAGAACAGTCCTCTTGTGATTCTTAACTTTCACAAAAACAGCAGCCCAGGAAACCTGCTTCTGTGAAATTCCTCCATTAGCAGCTTTCCCAACACTGCATATGGGTCATGTCTGCTTATTTTAGGGTACCGTCTAAGGATACCTCTTCTAGTATAAAAAAAGGTTCTCTTCTTCTACTTCCAAAAATCATCTTCACTTAAGGAACAGAGGCCTCCCTTTTCCCTGGGAGCCAAGGGCTTCACATCACTTTATCTTCCTATATTCTCCATGAAATCTCAGTTATATCAGTCCATAACTATAAGTAGATCTCTGCATCCCCCTAACAGCATTCATATGTTACAGGGAAAGTTAGCCCACTCTCCATGGTTGTCCTAGCGTGACTATGATGCCTGTATCCCCACATCGTCTGTTCTGTGTTCTGTACCTTTATGACTGGTTCTGAGAGTGAGCAGGGAAAGAAGAAGCGCGCAGTTTGTTTTGAAAAACAGTGTTCACTCCTCAGGATCTTCTCTTGTCCTTGGGACTGTGTGGTTTTTTTCTTCTTCGTTGGATGCACGGATGGCAGCCAGAGAGAGTTTTTTCTTCCCTTTGTTAGTCTAGCTAACTGAGGCAAAGAAGCTTTCCTGGACTGTTTTCTTTCCCTTTTTTTCTTTGAGACTGTTTAAATCTGCTCTGGACTAAAAAAACCCAGGGGAGCAACAGGATCTTGCACCCATGGCCCACCGGGCTGGGACTCGGCATTTTCCAGCACCAAAGGGACTGGGACTGATAAACAGACTCCTGGCACGGACTCTCAGTTTTGCCATCTCTCTTTGGAGCAGTGAGAGGTTTTATTGTTTCATATTATTATTATTGTTATTATTATTATTATTATTCATTCTTTATGCTTGTGGGCATTTTGTTTGTTAAATAAATAGGTTTTTTTCCACTCTTCTCTGAGGGAGTTCTTTTCCCGGACTGGCTGGGGGGAGGGGCTGTTTGGATTTGCTTTCCAGAGGAACCCCATTCGGAGATTTCCTCCCAAATTTGCCCTAAACCAGGACAATGGTTTCACAAGAAAACTCTCTTTCAAGAGAAGTCCAGACAAATGAGGCAACTCCTCACTCCTTTGTCCCACTAGGACTTAACCCTCTCTCTTCACTCACTTGCCATGTCTTCTCTATGTTCACTCTGTCCCTTCTCTCTCACTCAGAGAAGGGTTAGGCTTTGGAAGCCTCATCTGCACAAGGAAAAAAGTTCCCATCTTACCCAGGACCTGTGGTGGTCACACGATCTCTGCCGGGGGTCTGCTCTGACTGCACAGCTGTGGAAACTCAAAGCTGTGCCGATGGGGGAGGCTCAGGAACTGCAGCCAAGATCTCAGTAGCCAGGCTAGTGGATGCCTTCCCCCTACTCCACCCCTTGGTCTCATAGGGTGGGCCTGGCTCGGAGCTGCTCCCTGGGGCCCAGGGCATGTCTCCCTCAGCGTAGTGGGGTGTAGGGTTTAAAGTTAGCTAGATGTTAAGCTGTAGCCTCCCCTTCCCCCCGCTGGGAGTTGAGGGGGCCTGTACGCACGGCCAGGCCAGGGCTGGCTTCCCCCCCCAACCACAGGGAGGAGTGGCAGGCCTAGCCAGCTGCCAGACCCAAGGGGACCACACAGGGGAGTGGGGCCAGCCCTGTTACCTGTTCCAAGGCAAGAAGGAAAAGGGCAGTTCCTGGGATCCTCTGATATTTAACCCTGTGTGTTCACAGAGATGCATAATTCCTCTACTGGCTATAGCAGCTATCACTTTCAAAACCAGTCACTAATTGGTTTAACTATAACTTCTGACAAAATCACTTTCCCAATGTCAAACTTCCACAGATGCCATGGGTCTTCAGGTCCCCCCATGGATCCAGATGGGTGCTCTCACAAACCACCCTGGCCAGGATACATGCTTTTACAGACCTGCCATATATAATTCAAAACCCTCCACTGATAAGCATACGTCTACAAATTCTCCACACCCAAGGCTGGCACACACCATGGCTGCATGTAGTTTGGGGCCAGGTGGGAAAAGCTGCAGTGCCAGTGTGTCATCAGGATTTGGCAGCAGGGAATGCACACAGTTTCTGCTGCCTCCCCCTCCTCACTCCATTTAAGTACAAGAGTGCACTAACAGTGTTCATTTCATTTCATTGCTGAACGGTGCTCAGGGCTCCTGCAGCTGAGTTGCCACTGGGGAATCATGCTATGGTTTTAGGGGGGTTTGACAGAGAAAAGGAGATGGCAGAGCGAGTGCCTACTAAAACTGTTCCCATGGTGAAATGCATCACAGACTGTGATAGTGATTCCTCTGTGACTAAGACACTGGCAGAAATTAGTATGATGACCTTTTTTTTAACTTGCTGTCCTATTAAAAGAAGTCACATCAGAATGACAGTGGGTATCTGAGACATATTTTAAAGAAAAATCAATAACAGAAGAAGACCTGAAACACATTCAAGTTTCAAAATATCAAAGGTATGCACATAAAATAGAGATATCTTTCTCTACCATAACTACCAAAATCTACTGATTGAAGGCCACCTATACCAAGGAGAAACACAGGTATAGGAAGATTTCAAGTCTGGGTGAAACACTTCACTGTATTTTTTCCATGACTGGCTTTTCTTTCAAACCCATACTCGAATATCTTACAAATTCTAGTGAAGAACAAAAAAAATGGTAAGAAAGGGCAAAAATGTCAAAAATTACTTCTTAAGTGATTTGTACATTTCTGAAGGTTACACAGATGCGAGTTCTTGGTCACATCTAAACTGCTAAACAAAAAACTCCCACAACAAAAAATTCCAACAAACTTTTCAACTAAATAAATATAATAGATTTTCACACAAATTACTTCCAATGAACCTAATTTTAATACTTAGGTGCAGCTTGCATGAGGTGCAATGTGGCCAAGTTCCCCAATGCACTGCCTGACCTGGCAGCACTTTTTCTTTTGGACTTCACCTGAAAAGGAGTGAAAGCTAGACAGGACTTTGATTCTGACTTCCCTTGTAGTTTTGAGCAAATTGTTTTGTTTCACTACCTCACTTTCTGACCCATAAAACAGAAACAAAGCTATTCAGCTATCTTAAAGGATCTTCTTGAGACTGAAAATTGTCTGCAAGACACCCTGAAGCATAACATTTTAAAATGCAAAGCAAAGTATTTTTCAACTAAAATTTCTAATGCTATCCTGTTTATTAACAAGAGGAAAATATCTGAGCTAAAAACAAGGCCCTGGGCTATTGTTTCCCATGAGGCTCACAGAAATACTAAATTGTCTCCAGGATAATCACACATCACTTAATTCATATCTCACAAAAAAAACCCTATAAAACCACACTTGGAACCAATTGCACTAACAGAAACAAGGCATTTGGGTGAATAACCCACAATCCTGGTGTGCATGCAGCACCACATGCTACATCTGACCAGTAGAAAGACAGTCCTACTCTTGGACTGAAGCCAAATCCGTGTGTACCAGCAGCATGGCCATCAGCGCAGCTGACCTACTGAAACCCAGGTGCAGGCTGTTTCTGGAAGTGGGGAATAGGATACAGGTTTTTTTTCCCCCTGTGCAGTATGTTGTAATTTCAAGTAAACCCTATGAAGGAGGGGAGGAAGTTAATGATTTACAGCCATTTATACAGCTTGTGCTGTACTGGAGAACTTAATCTTGCAAGATTTCCCTGACCAAGAGTTTTCAGAACCACTGTAGCTTCCATTACAAAGAAACCAAGAAGTGTGATGATGCTGCTTTCAGATTCAGCTGCATAATGGGTGATGCAATGTTGGCACAAGATAATATAGAGTGCAGGAAAAATCACTGAGATAAAAAGTAGGAAGAAAACTAGAGTGGTTACTAAATAAGACAAACAATTTTAAAATTAGAGTTGCAATGGGACATTAGATCAGAAAGAAATGCAGAACTTGCACCAGATGTTCAGCAGTGTTGCTAACATGAATGGAAACAGCGTAACTACTGGATGGATTATGGAGTTTCTTATGGTCTTGGGGGATTTTTTCAAATACCAAAAAAAACCAGAAACATTTCAAATTCAAAAGACATAGTCAGGAAAGATTACAGGTTTCATGAGAAACCCATGTCTGACACCTGTTATCCTGTTACCAATTTGTAACCCAAATCCAGTCAACGGAGATTTTTAAGAAATACAATAGCTATCATCATTGGTTTTGTGTGTGTGTCCAAAAAGCCCCTAAAAGAATTCTTTTTATTCTATTGAATATTTGTCATTCCACAAGTCATTCTTCTCCTACTGACTTCTCCAGTTTATTTCACCTAAACAAGAATGAAGTTGAATGGTTACAAGCACAGTAGCAGAAGTCACATTTGTCCCAGTGTAACCTTAAATCATGCGAAAATTGAGGAGCTCCAGTGAGCTCTGTAAACTTTCTATAGCAAAGAAAAAAATGACTCAATGTTGCAAACTCTGCTTGACATGACTGGGGACTATGGACTATTCAGTTTTTAGCATTTGACTCTTGCTGCAGCGCTTTAATTTTCTAATTCACAGTGTCTTCTGAGTTACAAAATCTGTGCTTGAACTGAACCTCAGGAGAGAAAGGGGTTCATGTTGCAACTACATCCTGTGGAGTTATCATCTGAGCATAGTCTCAGGAAAATAAGTGTAGAAACATATAAGATTAGTGACTGAATGCTGTGATTGGACTGCATAGTCCTTGCAGTACTATTTCAATTTAAAAATATAAATGAAACAAAACAAAACAAACAAAAAAACACAAAGGAGAGAGAGGAAAAAAAGGTAATTATATTAACTCCAGAATTAGCAGATAGAAAATTACTTGTTTCATTTTAGAATGCATCCAGAAGGCTGTTCCATCAACCCCTCATCTGGAGACTTGGTCTTTTAACCAAAAACTTGACATTTTTAGATTCCTGGCAAAAAGAAGGCACTACCTCCCTATTATCTCCAACTTCCAGTAAATTGAAGCGTTATTAGCTAGATGTTACTCGCTTTGGATTGCAAACAGCAAGTTCTACCTCAAGTGTCAGAGGAAGAGTAAGAGTAGAAATATAGATGGGATTTTCACAATTGCTCGGTAGCCTTCCTGTTTCCCAGTACCACCTTGCTCGGTAGCTGGGTAAATCAGTACTGAACATTAAACTAATGGACTTTCACCTAAACAATTCATTGATGCTCAGTTATCAAAGCAAGTGGACAAAAATACATCATATAACACAGCAGGAATCGCTAGAAAGGAGACTGGACACCTACAATGTCAGTTTGAATGCAAAACCAATTAAATGGAGCACATTTTCTTGATGACAGTCACAGTATTTTCTTTCCCAGTGGACTTAGCACATTTCATAAGAAGCAATGAATGCTAATCTGTAGTAGCCTAAAATCAGCCTAGTGGATCCTCAGGTCAAATTGGGGCTTTTTTTAGGTGTAGTCATTAAGGGAATACACCATTGTCCATTTTGTTTGTTTCCATTGAAAAGAACCAAAGCACCAAGACCACCACAGGACCTCACTTGCAAATCAAAATATACAGTGGGGAAACCCCAGACATCTGATCTATTTCAAAGGTCTATTTTTATTGCAAAGTTTTCCCACTTCTTGGAAAGCTTTAACCTTCCATGTTCTTTTGTGTAAAAGAGGGACTGACTTACCCCATGTAGGAGCAACTATAAATACCTAATCCCAAGTCCTCTTCACAAAAGCTGCAGCACTCAATATACAGTATTTTGGAGACACCTGAATGCTAGAGAAAGAGTGTAGCATGCCCTTTTAAGGAAGGAACATCTGTTGCACTGGCTGAGAAGCAGTTTGGCGAAACCTCCTATCCCCAAAGTAAAGTCAACTCATCAGTGTTACTTTTTACAAGCAAGGTTGCAAGACTTCCTCACAGTTTGAGGGGGGGAAAGTGTTTGGAATGGAAAATGAAGCTGCTGCCACAGGACTTGTTCATCCACTAAAACTTTGTTCCTTTCAGTACATAGTCATTACGTTATCTCATAACAATGCAAATATCTGGTTCTCTTTATCCTGACACTGTATTCTGCAGTTCATAATGATATAGCGTGGAACACAAAGTCTGTTTGCAACGCAGCCATCACCAGACTGCATTTCCAGTCTTCCACAGTAGTCTCCTGATTTCCATGTCTCCAGAGATTAGCAAATATGAAAGCGGCTATTTCAATATTGTCCTGTCCTGTGTAAAAAGGGAGTCGAGGATGATTTTTTTGATACATTTCTTGGACAAAAATAAGGCATGAACGTGGCTATATTATATCTGAGAACATGTTATTGATAAAGAAAGGTAAGTGCTCCTATTGAAGAGGGGATAGAAAAGGGAGCAAAGAGGAGAAAAGAGAGAAAGAGATAGAAGCAAAATACTGAGATAGATCATTACCACTATATCCTGGGCACCCTATCAACATCAGCTCAGCAGATGTAGCACACGTGATGCAAGCTTCGAGGAGTCTGCATGGCTCCTGTGGCAGCTAGGCGCGATTTCCAAACAGCAGCCGGCTGTGTGTCTCTTCCGTCAGTGAAGAACAGGTTGCCGTGGCTATGGGCACATTTGTGGAGCAGCTGCGGGTTCTCTGGGTCAGGGCAGTGGCTGCGGGCAGCAGCAGCTGCTCCCTTGGGGAAACAGCGGAGTGCTAGGTTGCCGTGGCATTAAGCTGCCTCAGGAAAGCAGTAAAGCAGGACAGGACAGGCGCAGACAGGGAAGCAGGACCATAGATAGGAAAAGGTGAGGGGGGAGGGGAGCCAAGCTGCCCCTTCAGGTGAGTCCCTGCTTCCTTCAAGAAACCCAAAGAAAACGACCCCTGGTTGTGTTGCAGTTAACTGCTTTTATGTGCTAAAGCTCCTTCCATAGCCCAATTTCCCAAGTATTTTTTCTCAGGCATCCACCCCACCAGCAAGTGAAGCTTTCTCTGCCCTGATCTGCTGTCAGGTGAGGTGTCCCTGGGGACAGGGCTCCCAGCACATGTGTAGTCCCTAGAGTAATTTTTCACCTGATGTATAACATATGTTGAGGCATAAATAAAAATCAGATTGGTCCCTCTCAGATAGCCAGCAGTGAAAGCCCACATATATGGGTTTAATTGAATATTAGGATTGCCTTTTCCTGCCATAATCAGATGCAGCGGTGTAACCCCAACACAAGAAGCCTGAGTCAAAGCAGCAGAGCAAAGTTAATATTTAGAACTACTTCAAGCAAGTGTCTGAGCACTTCCTACCCCCTGCAGACAAAAGCAAAAAATCTACTCCAAAGTCCCCTGCCAAATACTGTAAACAACTATGTTTCCTGCAATGTTAACAGATTATTGGAATAGGTCTTGGGTCTTCACTCACATACTCATTTTTCCCTTTCACATGAAGACTTGGTTGGGTCATTTTTAAACAAAACATGCCTTGATCCTAGTTTAGTTTGCTAATTGTTTCATTTTGAATCCATAATTAAAACTTTTAAGACAAAGTTACCAGACTTTTGCTTTTCTTTTCTCTTTTTTTTTTTCTGTTTCCCCTTTCTTCTTTAAAAGACTAAACAAACCTGAATTTCTTAGCATTTTCTGCCAGGATTTTGAAAGGTGTGACAAGAGAAGTCTAGATGAACAAATGAGAATGAAAACTTCTGAAAAGCAGGCAAGTCTTAATTACGACATGGAACGCCTTCCCTGTGATCAAAAGTAGTAGCTACTTACCCTCTAACACATAACACATAGAAATTAGACTCACAAGTATTTACTTAGATTCTTTGTTCCTATCCATCACGTCTGTAAAGCAATCAACATCACAGTGCTCTGTAGTATTGCAGTTTAGATGGATGTGACATGACACTCCAAAGTTCATATGGCAACAGCGAATTTTATTGAATACAGATCTTTTTTACAGGGTTTTCAAAAAAAAGTGCAGTTGATCCCTATTGGCTAAAACTTGATTACCACCCAGCTCACTGGCCAATAACTGCCTGCATACATGCTCGTAGGGATTGGCTGGCATCTGTTGTTTGAATTTGAATCTCTTGTCTTCAAAGAGGTGTTTACTTCTTTCCCTTAATGGCATAGGTTGGTTGAGTTATGGTCAGAGTGATTTATGACTGTGAGACCTCCAGGCCAGCTGTTGGCCACCATATGTAGCTACCTGGCGATCAGCCAATTCTGAGACATGAATACAACAATACCATTTTCAGTCAAAACTGCTAAGGGAAATCTTAAACTGCTTCCCCATCCTACTCTCCCACAAAGCACTCACATTTCTAACCCAGGACAAGAGCGATTTGAGCAAATCGAGTTTACACCCACTGTAACCCTGATTCAGGACACACCACCAAGGATATGATTTAACAATAAGGTTTTGGTGCAAATTTTACTTTTCTTCCCCAAGATTACAACACTTGAGAGTGAAGTGAAATAGCAAAGTGGACCTCAAAGCCAAAAACAAATCATCCCACAGCCAGCCTTGTGATGAGGGCTCCTCCAGAACCAGTGAGAAATACAGCTTCAACTAGAAGCCCAGACTACCTGTATGGGATTAAACAAACCACCAGGTATGATATATGACACGGGTCAATAAAGGACATCGAGGGAGTGGTTACATGAGCCAAGTGAAGAGAACAGCACTATTTCTGCTATATATTCTCAAGTTCATACACTTGATCTTTCACCTAAAATGTTTGTTATTAATCCTTCATGGTTTTTCTTCCTTGAATTAACCTACTCATCTTCTGAAGTTATTTTACTGTCTAACTAACTATCCTTATTTTTGTAAAACTATTCTAGCTTTGTCATACTCTTTTCTGAAAGCAAAGAAAGATGACAGTACCCAGGATATGCATACACCACAGAAATATCCTAAACATAAATGGATTTTTAGTTTGGCTCTCCACTTCTCTCCTAATTGTGATTAAGAATCAACATTTTGGCTGACACTTGATGTTTTCAAAGACCTAGCTATGATAATTTCAACATTTCTATACTGAATTTTAATAACCAGTTTAAACCTTCTAATTTTGTATATAGTGCTCGCTTATGCCATGAACATTACTGGGAATCTAATACACCATTTTAATGCCTATTCACTGCAAAATCTTTCTGTAAAGCTGGAATAACATCTTTTGGTTTTTTTCTACCCTGAATGCTACCATATCAATGGCACTTTTTTCTACTGTGAATTCTACTGCATCATCAGCATACTTTGCCATTTCATCATTTATCCCTTTTCTGTATCACTTGGGAAGCACAGGCTAACAGAGTTTTCAGTGACACCCCAGTTATCTTCAACTTAAAAAACAGACTAGTATTTCCCCTATTTAATCAGCTCCTAATTCCCAACAGTACCATTCATCTTTAAGGCTTCATTTCAACATGGTTACTTAACGAAAGAGATTGCAAAGCCTTTCTAGAAATTCATTTACACAATATCCATAATAGTATCTTCATTGACTCTTTCTAACAAATGAAAATAGATTTGTGAAAAAGAGATTTTCCCCTAAGAAAATCACATTGATTTTCCCTCATTCTATCATATGGACATAATAATTCTATTCTTTCTAAGCTATCTATCAGTTTCCTTGGTACGTAAGGAAGACAAACAGTATTTCCTCTCAATGAATTGTGTTACATTTGAATCACATTTGCCATTGTTTTGGTACCAAATCGCAAATTAAGGAACTTACGAACTGGAGTTGTTAGTTCACTATTTACTATTTGAGTTACCTTAGAACTTTCAGATGAAAACCAGCTCATTGTGAAAAATGCATACACAATTATTCATTGCATCAGCTGGTCACAAAAGGTCTTTGCTGCTACTTTGCCTGGAGACAAATCACCTCATCTCCCACCATTCAGTAAGCCTTCCAAACATCTGGAGAAAAACCGTCAATTAAAAGAATCCACTGAGATTTTTCTATCATGATTTTGCTATCTGTGAATTATCATTTCAGGACCTGATATTCTACAGATCTTTTGGATTCTAACCTAGGTTTCTTCTTCTCTTCATGCAGAGGGAAGCTAATATTCCTTTCATATCCAGGATTAATATGAAACTACTCACTGTCTTGATCAGCAGCTGTTACCCCCAGTGAACCACATATCTCTTTTTTCACTGGATTTGTAAATGCTTTTGAAGTCTTTGTCTCTACTACTTCTCTTTTGTAAAAACCTTTTCTAAAATGAAAAAGAAACAACCATTGTTTTTACCAGAATTAAATATTTAACTTGAAAATGTCTGAGTTATTTTGGTGAGGCTTTTTTCATGGGCAGTTTTGTCAAAAACGCTTCTGTTTAATCCAGCCTTTGATATCCCTTTCAGTTTTCTTTCTACTTTATCTCCCAAATTTTCCAGTGTAGGGCTGAGCCAAAACACATTTAACATTCACATAACCTCTAATTAACTAATACTCATGAGATAAGGAAATTACATCATGCTCTAACTACAATTTTGTAAATGAATCAGAAAACCAAAGTCTTCATTAAAGCTATAGTATGCTTCCTCTCTGTTCCTGAATCAGTCCTCATGGGCTGTACAAATATAGCAAGTCTTCCTCTCTGTCATGTTGTTCTGGCGTCTTTTCTGCTCTCAGCCATTTCTCTTCCAGCTGCTAAATGTTAGCTGATTCTTTTCAGAGCAGCCCCCTGTTTCAGTATATATACTTCACATATTTGCTTCACAGAAGCAAATAATCAGTTTACAGTCACATTGGGAGTAAAACCCCAAGCAGCATTTAGAATTGGTAGATACCATCAATGATGCGTCAAGGACACCTTTTTGTTTTTTTTTTTGAATGTGCAGTTCCAGGAATATGGAAGGATACATCAATGACAATTCCAAGATGCAAAACCACTAAGACCTCATGACCTTCCTCTCCTCCAGCACTCTTCTTGAAATAATCTCTGTAAGACTCAACACTCCTCTTTGCCAATTAAGCTCCAAGCAGACTCAAGCAGAATGAAACCAGTGTTCTTCATCTGCTGTCATGTACACTTGTCCCTGAGTTGAAGGGAAATGTACACCTTGACTTACGTCAGGGTAGAGCTACAGAATTTCCTAAGAATGGGGCTGTGAGTTACACAAGCCAATGAGCTTGTACAAAAGCTCTTGGGGTTTCACAGGTGAAAACAATCAAAGTAATCTGAATCCCTAAGATACTGTCATCAGTGTTTCTGTGTAACCCAGGAAAGGAGAACATTGATAATCTAAGCATTATTAGAGAAGGAACCAAACACTCAGAGGTTTGAGCACTGCCAGCTGTCACTGTATTTCCTTCTGTCGTGGTTTAGGGTAAATTTGGGAGAAAATTCTTGAACAGAGTTTCTCTGGGAAGTAAACTTAAATAGCCCCTCCCCATAACTGGTTTGGGAAAGAACTTTTTTGGAGAAAAGTGGAAAAAACTATTTATTTAATAAAAAAAGTGCCCACAAGCACAAAGAATGAATAATGTGAAATAATAAAACTTTTTGTTGCTTTGAAGTGAGATGGTAAATTTAGAAAGTCTTTGCTGTGGATAATTTAGCTTGTTTGGTCTTTTATTAATCTCTTTGGAGGTTTAGGCCCCAGTGGGCCACAGGTGTGGGTTCTTGGTGCTCCTTTGGGTTTTTCTAGTCTGAAGCAAGTTTAACTAGTCTTAAGAAAAAGAGAAAAAAACAGTTTAGGAAGTTTCTTTGCTTTAGTTAGTTAAACTAACTAAAACTACAAAAGATCTTTGTCTCGTTGCTGGTCTGTGCTTCAGACGGTTACAGTCCGGGAGAAGAAATGCAGAGGAATCAGGCAGTTTTCTGCAAAACAAACTGCGCTCTCCTCCCCCGCTCCTTCACTCTCAGAACTAGTCTTAAAGGTATTGGACACAATATCTAACACAGACAGAACAGACGACTGGGGATACAAGCATCATAAAGTCACCCTAGGACACCTTCTCTTCTGAGAATCAGCTGAATATAGCCATAAGCTGTAGTTACTCCTTGTTATCTCATATAAAATACTTTTTTCTAGAGTTCTTCTCACACACCTGACCCATCACACAACACACCACACAGTATGTCTGCCAGGGCTTAATAATATCATCTGAAATCACAAAATCTTCCCCAGCCCAGTCATTCCTTCTGGAGTTCAAATTTTCCCCTTATTCAAAAAAAGCAAAGTACTAACCCAGAAAAGGTTTTCAACATTGTTCCAGCTTCTCTTTGCAACCCTTCCTTGCCACTTTTATTAAATCAAAGGACTGTTTTTAGATCCAATAACATAAAAGAATTTGTTTGGCTTGTTAAGGAACCTGTTGACTGGACACAACCGCAACCATAACCACTATTTTTAAAACTAAAAGTAAAATCAGAATACAGCTTACATATTTTTCATTCTTTTGACAGTTACCAAGATATTAATTCTGGGACATTGCAATGATTTTCTTTCTTTTCCAAGAGGTGGCAGAAGAGGCAGAGTTTTCAAGACAGCTTCACTTTCATGTCACTTGCAACTTAATGAAATACTTGCTTCCTGCTTGGTTAGTAAGAACACTTCCAGCTGATTATGGAAACAGGAAGCAGTGCAAAGAGCTGGTTTCTTGAAAGTAAATAGTGACAAAAAAATGATTATTCAATAACAGTATGGTCAATTTAGAACCTTTCCCTCCTCCCTTGTGGTCTCTGGAAACAAATACACACCTGCAAATGAACACTGCAGAACTGCTTGCCCCTGTCTTCTTTCTATGAAATGAGATGTTTTGGAAAGCTGGGAGAGACAATCAACAGTAAGAAGAAGTGTCCTTTCCTAGGGCACTCTGGCTTTAGCTCACTCATCTTAAGAGTCTCACATCCCATTGACAATTATTTTTCTGGGCTCTAAAATGTCTTGCTCCTCAGTTTACATCACAGAGTCAGTCTCTCCTCCTAGCTCAGACCCTGTCCCTTTTGATGCCACAGTTTACTTGCTTGCAGGTTATCCTGCCTGCAATGTGCCTACAGGCACAGCTCTTCAGTATCTTTCTATGTGTCACTGTAAAATACATTGAGTGCAACCAGTTACTGAAAAATGTCTGTTAGGCAACTGAAGCACCAACAGACATGTCAAATTCATTAAAATCTTCTTTAAGCATCCCCTATGACACTGGTGTTTAAACTACAATTAACTTAAAATAGTGGAGAGGGTGAGAATATGGGGTAAGAATAGTGGTTAAGAACAGAGAGCTGTCTCAATCTGTGTCCATTCCTAACCACAGCCAACAACAAATCCTATCAGAGAAGAATAAGCAAAGGGTTACACTGAGATATCCCTCTCACAAACAGTCCCAGCTCCCAGCAATAAGGAAAGGCTCTCTGAGTCCAGGGCTGTATCTCTTAATTTGTCTTGGAAGTATTATGCATGGATTCATGTGATCACTTTTTGAACCCGGGGACATTTCTGGCATCCAAAAAGGACTCAATTTCAACCAGCTGCCATCTGCCATACTCAGTTAAGATTTTCCCAAAACACACTCTCAAGTTACCTAGAGTCATTCAGAGAAAAAGCTGTGAGACACACACTTACCCAGCTCATCTTTTAACCAAAGCCTCATCTCTGCCTCCTTTGGTTGTTCTCGGAAGCTAAGCTAGCACCAGCTGCTGGAGGCAAGAAAAAGCAAATGAAATATTGACTGCACCAATATCTGTCATGCTGGTATCTTCTGAGAAGGCTTGAGATATCCGAAGGTCAACATTTCATCTGAGACTCATTACTGGATGCTTAGGTATTTCTCTTTCATGCTTTCTCTGGTCAACAACACCTAAGATGCCTGCCTCATGGAGTCATCAGTCTTGTTTAGCAACACTGCTAGACTGCAGCAATGCAGCCCTCACTTTACAACAGTTAACTCCCATAAGTCATAAAGGATAACGTAAGCCTAGAATTTTTCAGTCCGTTTGAAATAAAAGTCCCTACAACACTAGAGCATTATCATGATAGGCAACTGGTTCATTGCTAATTCGGAGGAAGGAAGGCCAAAACCCAAAGCCCCATTTTGCTACATCTTTTTGGTCTTCAAATTTACACAGCTTGTTAGGCCTTGTTTTTATTATGAGATATAGCAAGGTCACAGCTTGAAGTATTAAGTTTGAGGCCCTCAGTTCAATTCTTTGCTATCAACTGGCCAAATAATAGGTAATCCTGCCTTTTTTAGAAAAAAATCTACATTGATAGATATTTATAATAGGGTTTACAAGGTTTAAGCTGTGGTTGTATGAAGCACTCAAATAGATCAAGAGTGGAAGAGCCTAACAGAAGGCTCCAAATAATGAACATGATTGACAGCATCCTGAAAAATGCATTTACAGAATGAAGCTGATGTAGCCTAGCTGGAAGAGTAGCGCACATACATAAAATGTGTGGAAGATGAGAAGAATTTTAAAGCCAACTCAAATGTGAAAGCAAATCAGTGCTTCCAACTTCAAAATAATGACATTCAGCTTCTGTGATGAAGTGCATTGGGCTTTGATTCTAGAGTGCTCTCTCTCTCTTACACCACTGGTAGTTGGAATAACTAATCTGTGTATTTTCACCCAAGCTTTCCATACCACAGCATATGGTGGAAAGATTTGGTAATATCTGCCTTTGCCCAAACACTCAAAGAGAGGGGAAAAAAAGAGTGCAAGGGGGAAAAGAAAAAAAAAAAGGCAAATGAATTTGTGGCAGAACCACTCTAAACTCTTGAGCCAGATTCAGAGGATTAGTGTTAGAGTAATACAAAAATACATAAAACAAATGATTACCCTAAGTCCTCACTGTCTCGCAAAGAGTCTATGGAGCAAACAGGTGTGACGACCCAAAGGCAAGACAGGAGGGCAACACGAAGATCAGAAACCAAAAGAAAAATTGTTACGTGCCTTCCCAGCTTCACATCAGATTATTGCTTTACAGCTGAGAATTCAACTCAGATTTTCGAACTTCCAGGCAAGGGTTTCAAACATACAACATTTCCTCTTAGGGAAACAACAACAGTTTCAAGCAAAACATGCCAAGTTTGGTGGTGATGGTGTAAGGGACAGTTTTTTTTCAATTCTCTGGTTTATTTAAAAAACAAACTGGATGGTCAGGAGTGCGTGCCATACACTGGTTAGTTGCTTGCTGCTTCACAAAGGAGCAGCTAATGTGATTCCTTCAGTTCAAACAGTATGATTGCCTTGGAGATCAGACATCGGGATTTCTTTACTGGAGATGGTAACTACCCAGACACGTTTAGCATTGCATTTGTTAAACAGGGGTTGCTTGGAACACTACTCTGTTTCATGGTGGGCCCATGAAGGAACCACTGAACACTCTGGAGTCTATTTCTATACTGAGGAAGACCAGGCAAAGAATCAGAACAGACCTGAGTTCACCCTAAGCATCGAGACAAGCAGTAACTTCCTATCTTTAAACATTCAATTATGAGATTTCAGTGCTTCCAAAATGATTTATACAGCATGGAAACTGCTTAAGAAGAGAAAAAATTATTATTTAACCACTTCCTGGTTAGAAGGAAACTTATTTATGTAAAAGCAAAGCAAAACAAAACAAAACAAAACAAAACCAAAACAAAACAAAAAACAACCCACCAAAAAAAATCCCACCCCAATATTAAAACCTAAGCATTTACCTGCATCTCTTGGTGTTTTTATTGGTCTCCTTTTGGGTTTTGGGGGAATGGGGGGAAAGGGGTTGGGGGTTTTTTTCAGGGTGGGGAGGTTAATGAGAGCAGTACTGTAGTGATGTGATACTATTTCTAAAAGGTGTAATTTCTATGAACCTCAAGGTTACACTCCAGTCATTGTCCTTCACATTCTCCTTCCCTAGATGACTCACATCAGAATTTTTATCATCTTAAAACATTTACAGTAGAGACATTGCAACAGGTTAAGAGTGCAGTCGAGCATTCAAAGAGGGAAGACCACAAATTAATACAATTTCAAATGATTGAGTAAAATTAACAAGCCACTGAAGTCGTAAATTATGTCAATTTATTAAGTCTAGCCTAAATTAGAAGAGACTATGATGAATTTCAGAAACACATAAAAAATGGATAAGATAGTTGGGACACGAAGTTTATTTTGATAAAGCTAGAACAATAACCACTTCAGAGGAATAATTTTATTTATATTGTTGGGTACCACTCAAGAAAGACAAAAAACAGGGCAGCACTATGGACAATTCAGGCAGACCCACCTCCCACAGTATGCAAGGCAGTAACCTGAAACAAAGACACTTGAATTAAATGTTGAGATTCTGTTAGATATTAAAAGAACAGGTGTTTTTCTCTTTTGTGAGCCAATCTGCTCTTCACTGTGTAATGGAGCTCTCTATGAGTCCACATTTTTATTCTAAAACCTGGTTAATACAGTCTTCTAGCTGAAGGATTGGTCAAGGCTTCCCTGGTGAAGAGTGTGCTATGGGTCTGGCTCTGGGACAGAGAGAAAGTAGTCCTGCCTCAATTGTGTATGCAGGGGGAAGTTTTGGTTCACACCTAATTTCCTGTAATTCTTACAAATCTTCTGCATTACTTGGTAAAGTACTTTTATATATGTGAGAGCTTTCAACCCTGCCAATAATACTTAGATATACAGTCTTTACCAGAGCAGGATAAATTTTTAGGGCTGTGAATCACATCCGCCAAGAAAAGCACTGGAAACCCTGGTAATGGCTACTAGGTATGACTATATTGACCCAGAACTTGCAAAACTACACTAAACATCTACTGTAGCCCAACATAACAAAATATTTGCATGTGTATATCTCACAAAGAGGGAAAAAATTCCAAAAACATCTCCAAAGTGTGAGTTGAAACCCTGGAATAAGGCCAAGGTCTACCTGGTCATTTTCACGTCTACTACCCTATGTCTGAAATGCCAGGTCCATGATCCATGGGCACTGCATGTGACATGGGCCCCAACAGTAGAGGATGCAAAAAATTGGTCCCTCTTTGTATTCCTGGTCACTGAAATCCAGGCTGCTGCAGCTCTGTAGCAATAAATTTGCCTACACCAGAAGTCACTGCTGCAGCTTATCTATTATTTTGTTTGCCTGTTGACAGCAAGACAAAAATTCTCCAGCACTCTTCCCTCCCCTTCCCATGGCAAAAGCAACCTGATCCATCCCTTTTGGTACAACAAAACTGAGACTGAAGTACATGTGCTGTAGTAAAAATGCAATTTCTCATCAAAAATGTTGTTTGCTATGGAACAGCAACGATTTTTCCTTACTCTTCATGACGCCTTCCTACCCACCAAGTACAACCACTTTGTCACAGTACTCAGCACAATTCTTTCCACTGACACTTTGAATCAACCTCCCCACAGAAGCTTTTAAGAGACAAGCCTTCATATGTACAATCAACATTGCTTTACTCTTATGCAGATGTTCAACATCTATTTCTTTCAGTTCAACAAAATAGGTGACAACAATTCAACAAAATGGAAGTGTTTAATACAGCTGTGGTCATTGCTAAGAAGAAAAAGGTAATGACACTTAATCCTGACAGTCCAAACACAAACCTCAGATATCTCCTTGTACTAGCATTCCCACACCATGCCATCTGCCTTCTACACTCCATAGACTGTTCTCCAAATTGTTAAACAATGACAAAAATGGGAAGAGAGTTATACTATTGCATTAATGTATGTATCATTTCCAATAAAGCAGGTTTTACCCCTATGTCCACGCAATTTTCAAAAGATAAGGTGTAAAATATGACAGGCTCCAAACACAAGGTAAATTTTATGGGTGTTTCAAACATGAAAAAACAGTAGATCATAATAACGCTACCACTAAGCTCTTCAGTGAAAGTAGTATAAATTATTTTAAACTAACATCTTTCACAGCTGTTGAGTTGTTTGCTGGGGGTCTGATCCAATTACTACTACAACTCTCAATAGAAAGGCTATGATGACCTCTCATGTGGACTGGCTGCCATCTTAAAAGCAGGGTGGAATACCCAGCTGTAACACAGAAACACAAGTCCGATGATTATGGATATCCATTAGATCACATTTCAGTAAAGCTGCAGAGAATTAGGATGTAGATGCATAAAAGACTTCTATATCTTTTATCCCATGAACAGCAAACAGAAAAAACAGAACACTGGACAGAGCTGTTACCAAAAAATTTAGTAAAACAAGAAACTCCTTAATATCAATGTAGCATTGAAAAGCAAGCATTCTTTATTTTGCCAGATGCACAAGGGGGATAGCTCCTCCTAAAGTCATACATGCTGAATACAGGAAAGTTTCTGTTTACACACTGTATTTTACATACATATTCATTGATGTCCCAGAATAAACATAGATAAGACAATATTTTCCCCAAAATCATTAACATATTTTCCCTCCCCTTTATTCATGAGTTCTTTTGTCCTGGGGGTCTCTTTGATGGTCCCTAGTGATCAGGGACCCCAATGTTACAGCCGACCTACTAAGTTACCAGGGCACTGGGGCTCGTGAACTTCCAGCTCTATTTCTTACACCATGGGCATTTTGCAGTTCCACAGGCCAGTGGTTTTTGAAGAATAAGCACTGTATTAACTCACCAGGTATAGAAAACTTATCAACTGGTAACAAAATCACACTCTACTTGCTTTAATTTCTTTTCACACAGTTAGACCTTGTATATGTCCCCAAGCTGATTTCAGATTTACAGCTGAAAAGTATGGAGGTTTTTTCTTATTATTTGACTGCAAGGGGTGAGGGGGAGTGAAAAATGGGTTTCTGACTGTACCACTTCTCTATTCCAGTCCTTTGGCTAAAATTCAATCTGGTTCACTTAATAAACAGAATATTGGAAACAGATCAGTTCATCATTACCAACTAGGCATTTTTCCTTCTTAACTTGTAAATAATATCAGACAACACTGGACTGGATTGAGTGGAATTCCTTTGGCTAAATGTTGGCATCTGTAATACAGATGTCAACTCCAATAAGTTGCTTTTGGCTTTTTTGTGAGCTAGTAGAGACCTAGTCAATGGAGTCTTGTTTTGCCCTAAAACACGCATATGGAGTGGCTCAAGTGAATCATCCTCTAAAAATGTTTATTTCTTGCCACTAATTGCAAGGGCAACCAAAGGTGAACAGTAACAGATGGGTGGGTGATGAGATGAGTATCACCCATTATGCATATCAGCCTAATGACAGTACAGCTGTCACTTTTTCTCTCAAATGACCAGTGCTGGCATCCTATTCCAGACAATCTCAGAAAATGTTTGAAGTCATGCTATGTTCCCCTGAAAGCAGAATCACAGTTTTCTTCCAAGGCCTAAAGTAGTATGAGATAAGAAGCTTTAATGACTGAGCTGGAATGAAACATGCTCAGCATCATACCTTATTCTCCTTGCACTATTTGGGAAAGGGATTACAGGGAAAAAACACCATTTTTTTGTAAGCTAAAATGGAATATTCTACCTGCTTGACAAAAACCTGAGGGCTGCCAACTAAAAAGATCCATTTGCAAACACAACATTAAAACACCAATACACCTTTTATAAAAAACACAACTAAAACCAGAAGACAACAAAGTTTCAGTTACCTGTAGTATAGACTTAACTCATAAAATCCATCCCTACCATATTATCTAGCTGCAGAGGTGGCATGGTAAACACTGCAGCTGCCCTTTAGCTAATGGGCAGTTCTCACTCTCAATGCCCCACTCATGTTCTTGCTCAGCACTACCTGCATAAGAAAGGGCCCGGTATATTCTTCTTGTATATGGTGGAAAACACTTTTGGGGACTTGGTTCAGTGCCACAGCACACAGCCACTGGCTGGTTGTGTTGGTTTTGCTTGGCCCTTTGTGGTAACAGGGGGACCACAGAAGTGGCTTCTGTGAGAAGCTGCTAGAAGTTTCCACCATGTCCAGCAGAGCCAATCCCTGACGGCTCTGAGGATGGACATGCCGCTGGCCAAGTCTGGGCCAATGAGAGATGATGGTAACACCTCTGTGATAACGTATTTAAGAAGAAATCAAAACAAAGTAGGGCATAGTTTTTTCTAGCCAGAGAAGAGGTGAGAACGTGTGAGGGAAACAACATGGAGACACCAAGGTCAGTGGAGAAGGAGGGGAGTGAGGTGCTCCAGGCACTGGAGCCGAGATTCCTCTGCAGGCTGTGGTGATGACTGTGGTGAAGCAGCTGTGCCCCTGCAGCCCATAGGGATCCACAGGGGATGCAGAGATCCACCCCCAGTCCGTGGGGGAGATGCTCACACTGGAGTGGGTGGATGCCTGGAAAAGGCTGTGATCCAGTGAGAGACCTAGTGAAGAAAGGGGGCCCCTGCTTCCAAGTTGGAGCAGCTTGTCCTTGGAGGACTGTACCCCGTGGAAGAGTGACCCATGCTGGAGAAGTTTTGGGAGGACTGATCCCTGTGGGAGGAACTCATGTAGCAGCAGTTTTTGCAGGACTGTTGTTCATGAGATTAGAACCATGCTGGAGAAGTTCATGGAGAACTGTCTCCCATGGGAAGGGATCCCATGGCATAGCAGGGGAATGACTTGCCTCCCTGAGCCAAGCAGAAGAAAACCTCGGGTGATGAACTGACCAAAACCATGACAAAAAATCATGGATAAGTAAGGATCCCTTTACCCCTTTCAATTGTGTTTATAAAACCTAGGCTTGAAAGAGATCTATTTGAGATAAGCAGGAAGAGCTGCATGAGCAGCAAGAGCTGCAGCAATCTCTCATTTCCCTCCGTGACTTCTCCTTCCTTGGATTATCCAGCAACAGTTCTCAAGCTAGCAGAGCAAGAGCAGTTCAGACAGATTATCATATGCAAGAAGTAAAGGCCTGCTCCTAAATATCCTTATATTCATGACTAGCACAGTAAAAGTGCGTGTCTTGTTGGCATTTTTAGATGCCACTATAATATACCAGTACTGTTTCTCCTTTCCTAGAGATGTCTTATAAAATTCCTTCTAAACAGGCTTTGTTTTTCAAAGCAATTTTGATTATGGGTGATTTATTTAAATAGTCATTACACATTAAATATACATATACATTAATATACATAGAAAAATAACATGAACCCCAGCATCACTCCCTCTCTCTTCATATGAACAACTCTAATCCAAAGTGAGAGAAAAAGAGAAAGCAGAAGGCTTAGTTATGTAAGTGATTGGAGTTCATTTCCACTCATTACTGTATAAAATGAAGGATAAGCTGAAAATGCATACTAAAAATTTGTAAATACTACTCAAAATATTAGTATATTAGTGGAAATAAACACTGAAGTAAAAATAGAGATTTGTTTGTACTGACACTTTATGACCCAAAGTCCTTTCCCATGGGCATGAAACTAACTTGCATTTTTTGCATTAGTTTCATACATCTCTCCAGTGCATCAGTCTTATGAGTCAAAACTTCCATAATTTCTGTTTACAGTGTACATAAAATAATTATTTTCAGCCCACAGCTTGATGTAGTCCTGTATTGCATACCCACACTCAGAAGTATGCATCCACAAAAGTTCCTGCAACACCTTGAAAGGAAAAACATTTCTGAGGGTGGAGAACAAATCAATGGTGAGGACAAAACTGAGTAAGAATATTCCATCTGTAAAACATTGCAAGTGGTACACAAATGAGCAAAACCCAATCATACTGCTCCTTAACTGTGCTATTAGCAACTAAGTAACTATGAAGGAAATTCACACGCTCACTTAAAACATTGAAACCTGTAGTTACAGAGTTTTGATAGTTGTCAACTGACAAAAAGGTTTTAAAAGAAAAGTGTTACAATAGAGGTATAGTAAATTCATCTGCCAAAGCCTAGAGTCAGCTGAAGGTCCATCACTGACCAATGAGCTCCTAGGTAGAGTGTAAGTTCGTCAGTGTGCTTGCCAGATCTTGGCAATCTAAGCTAACCTCTCAAAGGATCATAAATCAAGCTCATTTTGGATAATGCTGAGCTGTTGGCAAACTGCTACACAACACTTGTCTTATGGCTTACACCTATTATCCAGCCTGGCACTGGAGGAAGGAGTGCAGCAGAAAAAAGAAGCAACTTAACAGAAGAAAAACCAACATGCTAAACAACATTTGTTTTGCTGTGAAAATTCCCAGGTATCATTCTTTCATATTTTGTCCTTTGCAAAATACATCACAAAGCATAAACATCTGGCTGACTGTATTTCCCTCTAACACACATGTAACACATCTCTAAGTAGGGAAAAATATGAGCTGGAAAGGAAAATAAGGGAAGACGAGGAAAATACGACAATTAAAACCATATCATTAGATCCTAAATTCACTTAAACCGTCCTTGCAACTTGACATTAGAAGGATATGACACACATATATATATGCAAAATTGATGGTCTTCATTTCTCCTTCACACCTGCTTATTTAATTTCCTGATCCTCAGCTACCTCAGAATGTAGCATTGTTCAGATGGCAAAGACTGCAGCTGTATCAAAATATAGCACATATACATTTACATAAGTCTTTTCAAGCATTGGATTTTTCTTTTTCTTAATAAGATATGAATTATTGCTGACCTTCTTTTTTTTTTCTGGTTCTGACTAGAACTAATAGGACAACAGTACCTACACACAAGTCTCAAAAACGCTCCTACAATGCACCAGCAGACAAGCCAGAACTCTGAGGTACAAGAGAGGAAAACCTCTCCTAGGATGTCCAGTCTAAACTTCGCTTTCTCAAAAGATTTAGACAGCTTATATACTCTTTTGGATTATACCAGGTATGTCTATTTTAAGAAAACAACCCTTCAAACATCCAAACCTTACAATTTCCTCATCCATCATGGTGACCGTCCCCCTGACTGTTTATAAGCCGTGAGCACTCCTGTGTTTTATATAAAGCACTCCATTATACAAAGGACTGTACCAGAGGTAGCTCCTGATCAAAACAGCTTGCAATCACTCACTAAAATACAATGAGATCTTAGGAAATATCAACACGAAAAGCAGATAAGTTGTTGCACTTCAATAATCCCACTGATATTTCGGATGAAGTCAAAAATGAATCGTGGTGGTTTCTGTGTCTCTGGCATATGTGAGAGCAGCAGCTCCCAAACAGTACTGATAGTCAGTCAGAAAAGCAATAATAGGAGACCTACAGAACCTTTCTAAGCAACATTTCATCTTTATTGCCTTTGCAGGATTTTCTAGGCTGACAATACAAGAGCAGCTGCAAAGAAGATTTAGGGACAGGAATAAGGTAAATGTTTAGAAGAGACTAATAGGAATAATACATATATTAAGTGTTAAACTGGCTGTCCACCATGCAGCTTTCTAGAGTCACACTCAGGAGTATTCTTTTAAAGAGAAAAAAGCACTAACACCAAAATAAGATATATACAGATTATGAAGTCAGAAACATTAGATTTTCAGATAGCCCTCCTGGTAGGCAGCAGAAGAATACAGAAGCCCTGTAAAGATATTCTGCTCGTACCCTGAAGCAAACAACTTTATGTTGAGCCCAACAGCCTTCAACCAACGCAGGGCATTAGATCATTTTGTTATAAAAGGGGAAGGGGAGAGAGAGAGAGAGAGAGAGAGAGAGAGAGAGGGAGAGGGAGAAAGTCACAAAAGACCAACAGTAACAATGCAGGACAAAATTGAGACAGTTCTCAAAACAGTAAGGAAAAAAAGGAGCCATCACAAATATTTATATACAAAATATAAAAATATTAAAAATAAATTCAGGCATTTGTCCAAGTTCTTGGAAGGGACAAATTAAAACCAATGTCACAGAACACTTGTATGCAGTATCTCCATTTCAAGGAGGCATTTTGCAGAATTGACTGCATATGTCTGTACGCAAAATACAAGCAAGAGATACAGACAGCATACCCTGCCCCAGTGCATTTAGGAGCAATGAAAATACAAGAGCTAGAAGCACCATCCCAAATTGGGTTAAACACTCATACATTCCCCCGTGCCAGAAATACTTTGTGGATTCAGAAAAGGCTTTGAAAATGCTTTCTCAAGTGAGTAGGGTCCCCAGGCAAGATCCTCATCCCTTACTGAAGCCTGAATTAGTTTTTGCCATTGATTTCTACTGCCAGGGTTGGATTGCAGGTTTTGTGTTGTCCCAGAACAGACTGTGTTCAGAACAGACTGGCTCTCAAACCCGGCTGTGCTCCAGGGCTCAGCTTCTCAAAGTCAACTTATGAATTTTGCTGCTGCAATTTGAGAGCAAACGGGCAGTTTTCATGGAAACAATCACACAGGCACTACAAGAAAATGGAAACCACTTCCTCCAGCTGCCTTCCTGCAAGCAAGCACTGGATGGGTTCGCGCCCACTGACGTATCCAAGTCACAGGGAGTTTGTGGGTTGCCAATTACAGTTGAAGGGCTCAAGCCTTCCCATTACCATGAATTGCAGAGCTCATGAATGGGGGGAAACCAGCATCCTTTCCTGGGCAAGCTGCTTCTGTCCTGGGGGGGGGTCATGCATCATAAATGGGAATTGAACTTACTGTCTTTCACAGGGGTAATATTTTCTCATTAAAAGTTTGTATTTGTAACAGTATGAATTTGTCAGTTTATTCTTTATTAGGGCACATAGCAGTGGTTTCTCCTGTGGCATAACACCTGACAGAATGATTTCAAACCACTCAGTGATCCACTTACCGATATAAAAGTAGCTAGTAGCTATTACATTTGCATGCAACCACATTATCTCTGAAGAAAGTCCTTATGAGTGAACAATAACAAAAAGGGTTCCTCTTTACAATTTTTCACTTTGAACTTTGTACCTAAAAGACATTGAAGAACTCATAGAGAAAAAAATCAAGGCTTCGAGGTCATGCCACCCCAACTCAGTTGGCGCTTCTGCACTTGCAGGAACACCTGATACATTTTTTATATATATTATAAAGACTGAAAACCTCAACACTTCCTAAAAACATTTAAGGTTCTTTTGTGCTGAGGAGTACCTCGAGTGCAGGTAGCTTCAGCTGTGTGCTGGGTGGGGGGAAGTGGCTGAAGTCCCAGCCAAGAGGCCATGAACACTGGCAGCAGCCCTTTCTTAGGATCCTGTGCCTAACAAAGAGCACAGGCATTGCAGTGCTGGCCAGGGAGGGGCACCAAATAAACAACAACAAGGTGTCAGACCAAATATCACCATTGGACCAAAAGGCAAGTGTAAGGGGTGTGAAAAGCACATGCAAACCTGCTACATAGACTGTAATGGGTACAAAACCCCGGTGATGCCTTTGTTCAGGTTCCTGTCCCCCGCCCCTGTATCCCCCCTCCCCCCTGCCTGGGCACCCAGCTTGAGCTGTTATCATGTTGCTGTACCATGATTAAATTGCTTAAAGGAACCAGACATCGAAAACTCAGCTATGGGACACCTTCTGGCAAGACTGTCAGGGAAAGCCGTCTGCTTGCATGAGAGTGGTGTGTGTGAGGAGTCAATCAGGGCCACTCCACTATGAGGGGGCTTTGGTTGCAGCAGCAGAAGTCTGGAGTGGTGGGAATGTAACTGCCAGTGGCTCCTGGATGCTCAGAGAGGAAACTTTCCTTAACATGACAAAGTTGCTGCCTCTTCCATTTTGGCATCCTTTCCAGCTCATTGAGTAAGAGCACACAAGACAGATTTGCAAGCAAAATGATAAGAGTTTAGTCTGTTAAAAGAAAGGAATTTTAAAGCCTTCTCATCAGACCATTGTCCCTATACACTTCCTCTTAACTAAAACTGCTTTTTATGGCTAATGATACATTTCACTTGCTACTATCTAGATTCTAACATGTCAGAAACATATAAAAGAAGGTATAAATTTATGACAACCTGTTTCAACTTACATTCTTTGTTACTTGTTTCTATTTTTACTCTCTAGTTATTAATGTCTGCTCCCTTTTAGTCAATCTTACCAAATGAGCAGCTGTAAATCTGCTAGTAGGGTAAAAGTTACTAAGTCATGACAAGTTTAACCAGTTGTATTTTCAACTTATTTTGTCATCTAAGAAGGAAGTAGTAAATTTACTTTACTTTGACATTAGATTCCCTTAGACTTACCACTAACTTTTCCCATTTTGGTCTAGAATTTAACACTAGACCTGGGCCTTCTCCCAGGCCAAAAAACAAAAGAAAACAAAACTTAAAAAAAAAAAAAAAAAAGGAAGGCAATATAAACTACTACAGGATTCTCTCCCTTTTTGTTTTATTTTGTTGTTACAGTTCAGACTATCCCCCAGTCCTACCCTTATGGTATTACACAGGTTCAGATAATACAGAGTAAAGCATATTCAGGGCCTTAAAGCCCATTCACAAATGGAGATTAAAAATAACTAGAACAACAAGATAGAAATAAACCAACTTGCATAAGAAGTATGCATTGTAAAGTATTTTTCAGTTTCTTACAAAGGAGATTAATGTTCACAAATACTTTCAAGGAAGACTTTTTTTCAAGAAACGTCCTGTGTTACATGTGAGAAATCACAAACACCAACACAAGCAACTTAGGCAGAAAATGTGGTCAATAACTTGACAACAAAGACTAGAAGATCCTCTGGTGAAACTTTTTTGCAACGCTGAAGTTGCTACATTATGTTCTTAGTGGAATTTGATCAGAGAAATCTCTCTCAAGCAGGAACACTGAGCTATTGCTTAAGAATCAATTGATCAAATATGTTCTACACAGCTTTTACAATAATTGCTTCTGAAGATTGTACTTTTGAAGCTGTGGAATTCAGATGCAGCAATATAAATACTTAAACAAGATGAAAACAAACAGCATATTACACTGAGCCAGTCAGAGGATACCAATGGATGAAACAAAACCTCAAATCAAGATTGCACATATTCCTAGAATTTGACTACTTCACTGCTTTAAGGATAGCTTTCATAAGTACAATTTTTTCAATTATGACCATTTTTCCAAGCAAAAGCGACCACTGAAAGCAAGCATAGTGGTCAGTTGGTGACATAAACATTTGATGGGAGAAAAGGGCTTTGTAAAATTATAACAATCTAATTTGCCTCATGCATCAGACCCATACGAGCATCTAGTAAAAAGTCAGGAAACAAGCTGTGGTGATTTGGGCAGGAAGCGATTTGTCAGGAAGTTATACCTTGACAAACCAATTAGAAAGGGACACATCTCTGTGAACATACAAGGATTAAATATCGGAGGATCACAGGGAAGGCCCTTTTTCCTTTCTGGCTTGCCAGCAGGTAACAGCCGGCCCTAGGGCCACTCCACGGAGCTGCCCAGGCCAGCCGGGCCTGCCACTTCTCCCTGTGGTGAGGAGTCGGCCCTGGCCTGGCTGTGCCCCGGGTCCCATCGGTTGCCGGTGGGGGAGGCTGCAGCTTAACATCTAGCTAATTTTAAGGCCTAGCACCAGCTGGCCGAGCTAGGGGAGATGTCTGCCGGGCCCCCTGATATAGCTATGGGCCCAGTTGGGTCGGGCCCACTCCAGTGGTCACTGAGGTGGGGAGGGGCAGAAGGCATGTACCAGCCAGGCCACCCTGAGATCCCTCGTGGTGAAGTTCTCTTCCCCACATCCCCCTGGCTTTTGAAAATCCTAGAGGTTGCTGCCCAGCAGAGATCACATGACCATCTGCAGGCCTGGGCAAGAATATTAATTCTCTCCTGGTACAGATGAAACTTTTTAAAACCCTAATCCTCCTTTTCAGTAAAAAAGAAACAGACAGATTGAAACCTAGAGAAGACATGGCATGAGACAGAAGTCAGGCGAAGAGAGAGTAAAATACTTAATTGAGAGAAATGATTGAGGAGTTGTCATTTTAGACTGGACTTCTCTTATGAGCTATGGTAATGAACTGTAATATACTGGTAATTCCCTTTAAACCATGAAAAAAATATGTATTTTGGGAAGATGATTATTCAGATTTGTGGGTTTGAGCAAAGGTATCTGTGATGGACTCAGGGAATTGAATGAGTAGTTGTGATCTTGTGATAATATGAGATGTTTAAACAGAGAGAGATGAGTTAAACCCTCTGCATCAGTGAAGAAGTGAGAAGACATCTCTGTTCCCTGCGACAAATAATCTTTTGCCTTTGGAGTTGCTTATCTTTCAAAATGACACGCCAGTATGCACGAGTCTATGATCCATGAGCAGCTTGGGAAACTGCTAATGGGAGGGGCTTCACAGTCTGCAGAGAGTTTTTTCCAGGCAGGTGCAGATCTGTGATATGGGAGCCACCAGAGGAGTGTTTCTTGTGGCGATGTTACCATGGGAGTTCTAAGAGAGACTCCTTTCCCTAAAGAACTGATGAAAGCTTATTTTTTAAATGGTGTAACTGATTGAAAATCACAAGTTTTGTCTCTTTATGTTGTTCGTGGGAAAGTGAACACGTGGGGGGGAGGAGGAAGAGTATTGTGAAAATTTCGTTTTGATACTCATTTTCTTCTTTTAGTGTGTGTTAATAAATTTATCTTTATATCTTTAAGTTTGGGCCTGCTTTGCTTTTTCTCCTGATCATATCTCACAGAGGAAAAAAGAGAGTAGTCACTCAAACCATTACACTAAATTTGGCAAACAGAATTCAAGCGAATGTGAAACGATTACACAAGCTTAAGCATTATGCCATTATGCCAAAGATATTGTGGACAAGGGGAAAATAAAAATAATTTTAATTCCTGAATAAATATCCATTTCAAATCTCTGGAAAACAGCTAATGCAGGACGAAATACTACACATTAACATAGTATTAATACAAAATACTAAACATTCCCTAAAGCAACTAGGATTCCAGGAGAGGTTGCAGAGCTCTACGAGGTGAATTGAGAAATAAAAATAACAAACTAGAAGTCTATGACCAGGGATTTAACTTCCAATCACCAGCACAACCATACCAACTGTAACTACCCTGTTGCCTATGTAAGTGCTGGTGGGTACACGAGGGCGAGGGTAATGTGACAGAGTCTGCACCTTTCCTCAGTTTCTGGACCATAGGAGTTCAAGATCAATTCAATTCCACACCTGAAGTTATTTAGTACATATCTCCTTGTAAGACAATGGGAGAAAAAGCATTTTGTGCCAAAGAAGTTCTATGCCGCAACATATTATTCCCACATTTCTTCAAATGTATTGACATGCACTTTTGGTATGAACTAGGGCACTGGATTAGTGTTATGTGTTGCCACCCAAACTAAACACAGCTCGTGTAAGAATCTCCAGGAAAACTCTGTTCTGACTAAGAGGAGGTTATAGGTTTGGAACACACCCAGAAGCCACAGCCAGCAAAATTAATTGTTTTCTCTTTAGCCTAGAGAATTTTCTATTGGAATTTCCTTTCGGTGTTTCCTGATGAAGTGCCCTGGTCATTCCTCCCTAAGGGTAGCAAAATGAAAGGGTAATAATTTTAGGCACTCCCCAGTTTGGACAGGATAAGGTGGCTGTGTGCGCATGCGTGTGTGTGTGTTGTTTGTGTGTGTGTGTGTGTTCAAGATTAGCGCACATTCTGGTATTCTTCCATGTGTTCTAAACAGGAAGACCACTAAAATAAACAAGCTGTTCTCTACTATTCTCTACTGCAGTTTACTGCAGCTAAACTCTACCCTTAAGTATATTCCCCTTAAGTGCATTCCCCTTAAATGTAAATTTGTCCCAAAGAAAGAAATAAGAAACTTTCACAGCACAATTTGCTATCATGTATTTAGTTTATATAACTCTACAAAAAAAAAAGTTAGAAAGTTTCAAAAACAGAAGTGTTGCCTCCTCTGCTGCTTCTTTCCATCTGAGAAAAAATCTTCGGTTAACCAGGAGTGCTGGAGAAAGCAAAAATATTCCTATCCATCATTACCTGCCTTTTAAAATTATTTTTTCCTAGCACAAAGCTAGCTTTTATCTCTGTTTGGCCATTCACTTCCTGAAGTGTCATCGCTGGGAAAAACAATTACTTCTTTCAGATAAAAGTCCCATGGACTGCCTCACAAAACTGGACTCTGGTATCAAAGAATCATGGAAAGGGTTGGAAGGAACCCTAAAGATCATCTAATTCCAACCCCACATACCCACAGGCAGGAACACCTTTCAGTAGACCAGGTTGCTCAGGGCCCCATCCAGCCTGGCCTTGAACACTTTCAGGGATGGGGTACCCACAAACTTCTCTGGCCAACCTGTTCCATTGCATCACCACCCTCTGAATAAAGACCTTCCTAACCTCTAATCTAAATCTACTGTCTATTAGTTTAAAAAAAGCCACTCTCTCTTTTTTTAACTCCCCTTCAAGTCCTGGAAGGCTGCAATGAGGTCTCCCTGGAGCCATCTCTTCTCCAGGCTGAACAACCCCAAACCTTTCAGTCTGTCTTTGTAGGAGAGGTGCTCCAGCCCTCTGATTAATGTCCACCCTAAAAGTGCCATGCTCTGTTCATGCCTAAATCTGCCTCTCCTGAGTCTCCAAAAGCTTTTATCTGCAAATGAAATCTCTCTTTGAGAAACTACAGTATCAGACAGAAATACGTCAGTGGGCAAACAGCAAAGCCAGGCATATGTCTGTGACTGAATATCTAAAAGCAGCAGTGAAGTGTCATACTTCATTAAGAGTCTGCATGCAGTAAAAATAATTCTCAGCTCTGCCAAAACTTGAGAAATATGCTTTTTAGAGATACTCTGCTTGAAAAATAAATCATATTTGTTTGCCATTACAGAACATATCAAAGGGACAAATTCATCAAAGGGCTCAAGATTAAAGATTTGTACCCTTTTAGGGTTTAGCAGGGTATGCTACAGTTTAAAAAAGGGAGGCAAAGCAGAATTTAATCAGCTACTGTGCTGTAAGTCTACTAACTGAGTTTCATTCAAAATGCCATTTATTTCATTTGGAGACTACAAAATCTCTACTTGGATTCATAAATATGATTAGCCAGGCACTTCAACAGCTACTTCACCACAGCAAACAAGTTTCCACCTGGGCCGTAAACAACGTATTTGGCCTTTTTCATACATAACGGCAAAAGTCAAAGAGCAACAGTGAACTTCTTTAAAATCAATTACCTTGTTAAGACTTTAAATGGGACTTTTTTTCATAGATTTTATGATGGATAAGCTCTGTACAGAGCAGAAAACATTCAAAGACATTCTCCAACTACAAAGAAGAAGATAGTTCCTCACCCAACTATATCACCTAACAGTGTGAGAAGATTTGGGGAAAAAAAGCGTAATCTCTTTAAAAACCTGTGAGGATGGGCAGAGGAGGATTTCTGGACAAAACCTCTACCCTTCAGCTCACAGCTGAAAATCTCCCAATGGCCTCAAGACACAAGCACCTTTGGGCAACCACACAGCTCTCTAGCTACACTGTCCAGTAAAAACCTCCCAAACAGTTAACAGTAGAGTATCTGATACAACTTGCTTTCCCACTTAGCTGCAATACTAGCTCTTACAGATCTCACAGCACTTAACTATTTGCAGCATGGGTCCCCCCCATGAAAGGAGGCATATTCGGCAGCTTGATTTTGGCCGTATTGTGCAGGACAGTTTTTAACTGGACTATAAGCTGACCCCTGAAAGATAATCTTCTGTGTTCTTCGTGAACCTTGTAAAAACCTTTGAAAAAGCCAAAGATAACTCCATGATCATTAACAGTATTTAAATCTTGATACAGTTAATGCTCAGCTCAAAGATGTCATTGACTCCTTGTACTCCTAAATCTGTTTACTTAAGAGGTGATGAAAAGAGTTATGCAGCTGACCACTGCTCTTCCCTTGCCCATATTAGCTATGCAGGAAAAAATGCAGCTTCTCTTTCTCCCTGGCTTATTTTTCAAGGTGAGACATCAGCTCTACTCAGTGCCAGACAGAATTTATCCAAAAAGAGCTGATTGATCACTTTACAGGATAAGGCAACAGAAAACACTATTTAACTTATTTTAATTTGTATTTATGTATTAGAACACATTTATTTTGCTCTGCTGGAGGAGAGGCAGGCTGTCCTAATAGATTATCAGTGGACTTTGCACAGTTTTGGAAAACAGACTGTCCTGAAAAGCATGCTTCTTGTAAATAAACCTCCATCCGTGTTCATGATCACCCCACCTATCCCACAGCATTTTAAGGCTGCACGCATGTTATGATTACATCTGGCTGGGCCTAACAGTTTCTCCAGTTGGCTTCGCAAAAGGGTAAAATGAAGTTACATTAAACAAGTCAAAGAAACAAACCCAAAGGCATCAACTCTGTTCTTGGTCTTAGCGCTGAATCTCACTGCAGTCATCATTCCTGGTAAAAGTACATAGCAGCTTTAGTCTTGCAGTGATGATAAACTTTCTACTACAGGCTGGAACAGTTCAGCATTCCCTTTGTCTGCCAAGTAGTCCAAACTCTGTGAAATACTAGATAATCATGACCAAGGTTTCACTGTTGTTGTTGCTGGAAAAGCAGTCTCTGCTTCAAAAGTTATCTCTATCCTGTAACACTACCAGCCAAATCTTTACATAGAGATATTAATACACAGGCAGACAACTCTCAGAAGAAAGCATATGATCAAGATAACACCATCTCTACATCTGATGTGACTGAGATCAAATGCTTTGTTACCCAATCTCTAGAAAAAAGGTAGAGCACTATGAATCAGAAAGAAAAGACTTCAATATATGCAACCCCCTCAGATGAGATCAAATAGCTATAGAGGGAGAAACAAACATGATCACAGACCTTGCCTGAAATAGGTGAACACTACAGATTAAGTTTGTGTGAGGTCAGCAGCCTAAAGTATCTTTAAAAGCAAGTGATTCATGGTAGACACATGAACACAGCCATAAAAATGCAAATTTTTGGCTACAGAACTCAGCAATGAATAAAGCACAATTGTGGAATTTCTGTTGAAAAGTCAGTGGTTTTTTTCAAACATGTCTGTACAAAAACTAGCTCTTCACTTACACACCTTTATGCAAACGCTGTTACTTCTCAGCCCCATCCTTTCCATAAGCTACGTCTGGATCCATTAAGAATTAATATTACGACTTACATGAAAACCACCAAGAAAAAGATCTCTGGAAAATATAAATGCAGTGTCTAGCTTAATCATGTGCACTGCTGATAGTGTCTGCAGCTATTACAGCATCCACTCTGCACACAGACTACAAAAGCAAATGTAACGCATTCTGACGTTCCAAAGCATTTCCATTTCATTCTCTGTTCTCAACCAGAAAACCATGTTTTCTCATGAACTACCACAGCTCTAGCAACTTGAGTTGTAATTTGAGAGTCTGCCCTGTACACGATGAAGATCCCAGCTACATGTATCCTACAAACCTTCTGAGATCCACTTAGTCACACAGATAAGAGGAAATACAGATTTTAATAGTGAAATTCAGTAGCAGCAACAAGAAAAGTAGCTACTGCCCTGAAAAGGAATCCCAAATAGGAAATGAGTCATGCTCAAAACATGGACACTTATCAATTGCAAAACAAATGTCAGTTTATTTGCAGACTGCAACTCTTTAGTGCTCAGTTTTGCTGAGGTTTCTTGAGATCAAATCTATGAAAAATTGCAGGCAGCCTGTAGAGATCTGTTTTTTCAATGGTTTCTCTCAGTCCTTTCATTTTGTGCCTCCAGCATACTAGAATTACATGTTGATAAGACAGTATCATCCAGCAAGGCCTGGAAAAGGCTTTCATTTAACTAATTTAACCCACAGAGTTCTGCTGTGTTCCATTTGGACTGGAGAACCTTGTGTACCTAACAGAGTTTGTCAAGTTAGCACACGAGGTCACACACAAGTCCAAGCAGCTTCTTTACTCTTCATTATAGACAGTCCAGAATTGACATCCTTATGCCACATAGCCCCCTTGTGACCAGTGACACAAATAAACAGTAATGAAGAGAATGTATTGAGGATGCAGCTACAAACAACTCAATTTGCAATGCAGGAGAATTCACCAGACATACAGTAAATAAAAGGAAAAAGGTAAGCCTAAATGAAATATTTGTATATTTTAAGCCCACATATTTTTAATCACCCATTCCATCACAAGCATATGCAATTAAGGAGAACTCCAGCTGGAGTTTGTGGAGGGTTTTTTGTGTTTGTTTGTTGTTCAGGGAGTTTGTTTTCCTAGCTATTACTTAAAGATATCAGTGATCATGACCCATTTCCACTCCTTCAGAGTGTGTAGGGCTCTCTTTGATACTTCTAATGTCACATAGTCTTGTGGATGACATCATCATTTTCAGAAAAGCACAGGGATTATCTTCCTCCACTACTTCGCATTCTCCCTTACAAGATTTCCTGCTATTCTTCCAACAGCGAAGAATGGCTGCTTATATCACATAGAAAACCAGTAGCCTTATTTGTTAACCAGCTATTTTGCTTTAAGTTGTTGGTATTTTTAAACATGTTTAAATGTTTCTCTTGCTTATAAAACTCCAATTACCCAGGAATTTTCCAGAAGAACCATTTTTACCTTTGCATTCCCAAAATTAGCTAGAAATGTCACAATAATTTAAAGAGTTTCTTGGGCATATGTAGCTCTTTAATGAATTCTGTGTAATATCCAAAAACTACAAGAGCTAGTGTGAAAGAAATCATTATTGGGTTAAGATAGGCACATGGCTCTTTTTGATCCAAACTCAATAAATTGAAGTCTAACCAGATGTGTTCATTGGAGAAAAACCAGAGTAAGTAAATTCAGTGATACATTTTCTAAGTAAAGGTAATTTATAGGCCTACATTTTCTTTAACAAGCTTTTCCACAGCAGAAAGCAATGATTGTTCCAGAAACAAAAAAAAAAAAATGTGGAAGATATGTAGTTTCTTGACAGAGATCTACACAATTTAACAGAACAGCATTTCCTCCTTGGTGCCCTTATTTATTTTATTTTCTCTCAACAGCCACACACAAAATGTTGATAGAGACAAAGGATTAATTTTATCTCCCATTCTCACAGTTTTTAGGTATAAAAAAGCTTCCTGGAAAAGTTTATACATTTAGAAAAATCCGGATGTGCTGTATTCTCAAAACAAGACAGTGCCATGTGTCATCCATCAAATTTAGGTCACACTTATCTATGGGAAGAAGTCCTTCAGTAAGGACTGGTAATAAAGATTAGTGTTTGTAAGACGTATGTGGTTTAAAAGATAAATGTCCTCCCTATATAATTTTAAAATCCATTCCATACATTTCTAGCGTAGAACAAAATTGTAGCTCTTACTCTGAAAACAAGGGCACCTGGGTGACATTTCTTCAACACCTGCTAAATGAGGACAACAGTCCTAGCAAGCTCTAGATGAAGAGTTTGTCACAGGAAAAACAGAACCTTTCTATGTCTCAGTCTGGAAAGCACTCTGTATCCCTAGGACCATAACGCATGTGAAATTAAGTTATCCCACTGCTGCTTTCAAGCGCAGATGAAATCCACAGGACTTTTCAAATCCAAGAGCCCAATTACTTCATTGCAGGCCCCACATTATCCTGCCATTGCCATGCACATTGTATCACCAGTCTTGTGCAGTCAAACCTTAAACAAAACTAAACGCTAAACCTGTGGTTCCTAATAAAACAAGATGTTGTGTCCTTGGGAATAATACCAGTAGCAACTAACCAAGGGAGGAGGAGGAGCAGGGGCAGGAGGAGGAGGAGCAGGAGCGAGAGAAGGAGCGAGAGAAGGAGCGAGAGAAGGAGCGAGCTCAAACATTAAAAAAATGTATTTTCCTGGCACCAGGTCTTGAAGGTGCTCAGACTGGCAAATCATGCCAAGCAAGTTCTGAACTTCTACCTATCAGGAAATCAAACATCTGAAACCAAAGCAACACCACTTTGATTGGCTGAATAACTTTTTAAAGAGTGGAATGTAGTAAGACCAAAGTAAGGAAGGACATTAATGAACTTACCTTGACATATGCTAGGTAATGCTCGCACTTTTCATGCATGAATGACAGTTGTAACTTTTCTGTGATCTGCCCTGCTGTCTCTCCAGAAGTCACAAAATAAACTCTGGGTTGCTGGCTCTTTTCCTTCTTTGCCACATCAGCAGTCAAGTTATAATTCAGACCTGTTTTAAAAAAAAGGAAGAAGAAAAAAACAAAGGACATCAGTGAACAATAGGTATTTTCCGGCCACCTATCAATGTATCCTGTTGCCTCCAGGGCATCTGTGCCTGAAGAAAGGTCAACCTTTGAGGGCCCTCAATCAATCATTAAGTTCCCTGTGGGGGGCTACAGAAAACCAGATCCAATTATGAACATACTCCCATGCTTCCTGTCACTATTATTCCCAGCCCATCCTTTTCCATAGGAAGTGATGTGTAATACATCTTGATGCATAACCTTGGCACAAAAAACAAACAAGCAAACAAACTAACAACCTACAAAAAACCCCAGAAGATGTTTAAACTGTGTTCCTGACAGAAAAAGCAGAAAACCCAACACAAACACCAGCAGCAACCTCAAACTCTGTTTTCCTTCTAAAAGAGCACAAACCATGCAAATGTCAACCAGGATGTGGCACTTCCTGACAATTGTTTTCATTGATTTGCAGTCATCTTAGCAATGAATCATCTCAGCATTCATACCATATATTTCCCCCCACCCCAGTTTTGCTGGTTCCAACATTAGCAACCTGGGGCAGTGGGGGGTTGGAGAGATAACCAGCCAAACCTATCACTGCTGGTGATGTAAGTTCTTCCTGCTCACTCCAGTAGGAGGCCATAAGGCAAGTTTTCACTAGCAAATTAACTCTTCCAAGTAAGGCCTTCAAATATTTGTCCAGCAGCTTTAAATGAGTTTTCTCTCTTTCTACTGAGAATCTACCCACCCAACTTCACACAATGAAAATAAAACTCTGGCATTAATTTGATGAGCTCAGAAGGGCTCAGTTCTTCTAATGACTATTCATTTTCCATAACTAAAGTTAAATGCTTAAAAGCTTTGTTAATGGCTTCCTCTGAGAAATTTTTGCTAATATCTTCAAGATAGCTGCTACCCAGCAGACCAGGTGAACTATTCCAGCCAGTAAGAGATGCACCAAGTGAATGGCAGCAGGCATTTCATAATGGATTTTCATCCTAAATAGCTTATATATACTTATGATGCAAGAGTCATCCCCTAGGACTGAAAGTACCCCTGAAGCAGTGAGGAGTGAGAAGAGATCACGATCAGGCCATGGTATCCCACAACTAAACAACATGAATCATAGCTGGCTGTGCTAATGGACAGGTTGCACACTCTGAACCACTAAGAACACACCTTCCTCACCCACTAAGATAATGACAAAGCAGACAAACAGAAGAGACAAAATGCTCATCAGGAATAAGCACATCTGTAAGCGCTTGCTAAACTACTAGCTATAGTACTGATTTGCCGGGGCAGGGATGGGGACGGGGGGGTAAGTGGGAGGCACCATAGGGAAAAAATGAAGAACTAACTAAATAATTACAAAATGCCATTGGAAAAGGAATTTGTTTCTTTGCTGTCTCTGCCAGTAATTATGAGGAGAAAATGATTCATGAACTTTGCTTGCAAAGAAAATTCTTAAGTAATGAAAGCATTAAAAAAAGCACTAGCAAATAAGACTGTATAGGACACTCCTTCCTTCCTCTTCCAAAAAGCTTTATTTTTCCCAGTACTTCCCACCTTGTTTCAAATCCTCTCTCACAGTGTTGTCCCTAGGTCTAAGTTGGGGGCCATCCACATTGTTCCATACACTGAACAAGACACCCCTGCATGTCTGCCTCTGAGGCACTCTGAGAGTAAGCACTGACTCATGCCTGCCTCCAAACAACTGGAAAAATGAGAGACAGACAGAAATAATACCCCTGCACCAAACTATAGCTGCATACAGGTTAGAAGATGAGAGTCTACTTTTGAAAATTTTTTGATTAGGTATGTTTCTTCAGTCCTAGGAATGTGTTTAAACATTGAAAATATCAAACAACCTATTCTGCTATCCTAAATCTTGCCAGTCTTTTATGCAACAGTATTAGGGACATGAGGACTACCCTAGAAATGGATCAACACATAAGCAATGTACAGCTGAAATGAAGAGTACAGGAGAAAATTTGGAGCAATTTCTAACATATCTATCTGGTGAACTCTAGTCAAATGACCAAAACCCTTCATTTCCATAGCCACTAAAATTCACCTAATTCTCACACTGGCACTATTACTACTACTGTAATTATTGTAGAGGAAATTATCTAGACTGTTGTCAGAGACTGAAATAGTTCATGCCTCAAACATTGATATAAAATTTTGCTCATTATAGCAAAACTGTATAGAGGAGCCATTGAACCCCACCCTTCCCTACAGATGCTTTTTGAGGGGACCATCACCACCAAGAAGACCAGCTGGAGAGGATCAATGGAATATCATTGGGATCCACAGATGGTGCTATTTTCTTTATTCCGTCACTCTCTTTCTGTTCCCCCCATCTATTCTCTACTTCTTTCTCTCTCTCTCACTCTCTCTCTCTCTCTCTCTCATATTTACTATCAAATAAAATCCATACTATTGACTTTGGCATACAGCCTCACTTGCACCTTAATTTGGGCAGAGGCATTTATAATCACTTTAATAAGCAGATCTTAACAACTGCAGACACAAGTTTACTTCCATTTTTCTTCAGGAATGAATGTAGAAGCAGCACTTGACGCACAGAGATTCCAGCAGCCTCTTTCTTGTCCTGGTCACACAGAAGTACACTGTCTGAACAGGCTGAAACCTTTTCATCCAAGATAGGAAAGGCCTTCCTCTAATCTCTGTCCTTCCTGGTGATATAGAAACCCCAGGGGAGATAAAGCAATGACCCCTCAAGTGAGGGAGGAACAATTTAAGTGAGATTCTGAGATACAAGAGTGAAAACTTAAAATGCCATACTTCTGGTATGTCTAAGATATACTGGAGGCTGTCTCTGTCAGGAGGCGTACAACTAGATGTTCAGCTCTCCAGCAGAGTGAAGGGTCAGACAGAGCATGGCACAAAGTGCAGAGCACATGTTTCACTTGGCCATGGCTCTTTGTTCAGACAAAAACACTTCAGCAATAAATTCATACTTCTGAAAACTATTGTCTGCAAGAAACAACTTAATGGAAATTGCACTGTCATTTGCAGTATCAAACAGTATCCATAAACACAGATCCTCAGCTGTTTCATGACCAGTAGTATTCCAACTACCACTAGAAGGAGAAGAAGAAAAAAAAAAGGCAGGTAATGTTTACATGCAAGTGTGAGGCAGTGCCAGATGATGACTTTTCTGCCCATTCTTGTTAACAAAATAACCACGCATTCAAATAAGTATTGAAGACAAACATTTGCCACAGGAGAATGCTGCGTGCGTGTTCCACTTGGTTTTCTGAACATTATGCAGAAGATAGCCAATTTCAGCAGCCCAAAAGCAGCTGAAATGCTCAACTTTACACCAGTAAGCAATAATCTTGAGAGTCCATGCTGACAAGCCCTAGGGGAGTGCCACTCTAGATGAGCACTGCATTCTCGCAGTCTGATTTAACAAAATGTACCCAGACATCTGAAGGTGAGACATTCCCAACACTTTTGGCCACAAAATTCTGGCATAGCATTTTAACACCTCCATAAGCCTTTCAAAGTCAGACTGCATAACAATGCACTAATAGGAATATTCTAGGGTTTTTTCCCCTACATTTAACCATGCAGGAAAGGAACCACTACAATACTTCCATTAATTGTTCCATCCTTTGTTAATTGATATTCTTCAACTGCAATGTAATTAAAATGGCCTGACTGCTAGAATACTAACTGAAGGCTTATTTGAGATATTTTATCCAAATCATATCCTGAAGGGGTTTTATACAGTCAGATAGCTCTGGCTGTAACATTTTCAAGAAAAATCACTTTGTTAGAAGCATTGTATGAAAGTTTATAATAACCTACTTAATAATAAAAAAGTTCCTTGTACCACAGTGGATGTTAGTCATCAAAGAAGATGCATGTGCGCTTTTACCCAGTAAATCATGGGAAGTACAGTTTGTATGACAACACAGCGAATTCAACAAGCTCTTATGATGAACAGGATGATAGGTTTTTCGTAAACAAGGGAAACCAATATTTAGATAGGAAAAAAAGGCAGTTTACTTCTTAGCCACAGGTCCAAAGATATGAAATTAAAGAAAAGGAAATATTTTAAATAGTACCCCAGGAACGTGAGAACACCTAGATATTGAGAAAACCTATTTGCAACTTTTCAGAGAGGAAATAACACCTCAGGAGCCCTCAGAAATGCATTTCTGTAATGACAGAGTAGTGGGTAGTAAAAAAAAAAACTTTATCAAAGCATGCATTTGTCTACTTAGAGTGATCATTTATAGGGAAGGAAAAAGCATATAGAGGAAGTAAAAATCAAAACTGAAGTCTCAGTTGTGCCAATATGTTAGAATACAGAGCAATCTTAAATATAGTAACTCCATTGTTTTAAGCTGTTCAGGTGACAGTGACAAGCTGCTTGTAGGACTCACTTCATGTGAATTCAAGAAACAGAAAGAAGTCTTTTCCTTTTCTGACTTAATTAAAAATAGAATACTGCAGCAGGCTCAGGTGAGGGTACACAGATACTACTCACCCCTCCCAACTAACTGCTCAAAAAGGTTAGGGCACAGAGCAGGAGGAGGCAGTGCTTCAACAAGCTCCTCACCAGCATCATTGTCAAGACACAGCATGCTGTGAAGCTGAGGCATCTTCCCTGAACAGGACAGTGCAAGTCCTCTGCCATTCTTAAAGCATGACGAAGGTGAAACATCATGAAAAAAATTAACCCAGGCCTTAGATATTTAGAAATGTTGTATCTGTCCCATATCACTTCATAAAAGAGCTAAGATTTGTAAGCATTGGGATGTAAAAGACTTAAGTAGTATTTTAATAGAGCCAAGACGTAAAGGCTAGGACGATTACATGTTACACAATTCCATTCACCCAAGAAACTCTATTACAGAGACTAATTTGGAAGATATTCTTGCAATCAGTAAAATACTAGGCTATTTATAATCATTTTACAAGCAGGTAAACTGATGCACAGAAAAGGATTTTCTCATGTCTGTTTCAAGAGCTCCTTGCAGACTTTCAAACACTATTAATCCAGAGCAAATCATACCTTGTTTTCTAATAATATTGACAGAGGATATGGATACAGGTATGTATTATCAAGAGGTAGACAGGGAATATGAACTCAGAAGGCTGTGCTCTCTATCCTTGCAGTAAGTCCAAGGAGACGTTTCCCTCATTTCACTCAGGAATAATCTGCCTCAGTATTATGTCAGCCTCAGAAGGTAAAACCATGCCCAATAAAGTTCTCAAGCCTCCAGCTTTCTGGGATTGTATGGTCCATGTTCATCTTGAAACTACTTATTTCACACAAAAGCTCCTTTACTAAGTACAGAGAGAGACCTTGTCTCCAGGTCAACCTGTTACTGTGCTCCTGTCTAGGGCTGGCACAGGTACCTTACCTATTTCTCCAGGAACATGCTTGCCACTGAAACGAAAGCATGCTGTGACACTGAAGCAGTTCACCGGCTGCAAACCATCATGGCACTGAGGAGCTGTGATATTGACAGATATGGGCAGGAAAATGGCGATATTCATGGTAATGACAGGCCTGGATCTGGAGATCAACAGAGAAGTAGAATTGAGTGATCATTCAGAGGGAAATTCTCCGCGAAAGGAAAAGAAAGTAAATTTGGTAAACTGCACAATTTCAAGCAGACAGGGAAAATAAGAGAGTACATTTGAATTGTAAAATAAACTAGCATTTTACTTAGCTGGCAAAGGTTACTAGCATTTAAATGAAAGAGGTAATGTCAGCTTTAAGTTTAGTGCTCAGATACAGACTGCAGGCAGGCAGCTGGGAAAACTGATAATATGTAGTAACAATAATCACCTCCAGCAAAGGTGGCATAAAGCCTTCCTAATGACCGAAGTGGATAACAAAATTACCAGAACAGCAAACAAGAACAAGTTCATGCAAATGAGACTGGTTGCTAACCATCTTGGATGAACAGGGACAGGTAGGGAGAAACAGCAGATTTCCACAGAATGGTATATAGTCAAATTTGTGACCTCAAAGTCAAGGAGAGGGCACCAAGGTCCTCCACAGGAGATGATGGATGCATACATAATTTTTCTGACAGTATAAGGAGGACAACAGACACCACATCCATGTTTTCTGGAGGAGGAAATGTTTGACTAATTCCCTCCTGGCAAGTGACAAGGATTGAATACTTTTATCATGCTGCTGAATTGTGTTTCAAGAATTATCCAGTGCACTGTGAACAAAAGCTTTCTACTCCTGCAACCCCAGTAAGTACTGGTCATTGCTACCAGTACTCTTGGCTGAGGAAGACCTCAGCCAGAATCATAGCGCAAGTTGAGTCCTTAAGGCACAGGTGTCTTGCTAAGGAAACTTTCCTGTCTGACATCCAGGAGGCACTCAGGCAGTCACACTCCCACCACCAGAGACTTTAACTGCTGGGGCCAAAGGTCGTTTGCAATGTATGGCTCCAGTGAGCTGACAGGTGCCCCCCTTGACTTCCTACACACACCACACTCACATAGTCAGACCAGGTTTTCCATAGCCTTTCCATAAAGCCTTTTACTTGCAGTGCAGTAACACAGAAACAGCTCAAGGTGGTGCCTCCAAGGACGGACCCCAAACAAAGGACCCTGTGGGCTTTTATACCCTCACAGTCCAAGCACACAAAAGTCTCTGCTCTGCCTCCTAAGTCCTCTGCTCCTGTGGTGTCTCAGTGTCCCTGAGTGTCCTCTTGCTTTGGGCTCCCACCACCCAGAGCTCAATCTGCAGTTCATACACCAAGATGCCTGCACTGAATGTATTCCTCAAAAGTTTCCTTTTTCATACAACACAGAAGTCCCAGCAGCTTGATTGGGAAAAGCAACCCAGAAACTCAAGCACTCATGAGCCATCTCTAGTGCAGGACTTCAGCCCAAAAATTATGGGTGTTATTCTTCCTGTTTTCAATTCTGTACATGTTCAAGATGAACATGTTCTTCCAAAACCAACTACAGTAATAATAAAAATGTGCAGTAACCAGCAGATTCAGTTCTACGGTAGTCCCAGCAGCCATGCAAGGCCAGAGCTTGTAAACCACTTCAGGACTCTCATTCCACAAGCCACTTAAATTTAGAGGCAGGGGAGAGGAAGAAGAGAGCAGGCATTGTGGTTACACCTAATATATATGAACTGGAACAAGATTCACATCAATCTCCAATACAGCTGCTCAGACTCTTTTACTACAGCCTGAAATAACACTGCAAGTTCACATTTTGAGATGGAGGATAAAAATAAATGCTAGCCTTAGAAACATACGGTAGGGGGAAGGGAGGAAAAAAAGTCAGTGTCCTAGGATCATTTCACACCTTCAAAAACCCCCACTCTTTCTGAATGCTTAGGGAGACATGAAAGAGCAAATGCTGTAACTGATCTAGAAAAATATTTGTCCTTCAAAAAAGTGTTTCTCCAGCTATCATGCACTGTGTGATTTTTCCTTGATGTTATGTCACTTGGTTATTCACTGGGGAAAAAGAACCCAATGCATCAGTCAAGGAGCCATACACACACATGATCAACAGAATGCATCTGCCCCAAAGGCTTCCACCAAAGGCTTTAAATGTCACTTAGGAAAACATTTGCTGGTTTTAGTTAAAGGACTTCACAAAAGCGGAAGGGTGAGGGGATGCGTGGGGGAGCTCTTTATCCTAACAGCAAGAGGGACACAATATAATTGGCAGTAACAGCAACTAATCAAGCAGCTCATAATGTTAGTCAGTAATGCACTAATTTCCTCTGAAATGCACAAGCATAACTGAACGCAGAAACAGAGGTCATCATGCTGTTGTGATGTATGTGGTTTTAATCACAGTAAGCCTTTCAGTTTGTCTTCCCCTCTCTGCAAATAACATCAATGTAGGTGAAAAATGCAGTTTTATTTCGAGCAGCTTCAGGGATGTGAGACTGTGAATTCCCATCTTGGGCATGGCACACCTTTTCACAGAAATAGTTATTGGCGCTCTCTGTATGTATGATGAAGAAACAGAAAACTCTTCAAAAGCCTTGACCACCTGTCATGCTGATCATCAAGAGTACGTCTTCCCTCCCTCTCCTTTTTCTTCAGTGTAACTGATCCAAATGGAAACAGCCAAGTTTCTCCTGCCTTGAACAGGAAGAAGGCTGGCACATCTGTTGTGCAGCTCCAGCATTTGTCTGACCAGGATCACCCCATCCCTGTATCTTCCATTAAGATGCAGGAGTTCCTAAAGATATCTAAGTATTGAAAGGATTTTTTTAAATTTAATATTAGCAAGTGTAACAAAGGAGTTACTAATAAAAATCCAACTTTCCACTCTGTAACCCAGGTCACTTGCACTCTAACTCTCCACCTGCATAATTTGGTGAACAAGCTGTCCCGCCTCTATCAGATGGAACAAGCAATTACATTTAACTCACAAATTTGAAATAGCAGCCCAGATTCTGTGTGCACTGAAAATGTATCCGTATTTCATTTCCCCAAAGACTCTTATTTCACACCGCATCCCATTATAAAATTATATATATGCAAAACTGTGTATACATATATATGTGTGCATGTATATATATATATACATATATATATATACATATATATATATATATATATATATATATATCTGCAAAACTACATCCTGGCATCATATGCAGCTAATTTTTCGCTCAACTGCATTCCCTTTAATCACAATTGATTTACGTTATGTAAACATCAGAATAATAAAAAAGCCTTGTCACAAGTCAGGAGCAACCTTTTTGATGAGGCACTGAGATCAACTCATCTCCTTTCGGCTCTAACCCTTTTTCTTCATAGACCAGGTACTATCCTGGTATTATCATCCTCCGCTATTCTATTCAAATTAGACTGCATTCTTTGACACCATTCATGCCTAAAGTTTTGCTTAAAAGTAATCCAGCTTGCTTCTTCTGGCCCCAATAAACTAGGGAAGAAACTGGACTTAGACCACGGAAAATATAAACAGAAAACAGAAGAAGACAACAGTGAATGAAAAAGACATCTCACCTTAGAAGTACCACATTATCCGACAGGAAGGCTCCAACAGTCATATCTGAAATGTTTGTAACATTGAGGCAGTTACAAAGAAGGCATAAAATTCAGTTCTCTCAAATCTGTTGCTAAATCACAGAGCATGCATTTAAAAAAGCATTTTCTGACTTAGCCAGTTTCTCCCTTCAAATATCATTATGTCATAAGTGTTGTAACTGAAGGATTAGTCCTATGATGTTCACTTCTGCTTCATAGTTTGATTTTTATTACTATTATTATATTATTGTCTACTTTCTGGGTTATTTTAAGATTGCCATTCTGACAGAGCAGCTTCCCAAAAACTTAAAACCTTGGTCAGATACTGAATCCTCAATCATTGTGACTGTCCAAATACTTGAATAAGCCAATCACCTAAAATTTTTATCAGGAGTTTTGAGTGGCAGAAGGGAAATGGAAAATGCAGCTCAATTTCACTGACCACCTGCAATGGCAGGAACTAGCAGCCTGAAAACAACCAACTCTGCTGTTTTCTCAGTCTGCTGCTGTGTTTTCCTGATGCTGTCACTGCTAGAGTAGCCAACATACCTGGATAACCATTGCTATCCATATCAACTCCCCCTGATATGGACTGGCCAAACATACGCAGCTTTGGGTTTATTGTTCGCCCAGACAGCTTCTGCAGTAGAAAACACACAAGCGAAACTAGCCATTAACACAAAAAATCCTCCAAAACAAACCCTTACCAAAACAAAAAAATTCCAAAACATTCAAGCAGGATTTTCATGGCCACTGGGTCTCTCTTCTGTGGGCTGGAAGTGCTACACACATGCTGTCTTGCACTTCACCCACGCAGGCCTAACAGGAAGACTGTCGACTGCCCTTTTGCTCCCAGATAGTAGGAGACCAGTGTTGACTTGGACTAAAAACCCACACCCGCATTACAATACTTGTGCAGACCCAAGCAAAATAAAGAACATCAAACAGATTACTGCATGAGGAAAAAACATAACTGCACCCAAGAGATTATTTTTTTATTACCTTAATTTCTGTGAATAAAAGTTTTAAGAAGCATCTTGACAATATTAATGATTAGTTAAAACAGAAAATCATGCACAATCACTTCTTTTTACTAAGTTTACCAGCATACTCAAATTCAAAATGATTCATTATCATCCCACTTGAAATTCTGGTTTCCATAATCTATTACAGAGTTTTTCTGTCAGTTTGGAAGCTGTATTTCATTTCTGCCTCCCCAACACAAAGATTATTTAACTTCTAACATAGCTTCTTTCTTTTTTTAATTACTAACACAAAACTTTCGCTAAATGATTCGCATTGTAAATGCCTTTGTCTGAAGCAAATTAACATATCAAAATCTCTTTTTCTAAGAAGGCAATCAGAAGTCTCCCAGTTTTCAATTATTCTGGGCCACCAGTGCAAGACCTGAACTCAAATCAACTTCTGACTGCAGAAGTTACAGACAGAGGAAACCATGAAGTAATTTTAAGTCTGTTGGAGGTGCTTCACTGTGACCTGTAATCAACTTTTCCTGGCCCTCCCATAAAAGAATTTAATACTGGACAAAAGATCAGATAGGATATTTATGGAAAAAAAGACTAGTTGATGGTAAGAAAGATATCCTGACAGTTAATTTAAAGGGAGAACAGTGCTCCTCTGGATACAAATCTCTTTTTCTACTTGTGGGCAGGTAAGCTGAAGACAACTGGAAGTAACTTCATCCTCACATTACACTCGCATTTCATTCTTAGGGGTCCCAGTTAGGGTAGTAAATCCCATCTGCAAACACCCAAAAGACATTTGTGGGTTCTTTCAGCCGACAAGACAGAAGAATACCGCTGCTTTTAAGTACCATAAATGAAAATAGCAGGACACAAAGCCAAGTCAGCTGCTTCTGTTAATAGCTGCCACTGAAGCTGCTGAAGGGACATCAGAGAACAACACTTACCAGTACTTTAAATGATGAAAGCAGGAGGAGGGAGAAGGAAGAGATAACAAAATGAAAAGGGTGAAAATATATACCCTGCTGGACCAACCCCCCTCCACCTCTCACAGCTTATTTCAAAAGGAACTCCACAGCATTAAGATGGATCAGGAACATAGTAATAAGATACAAAATGTCTTCCACCTCCAGGTTCAAATCTAGGGCAGATAGGTAAAGAGCTGAAGTTGTTACACAGTTTTGGTTGCACACAGGACTTGAACCAGCAGTGTGTCTAGTGCCCGGCACCAGACACTGGGAAATGGCAGAGAGACATAGCTTGTAAGCAGTGCCCCCTTGGCTGCCTCAGAACATGAGACAATGATAGCAATGCTTTATCAAGAGTTAATGACCATATACCCTGCCACACTCTTGAGCTGGGTGTTTTCCCACTGACCAAGTGGAGAGACATGTGTTGTCCTCCTTAAAAAATGTAAAATTTTCCCATGAATGACCCAAAAATATAAACCACCAAAAAAATCCCCCCACCAAACTAAAAATCAAACCAAACCAAGAAAAAATCTGATCCTTTTCAGCAAGAGCTGGAAAGCTCTGGGGTTTTCAGAGAAGAACCTCCCAACTAGTGGCTCTTGGCAAAAATCAGGCAGAATCCTCCACATGCCACACATTATGAATACTTCTAAAATGCACAAAAGAGTCATTTAACTCCCTTTTTTTTCCAAAAGCAGTGCATGCCATATACATGATCAAGGAAGAAGGACTAAACTTTAATATTCTGTTGAGAGAGTTGCCAGTATAACCACTGAACTCTTTAATTCTGTCTGAACTGATTTACTATGAAGGATCCCACCCAGCAACAAAACAAAACAACCAGAACTTCAAACACACCGAAGGAGAGCAGGCTTTCGGAACAATGAAATGTGCTAGACAGAGACTATGAAACACATGTTGGGCAGCATGAGCATAAATTTATCTTCTTTTACTGTCTGGCTACAGCAGCTAAATTGCACTGTGTTGTCTCTGCACAAGATACCACAGCATATCCCTCTTTACCCACCTCATAATAAGTGGGTAAGGGGGTTGGCACCTAAGAATGGCCTTCTGACATATTGTCAGAATGCAAGAAGACCAACAAGGTGGGTAAAGAGGCACAAAAGAAGAATCAGTAACCCTTCATTCTCATGAAGTATGCTTCTACAGGAAGAAAGTGCAACCTACCAACTTCCCACAGGCCTCTCCGTAATTCGCATGCTCAACCTTTCCAGGATTTTAATTTCTCCTCTGCATTAGTACTATCTCTAAAAACTAACACTCAACTTTTAAGACTCTGCTTGCTTCAAGAAGATATAGCTGGCAGTTGTAACAAAAGACAGTAAAAAATACCTCCTGACTAACATAATTTTACCTTTCAGCATAGATATAGACAAACTTTGGGAGAAGCCATCTTCATACCAGGACTGAGAAAAGGATGTAGAGCAATGACAAGGTTACCTATTAAGGGACACATAAGTATGGTTTATTTCTGTAGGTACAGGAAAAGTGACTTTCAGACAGCGATCATAAACGATAGTGTCACATACCATAGAGTACTGAGGTATAATACCATTGGCATCCCCATGGTAAATGTACACTGCTCCTATGTAGTTATCCTCCTTAGGCGCTCCAATGGCAACATCTGTAAAACAGTGCAGATTTCACAATCCATTCTATTAATCCAACACTTCCCTAATTTTAGGATATAGCTATCCAAAGGAAAACAGCTCCCCATGACAAAGATGATCAGCAGCTTATATGAACCTGAGTAGAAGGAACTTGTTTGATTTAATTAAGAGCTCATGTTAAGATAAACTTTAAAAATACACAAACCCATATGAATTTGTACACATATATACATTTCACACAATCAGATGTTGTGCCTAATTAGAAACACATCCTTTTACAAAAATGTGTTTATCAACAAGCAACCATACTCAAAAAAGTGAATTTAGAATCCTTTCATAACCAAATCTTCAACCTGTGAGAACATCAGCTCTGTGAACAAATACAAGCCTGAAGAAATATTTACTGTAGCAATACATTAAGGTTGGTTGAAAATCCAAGGCTACACAAAGAGGCTGGATATATTAAATGGATAGGCAAGAATTAAAAAATGATTGCTGAGAGTGAATTTTTCAACTACAATTGATCCAATTTAACTGCAAACTCCTACAGGAAGCATGATCTCACCTCCCATTCTCCTACTTAGATCTAGTGACTATGCTATCTGCAAAAATTAAGCTTGTCATGATTTCTTTTGTACCCACAGACTGATCCAACTCCCTCTGCAGTCTCACCATCACCATGATTGACTATAAATATTAGCAAGAACACACAAGTGCATGTCCAGATGCAGAGGAAGAGCATGTTCACGATTTGTGAGGGCAACCTGCGACAAGGCCAGGTTAGGCTCAATGGCATTCTGCGTCCTGAGCGGCCTGGAAGAAATAAATCCAGGCACACACTAAGTCTGCCTTTGTTTTGAAGTCCCTAATCTGCACTTCCAGAAACCAGGGCAGAAAACAAGCATCGACATTCTGTTCTCACCTACTGCTCTCACAGCATAGGGTCTCACACTGAGCATCCTGAGAATGGAGCAGGGGGAGAACAAAGCAAAAGAGAGAAGTTAATAGACCATGTGCTATCAGGAGTGAGAAGCTACTTCTGAATTACACTTCTTGATAAGAAATGAGATTATGTCAACAAAACCAAAAAGGCTTGGAAACATAGGGAAATGGGCAAGAAGAAAGAAGTCAGACATAGGTCTCTGTTTTGTTCAGGGTGAGGTTATCTAAAGCCTTTTATAAGCCATACAGGGAAGAAGAAAACACAACAGCAAGGTAAGCAAAGCAATGTTAATGTGACCTGCACAGGCACAAACCAAACCAACATCAAAGACAGTCAGCTACAAAACGCTTCAGCACACAAATTCTACACAAGCAGATTTATCTTTAAGTTGAACCCAGGGGCTAATCAGGTGGATAAGCAAAGACTATGCAAAGACTATACAAGACTGACAGTGTCACCAGCGTTGCTCACACTTATGAAGAAACGGCCATGGAGGAAATTGTACTGACCTGGGAAGCCATCGTCATCAATATCACCAAGGGCAGCCAGGCTCTCCCCAAAGTGTGCATTATAGGCACTGTCACCATCCAGGGTGAGCTGCTCTTCCAGCACTCCCTAGCAAGTAAGAAATAAAACAGGGTCAGGAAAATGGTGCAAGCCCTGGATGAGGCAAGCCCTCCCCATGGAAGCTGCCCATGTGATGTGGGAATGACCTGGGGCAGAGCTGCAGCCTGCCTCTTGCTCTCAGAGGCAGTCAGATTACCTGGGCTCTAGAAATCTGTTTTACTTGTGTTTTAAACCTTCTGGATTTTAGTTTTAAAGGGGGAGGGGAAAACAAAGGAGTGCATGACTTAACCAAAATGCTAAATTAACTAAACAGTAACTCAGAGATGTAATTAAATGCAGTCACAGGGATTGGTGAACCATGAAAGTTTACAGATGCCTAAAACGTAGCAGCCCAGAGTTTGCTCTACTGGCAGATTACATCCAAGGACCAAAATCCCCAGACCAAGTTTATTCAGCTAAACTCCAGCGAGCTAAGGAGTATTTTTCCCTAAGCAAAGAACATTTGATCATTGGATTTGAAAACATTTTAAGTACAGGACAGAAGGATTAAAGCAAAGTCCTCCAAAAGCCTTCTTAAATTAAGAATAAGGAAATATATTTAATGAAATAAAGAGACTGAGGGAAGTTGAGAATTAAGTAGCTTTGTATTACTATGCCGTGAGAAGCCTTACATGGCACTGGTATTTCTTGCCCACCCACCTTCCAGTCAGATATGTAAGTTTTATTTTCTTGCAGTCTTCCATTCAGGCAAAAGGAATATTTCCACAAATAAAAAAATTAGTTACACAATCTAAGTCTGTATCCACCTCAGGGTTGTTTTGGTTTTGCTTCCTTTGTGAATGAGAATAAGCTACCCTCTGGAACATGTACTAAAATCTTTTACTTAGCTGCAAGGAGTTGCTGACTTTAAGAAAATACCACATAATGAAATTGAAACACAACAGAGAGAAGACAGGCCATCCTGTATGTGTGACTCAATTCTTTGCAGTTCTCACAGGAAAGGGCAAAATAAAAGAATTTTAAATGTAGCATTACTATGCCTGCTTCCTTTATAATACAGTTTTCTCTGATCCTCTGCAACAACCTCTTAAGCAATGGTGCTTGCAGAATGAAACCAATGCCAAGATGATTTTTTGCCTTTTCTTTTAGATAACTTTCATATACATTTTATATATCCTCAGTGGTCTTAGCATGCATACTAGTAATTCCTTAAGTCTGATAACTTAGCATAATCCTGGTATTCTGTTAGGCCAGAAGACCAAACATCCCAGAAGCCTTACACTTGGAGGCCAGAAAGGCCTACACTATCTTGAGAAATCAAGGTCCTCTTCAGAATATACCCTGTAAATTAGGATTAGGCCCCTCCAGGGGGAATTCTTCGGGGTGGGGAGATATCATGCTATTCATTCAACCTCTCATTGGGGCATCTTTGTTAGATATGTTAATTTGCAAAGTCTATAAAATTGTATACGTGATCTATTAGGTGTGTGTATTCTGGCACATTCCACCTTGGCAAAGTGGTGCACCATAAAGATCCTTATTAAATACTAAGGTAAAAACCCTTTATCCCTTAACCGTGTCTGGCTCTTAATTTTTAGGACCAAGGAAAAGGCATAAAAAAAAAAGTTTAAAATGTCCACTGCCCAAAATGAAGCCCACAATCCTGCAAGCCATTGCTTGTGCAAGTAATTCTAACACTCCTGGTGCAGGAGTATAAGAAGTTCATACTAGCTTCTTGACTATTTTATAGAAGATAAAAATTAACTAATGTATACTCTCACTGTGAGCAGGAAATGTTGGCTATCTGTTTGGCATTCTGGACCCTATCCTGAGGACCCAACAGCAACACTGCAACACAAAAGGTGGAACCTCCTGTGGATAAAACTGAAAAAGTAAAGCTCTATTAAAGGAGCAATAATAAAAAATAAAATTACAGCAAAAACACTTCTCAAGTCTCCTAAATGCTAGGACTTCCGGTGAATTTGAAGTCTAGCATAAATAAACTCAAAGTTCACTAAATAAAAGTCAGTTTCATTTTAGTCCTTAACATCTCTTCCTTTAAGATAGCAGCTTTAGGACCTGAATATTAAATATTTAATAGTACGTAAACAACCATTGTTTTCCTATAAATAAAACATAAGAATGGCCTTGGTTAGCCAATGCAACAAAGTTCAGACTTTTCCAAAACTGTTGTTAGGTCATGTGAAATCCAACAGTACCAACTGATAACTTCCCCTAAAATCTCTGTATAGGCATAATGTGAAAGTAACATGAATACTGACATGTGTGTTCTAATTTGTGGTTTAGGTTTTAGTGACTACCCAAAACACAAAGGAAACTCAGTCAAAGCTGCTGAGTCTTACTTGGTTTTGGCATCAAATCCACATAAAGCCACAAATGCCACCAAGTTTCAACATACAACCAGAGACTCTCAGATCTCCTTGAAAGATTTACTGTGATGAATATGGGCTGTGATGAATATGGGCTGGCATCTGGCAAACTACAATATCAGATGAGTCTTCCTGTGACTTCATGCTTTGCTAAAGACATCCAGAGCCCCCACTTATTTGGGACGAGTTTCACCACGCAGTGCTGGAAGGACATAAGCACCACCTTGCCAGGGACCCACACCCTCATCCCTTATCAAGTCACCTCCTGTACATACTCACATTTCCTCTGTTGATATAGACCATGACTTGACCCTCATCTCTGATCTCAGAAAACATAGGTGCTCCAACCAGCAGGTCTGACAACCCATCAGAATTCAGATCAACTGCACATAAGGAGGAGCCAAAGTAAGAGCCCATCTGTAACCAAGTTGAGTCACAACAAAGCATTCAGTATCTGCCCACACACAGGAGGAAATCATATAAGCGTGGTTTTTGTTTCGTTTGGTTATTCTTTTAATTTCACAAAATGACTTGCTGCTTTATCACTCACAAGCATGCCCATAGAGAAAGCTTTAGGAATAATCCTGGCAGAAATGAAAACACTTTACTATAACAGTGGATCAAGTCTGGATGTTTTACTAGCAGAACTGAAGTTATACTCTGGGACATACTGAAGTAAGACACTTAAAGAGCTTTCTTACACTAGCTTTTGCTTGTCAAATGCTTAAAACTAGGAAGAGCTGAAATGAGTTTTCCAAACCAGACCTGGACAGTGATTATTCATGCCCAGTGCCAAACTTCCTTGAAGCTGGGCACCACAGATAATCTGGGGATACCTTACAGAAATAATGAAAGAAATAAAGAAAAATAGGCAAGAGGCCATGAAAACAGGTATCTAAGACTACATTTTGATTGCAGACTACCTTTCCCTGTTCTATTTGTATTTTTTTGTATTAATCACTGTCAAAGGTGTACTGGTTGTGGGTCTTAATCATTGCTTTTCCTCCCATGTACAGGCAGGTAAGTTGATACAGAAACAAAGGTTTTCAATAAAAGCTTTTCAGTTGATACAGAACAAATGTATCTTTCAATCTCCACTTCTTAATGCTTGATAAACTTAATTGCTTAAAATAAAGAAATACATCAATTTCACTTCATTATTGTTTTTATATGGGTGAACATCGAAGACTACCTCCCAACCAGTACCCACATTACAAATTTCAAAACACATTTAAACACAAGAAGGAAACCAAAAGCAAGAATGATATTTCATCCTTATTTCATTCACTTCTGCTAAGGTAACACAAGGCATACTCTTTGAAACCAGCTACAAACTATAGCCTCAAAATTAAAAGCTGCTTCAGCAGGAAACTGGGAAAGATACCACTTTGTATTTGAAATTGCATGCTGTTTCCTACAAAGTAGTAAAAACTGATATTAAAGAAATAATTATTTATGTTCTTGAATGTTTTTACATTCCTCATGCAGATCTCTGATCTACCGTCCTCCATGCCTGTAAGTTAACATACATTAACCAGAACTATTGGGCATGCTAGAAGATAGGCAGCAGCAACACTATTTTATGCAGTCTGTAAGATTTAAAAGTTGCTGAATATATAACATAATGGTGATTGAAGAATAACATTTCAGTTTGTTAATGCAGATTTTTGTGCTTGTGTGGATTTAAAGTGGGACCTCAAACATCATTTGATTCCAGTTCTTCTGTACTTTAAGTTCCTTTGTGGATTTTTTTTATTATTTTTTTAACCCATAAAGGTTTTAAAAGAAATTTCTCATAGGGAAATTTCTCATGGGTAAAGAATGAAAGTTATGAAAAGCATTTTATTATGTATTCAGGCAGTTTTCAGGAAAAGGCTCTTATTTACTTAACTGCAACCTGGCGAATCTGCAGCATGGGTGAGTTCACAGCACTCACAGTTCAGGTAAGAACCTGAAGTTTGAACACTTAACATTTGTAACAAAGAACTGAATTTTCTTTTTTCTTGTCAGCATTTGATTTTCTTGTTCTGCCTCCATTAATAAAAAAGGAAGGAAGAAACTGGCCTGCTGTTCACATCTGCCTACCAAGAATGTCAGAGCAATGAACTTTCACACCACAGGGGAGGATGTTGTGAGAGCTCATTTCCAAGCAGTGCTCATTGCTGCGCAGGTCTGATATTGATTCTACCACAAAACAAAACAAAAAACAACAACCAAACAAATAAGGTGACTTAGCACAGCCTTCTTCTTAAAATAAAATTTTCATTTGGATTTTAGAGAATTTGTAGAAGAATACACTAATGAAAAAGAACCCTAGAAGTACTTGAATGATGTAATTAAGTTACATATAAAAGTAAAGCGATTAAATTGAAAAAGGGAAAGATTTTGGCTAAGACCCGGAAACTTCCTGATGGCTCTGTTTATTAGGTTGAGGAATAGTCAGGAGCACAACCTTAGGGACATTTAAAATTCAACAGGGAAATAAATTAATAAGGAATAAATTAACAGGAAGCAATCAAATACCGGAGATGCCCCAGATGAACTGGGAGGTCTTTTCCTTTCAAGATGTCTGTAATTCTGCTAGTGCAGAGAAAGGAAAATCTTGGGAGAGGCCCTAAAATACAAGTCGCACCACCCCCCTACACATTCTTGTAGTTTATTTCATTACATTTCATTAAATTTATTTCATGGAATTCAGCAGATTAACATGCCCTATTCTAGGAAAGGTTTTAAATACTGCAACTGTGTCTTGCCGGAAAAAAAATAACAAGATACAGTAACACTCCCAACCTGAGGATACAGGCAAACAGTTTGGGTCTTCCTGAGGGTAGCAGGTCTTACCCGAGCCAAAAGCCTCCAGAAACTTTTTTTTCCTGTATTTCTTCTCCTTCCAGAATAACACAGGAGACCCCAGATAAGAGGTATCATTTCGCCACTGAGTTATTCCCAAATAAAGCATTTTTTGTTGTTACCTACAGCTACACATACTATCCAGTTTGTTTTTCCTGCAACACAGCTCCCCAAATGAAAAATGCAGGCTGTTCCCCATTCAAACACACCACCACACTGGGAAGCTAGATCTCACTAGCATTCACTAAATTTGATGGAGGGGGAGGGCAGTTCAGTTTTAAGAGAGTCAGCTTTAAGCAGTCTCAAAACCAGAATGTTTTATAGTGGGAAGGGGAAAATCATCATCTATCAAGGCAATGAAACTGCTCCTCCACAAAACAGTGTAACTGCAATATTCCCCTTGTCACAGCACAACACAGGAAAACAGACTGGGGCTTTGCATATTAAACTAAACTCCAGGTTACCCACATCTCCCAGTACCATCTACTAAGAGCAAATCTCTGCATCTAGGCTCACCTGGTGTCCCATGCCCTACATCTCAGAGGTACTGCTACAGTCACACAAAACTAAAGAGAACCACTAGTACAATTTCCAGCAAGAGTTTTTACATCAGTTACATGGGCATTGAGCAGACATCGCAGTCATGACTGCTACAGAAGAAACAGCGTACCGTAAAATAGGTTCAACTCTTCTGGGAGGATAAGAAGAAATAGGGTTTTCTGGACAGCTTATGAAGGAGTGGAATGAAAATGATGCTCCAGGATGACTCTGCCATTATTTCCCACCTCTCTACCTCTTAATAGAAAACACACGTATATAAATGCTCACCTTTTTTCCTGAAGCCTGAAAAATCTTTATTAGAGAGCCTGATTGTCTGTCCGTTCTGAAAATATAAACCTGAAAGGTGATATAAGAAAAAAAGTTAACCGATACAACTAACTATGAAACACTAGAGTTTTCTAAATGATACCTAAATCATGATTGTGGGTATTGCCAGGATCCAATTTCATGACCGCTTTACTGGTCAGTCTTTTTTTACAAGATGACAGAGTTCTCCACTGTCCTGAATAATCACAGGCTTGTCCTAAGAAACACTTGAATATTATCTTGTTGCCTACTTTTTTGGCATGCTTCTGTATGTGCAGATGTGAAAAGCACCTAGCCAAACAACTTTCCAACTCTCAAATAAGTGGCATCTGGAGACTGTCTGGAAATAAGTAGGGCAAAAGACTGAGAATTCATAACCCTGCTCCCCTTCCCTTATCTAGCATTCCCTTATCAAGAAAATGTGCCTGCTCATAATGCACTGCAAACTTCATGATGCTTTAGCAACAGTCAGAGTAGAAATCCCAATCAGACCACCCTCAATATTTCTGCAGTTTCTGTCTGAAACAATTTTTGAATCAGAAAACTATTCAAACACAGCCTACTCTTGCTCATTTCCACAGGAGAAACTGTTTAATCTGGAATACTCAGGGATAAAAATATTGATGATACAAGTTCAAGAACACATCTTGTACCAAAATTTAAGATGTAAAGTGCATGGCTCGTAGACAGGGATTCCCTTCGACAGAAAGGCTGGTTCAGTCAGCTTTTGAGACTCCTGTGGCATTTGACAGGCTTCCTCCTACCAGGTACTCATACAGTTTGTAGGACAGAGGATCCCTTACTTCCAAGGCCATGTGGCAGAGCCAAGCACTGCACATGGTTGAATATGTGGTGAGTTATTAACAGGTAGAGAGACAGAATTCAAAGCTGTTTTCAGTCAAGAACAGAGCACAGGTTTACTGTGGACAATTGCTCTATATAAACAGGACTCCCTAGCTTTTGCAGTGGCATGTTTAGCAGCGACAGCATGTTGTCAAGTGTCTCAACTCCAAACCCAGTCTTAAATAAAGACACTTTGTGACTTTGGAGAAATGACCCAGTCTCATTAACAATCTTGGCTTTAACTTAACTGAAAAGGTGTGACAATGGCTAATCACTTTCTATCAGAGAAGTGGAAAAGATCAGCTTATTAGAGTGTTTGGAAAGCACAACGGGAATGTCCATTGTAATATTCTGTATTCAGCATCTCTTACCGACACTTTGCCATGTGTTCCTGCTACCCGCACCCCACGCCAAGGGAGAATTACATAAGCTTTTGCAACTAGACCAGTAGTCTTTAAACTACAGAGCCATCTGTTTTCTTGTAGATCTCCTGCTAGCAGCTGTGTCTCCCCACCCTCCTCCTTACAGAGAAATTAAATTTGTTCCACAGAAAAAACAGCTTGGAAGGAAGGTGTACTGCAGCAGCTGTAACAGAACACCTGGGATAAAGAAACTATGTCTTTTTCAGGCACAAGTCCTCTCAGTATCAACTGTGATGCTACTATATCCTGTATGTCCTAGTCATGCCAGATCAGGTGTAAGTACCAAGTTCACTCTCTACTTCTATCCCATTTTCCCCACTTGCACTGCTACTCCCAGGACATGGTTACTATCAAAAAATAATCTGCCTAAACAGGATAGTGTTCCTGGTAGTGAAGACTTCTCACTGCTTGTTATGATGCAGCTACAACTCATGTCACTATAGAGCACAAGAGCCAAAGGGAGAAAGATGAAAGGGGGCTGGAGGACATCTCTGCTCAAGCAAGTAGTAACAGCAGGTCCCAAAAGGATTGCGTTTTGAAGAAAGACAAAAGCAGATCCTTTACATTCCTTCCCTACTTCTCCCCACTCCCATTTTTTCCACCTTTGGTTTAGAAGAGTATAAGAGGTCACCCTCAACCAGTTTCTCCAACAGGATGTGGATACTCAGCACAGGAGAACCAGGCTTGCCTATCTCACTAGCCATTTCCACCTAGCCATTCCCTTGCTTACTTTTTGGGACATTGAATCTATATATGCCTACAGGAATATCTCATTTTCTTCCTTCTTAAGAGACTATCACCCTAAGATTTCTAAAGATGGCTGGCAAAAACCCAGAGTCTAATACACTAAACGTCAATGAATTATGAAGTTTTAAAAATGGCATCAAATCACCTAATCTCATTCTATTAGAGACATTATCTTGAAGTAAATACTGAAATAGTTAAATGTATGAATAAAAGAAGCAGAAGACAGATTCTCTTCTACAAGTATTTTCATTTTTAGGAAAATTTTAAGTAATACCTAAATGTCACATATCCTAAACAAGAACAGTGTGAAAGAGATCTTGTCTGTGTCTCATTAAAATGAGTATTATAAGGATTGGGTGGGAAAGAGAGGGAAGAGGGGCAAAGGATGCAAGGCATCAGGAGGGACAGGTAGAGAAAATTTGACAACTTCACCAAACCAGCTCACCTCTCGCCCACTCTGTGTTCAAAACTATCCTGTAGACAAAAAACTCTTTGTCTTTTCATACATATTAGAACTGCATCAATATTACACTTCATGCACTGTTGCATCCAACCACATTACTGTTTGATAAAGAGACACACCTTTCCGATGCCTCCATCCTGGGGAGCTCCTCCTACAATGTCCGTGGTAGTTGGCTGAGAGAAATGACCTGCTGTCACTGCATACCCTGAGTAGTAAAGGAAATAAATAAATAAATAAATAAACAACCATGACAGGAAAGAGCCTGAGAAACAGATCAGACAGACAGATCAGGCTTATAAGGCTTCACTGCTCCTGGGCTGCACTTAAGAGTTCAACAACCCTTCTGCTCAGGATGCACCAATATTCTGCTCAAAAGTTCATGGGGATGGGAAGTGAGAGTGCACCCTCCAGTACCCTTCCAACAGCTGACAGAAGAAAGCCATGTGTGTGGAGATGACCAAGGGACACAAGGAGCTCACACTGGGAGCAGTTTGCCAACTGCAAGTCAAGAGAGGGAAGCAGTAAAACAGGAAAAGGCATACACAGTCAGAAAAGCAATTATATGACCACAGAGAAAATACCATGTTAAAGAGCAACAGCCCCACTTGGATCAGACAGAAGTGTCCTCCTTTGGGTAAAATCACTGCCCAGGAAAATCATGTTCCCTTTTGGTAAGGGGGGAGAGAGAAGAGGACAGTAGACAAAGAGGTCAGAGAAGTCAACAGCTTAAAAAAGATATTTGTCTAGGAAAGAAGAAAAATGGGACGATATATCAAAGAAAAAGGTGTGTATTTGAAAGAAAAAGATCAAAGATTCAGCTTTGACATATTAAAACAATATATAATAACTAAAGATTAGTAACTTTTCTTCTAAGGCTCTTTTGTATTTGCCTTGCTCTTTTGCTACAAATTATGAGGCTCTCATCAACATGGTAAACCCTATAATTCAAGTATATCAGTGGAAAAACCTATTTATGTCTGCAGACAGGTAAACATTTACCTTTCATTTAGCTATCACCAAGCAGTATCTCTGAAATGTTTGGGGGTTTTTTTTTAAATATTAAAGGTTAAGGGGACAATGAGAAGTCAGAGCAAGACTTTAGTAAAACAGTATCAAACTGCTGAAATGTCTTCTAGGTCCTCAACAGTCTTAGGCACTTCAGATTAGGTGGAAGCCTTTAAATTAAGCATTTTAGGAACATCAGCTGGTTTTAGAGCAAGTAAAACCAATTGAGTTAGAGATGTACCTATAGCCAAACCTTTCACATCGGCCTTCAGTTGACAATGACAAATTTAGATAGTGTTATTTTTGTTGAAATAAATGCATCTGCAATACAAATTCTGTAATTAGTTGTTGCACCCATTTTAAAGGCGTGTGTAAGCAGACATGCAGTTTAACTAGTGACAAATAATTTGCCTCTTACAGGACAATGGCAGGAATGCTAAGAAGGCCACACCAATCCACTGTGATGTTCAGTTAAAATGCCTTTTCTATAGTAGTAAAAAAAAATACAGCAAAGTGGGGAGGAAGGTGTCATAACAAAGAGAGAAAAACAGAGTATTTTGAATACTTCTTTCCTTCCAGATAAGTATCACTTTAATTCAAATATTCTTCCTTTCACACTTTTTATAAAAATACTGTACATCACCATATTAAAAGCCACTATCAGCTTTATAGCATCAAAGCCTTGAAATACACTGTTGGACAATTTCCTATTCACAGTGAGCACTAAAGAGCTGCTTACCAAGGTATGTGTACCTCCTGGCTATTACAGCATCATCATTCAGCTTGTAATATGTGTTGTCAGTGAGATTCAGTACTTTGACAGTTCCTGTCCAATAATAAGATCCTGGTGCCCCCATGATGACCAGTTCCTACAACAGGAAAAATGGAAAAGTGTGGGGAAAAGGGTAGGAGGAAAAAATAATAACCAAAACTTTACACATTAATGGAGAAGGGACAGGATATTTACTTAAAACACCAATAAGTCCATCTGTAACAACCTCCATTCTGTGTGCATTTGGAAAGTATCCTTCCTTCTTCCCAAACATGGAGGTCGCTGCATATACCCTAGCAACACACTGCCCTTTTATGGTCCACTTCTACTCAGCTCTTCTGCTACAACAGAAGACTTTCCTCAATCTTACTAACCATCAACCTTATCCCTGCTAACATAGTTCTCCGAAAAATCTCTCTACTTGCTGCCTTTCCCAAACATCCTTCCGAAGATCCAGAGACAGAAGTACTCCAGCCCACCCAGAACCCATCACTCAGCTAAAGATCATGTCCTGATGCTGGCTGACATACGATACTAACCAACCATGATGGAAACGGCATTAAGGATTTTGATTTTACAACTATGAAGCTAAACAGCTGCCATGCAACCAGCAAGCAGGATATGTGTTATAGCCTAGGTGAAACATTTTGCCCAGCTCTGTCACCAGATACACTCTGGTCTTTGAGAGTCATCATAGAATCACAAAATGGCTTGGGATCATTACAAACAACCAGAGCAATTGAGCATTTTAAAAGACCATAGAAAGCAGGCACAGTTTGATCCAGCATTCAAAGGTAGATGGTCATGGATAATGTTTTTGAGTCAAAATCTAAGGTACATTTACATTCAAGAGAAATACACAAAATATTGTCCAAGACATCCAGCATCCTTGCAGAAAAACCTTGCTCCTGGATGTGGTTTTAAATACCTCCAGCAAGGGACCAAATTAAGCCTGAGGAGCATTAAGCTCAGGAAGTTCTCCATCCCCCAAGAAGACATGTGAACAGCTGCTTACCTCACATCTCCATTCAATGCAAAACCATGGGTGGACTCCATCCTTGTGGGAAATTGCTATCATATCTGAGTCCCCTTTAGGTGACCAGTTCCAGTAAGGGGGGAGATGTAAAACAAGGGATTCTCCTAATAAGACTACAGGGATTGAACTGCAAAACCAACCAAAGAGCAGGATGTGCTTAAAAATAGCTTCTTCCTCCTTATGGGCCATACCTGTCAGGTCATTTACTGACAGGAACAACTACCATCCATAGCACTGAATAAATGATAGAGGATTGCCTGTTTGACCCAAAAAGCCATTTATCTGCATTTCCTGCTGCCATCAGGCTGAAGTGATAAAAGTTCAAAGGTATCTTTTGAACTAGGGTAGCAAAGGCGAATTTAAGCCTGGGAACAGAAACAGACTGGGAAGAGCAGACAAGTCAGGAAACAGCTGCTGCTGACTGAACATGGAGTTACCAGACAGTGCCCTTGTGGCAACATTTCCTGCTATCCCAGTTCACTGAAATGGCAAAAGGCAATTTCTGAAAGAGAAAACCTTTATTTTATTTGTATCGGTCTGGACAATACATTCTGTAGATCAGTGCATATATATAATTAGGTGTGGGTATGTGCTCTTAAAAGTTTGAAAATAAAAGCAAGAAAACAAGCAAAAAGGCCACAGCCCTGAAACATTAACAACAAAAAAAATCCATGCATAAGGAAACAAATTAATTCTTGACAAAACTGAAATATGGCTGATAGACTTCTGCCCAGGAAAAAGTGTGGTCAAGTATTTAGAACAATTGTAGTGCATATATTCTACCACACTATTTTTTCTCCATCTTTCTGCAACAAAGAACTGTAGCAGAACTGAAAAAAAAAGTGTTTCTCTTCTATATGTATGTGTATGTATGTACATTATATTTATGCACATGTACACATACATAAGCAAAATGATTCAGGAAAGACAGTTTTACATCATCACTTATAGTAAGGAGCTAATGACAGACAAAGAAATACCTCTATGCAAGTTTTGAGGTGTACATAATAAGAATAATCCCTGAAGACATTTCCAGAGTCAATTCATTTATACTTGTCCATAAACCTTGAGAGACACATACACATATGTATGAACCACTGCACAGACGCTGTGCAAGAAACAGACACCTGGGAAGCTAGACAAGGCAGGATGGTGTTTGCTGGCAGGAAGGGAACATGCTCAGCACTCAGCCCACTGTCCAAGCCATGCTTGGGTATCTCCTCCTGGGGCATTCAACGGGAGAGTCACTTAGCAACCCCAACCCTTCCATGCATGTGCCACGGCTCACCTCGGTGAAGAAGCCTGAGATCCCTGCCTGGCACGAACCATGCTCCTCTCCATACTTCTTCTTGTACTCTGGAGGGAAGAAGGGAAGAAAGCAAACTGTGGTCATCCCTGGCACAGCACACACTCTTCACCGGAGCCACCTGCACTGCTACTCAGCCTGGAGAGACACCAGCATGCAAGGCTCCTGGGCTTTATCAGTGGATTGGCCAGCAATGTGCACCATGCAGCATCCTCACCCACATCAGGGTGCATTGCAAGGAGCCAGCTGGGGAGAGAGGCCAGAGTGCTCCTACAAGGATGCTAAACAAGTAGTACCACTGTAGCATGAAAAGAGCAGCAGCATCGCTCCAGTAAAGGTGCATTAGAAGAGCTTCCATCTGTGGCAGATCACCACAGCAGAGAAGGGGGGAGAAAAAAGTGATGAACATGCCTGTGTGCCACGGACTCTGCACTAGGAGGTTTAACTCTCAAGACTATTACTACCTCAGAGAAATAAAGTAATCTTCCCTGACAATGACAGTCATCAAAGCCCCCAGAAACATTTCTGGTGAGGGTACTTCAGGACACAAGCTCCAGAAAGAAGACAGTGACTGAGGAAAAGCCATGTGTTTCTACATGATCAGACAACAGTCTCTTTTCCAGAATGTTTAGATCTGCTGGTTTTCATGGCCATGTGCTCAGAGCTCCCTGTTCACAGGGAACCCAACCAGCACCCCACAGCTTTTGTTTATGGATTTTACACAGCAATCCAATTTGCCCTGTCAAACCTGAGGAATTTTTACTTTATCTTTTTGATGAGGAGGAAAAAAATATTTCTAGGAATACATTAAGTTCAGGGTGGGGAGCAGAAAGAAGAGGAAAAAAAGAAAATCACTTTCCACCCTGCCCTAATTCAAATATTTTCATCTTGGAAGTATGTGGAACTTACAGCTGGATCAGAGCCTTTGCAGTCTTTTTCCAGAGCATTATTTTCAAATATCTACCATACTATCACTACTTCCCATATATTACAGTAATTCATGTTCAAAAACAATTTACCATATAACCTGATAATCGTGATTTTTTTTTTTTATTTTAAGCCCCATTAACTCATTGTTAAATGATAAAAATTATAACAAAATCAATGAGCAAACTGCTTCTGGAATCAAGCAAGTTCCTTTGGAGTTGCATTTTGTCTTATTGAAGATCAGAAGGAATTAATTACAAAAAGTGCTACCTTCTTTCAAAGTATTTTATGTAGACATATGTATACACACACCCACACCATTCTCCTTTTTGTATTACATACAGTCTCTTCCTGACATCATAAAGATGTTCAGAATTTCAGACATTTGCTGAGGTCACACCAGTTGCACAGGGAGAGGTTCAGTTGGAGATACCACACAGAATAGACTTGATCCACAAATTACAGTCCAAATGCCCAACACTCTTGGCCAAGGCAGGGTCCTGCCAAAGCAGATATGCATCCCAGCAGACCAGAAGTACAGCTGGGTCTCCCAGTGATAATGACAAATCCACTGAGAACTGAAGCCCATATTAGCCCATAGCTATTCAGCAAGTGTTGTGGTTCTGAATTGTTACTTGTCCATATACGGATTCTCCAGGTAGTACTTGCCCGGGGAAAAATATTTCTTTACCAATGTGAACATTTTTTTCATTAAGAGAGCCAAGGAGAAGAGATTCCTTCCTTCAGCATTTCCTGAAAAATAATTCTGTGCATGTCCTAAAAGCCCTGCATTCACTATAGCAGGGTCCCTACCCCTTGCACGATGCAATGAGGAAGGTCAAAGCCCATTTGGAATTAAATCTGGTGAAGGATATCAAGGCTAAGAAGAAGGGCTTCTTCAGATACATCAGCAACAAAAAGATACTAAGGAAAACGTAGGGCCCACTGCTGAATGGAAATAGGGATTCCTTGCAACAGAATTTGCAGAGAAGGCTGAAATACTAAATGGCTTCTTTGGCTGCCTGTTTTGAAATCTGGGGTGACATTTGCTTTCTTCCTGTCTTCAGGCTCTCTTTGCTTCAGTCTTCACTGCCAAGGACATGACATTTCACAAGTGGAAATGTAAGCACAGAGGCCCAAACACCCCAGATATCAGCTGTTTGAGGGTTTAAAGCTCTAGTGACACAAAGGAGAGATCATCACATCACATTTTGGGGGGAATCAAGACAGATGTAGTCCTCCCCAAGGGGCCACCAGCTCACTTTTTCTTTTGGAGGCAAGGAATATGAGCATGTGCTGTTCCCCTTATTTACTAACCAAAGGGACCATCAGTCTTCCCCACTTCCACCATCAATTCTTACCACAGAGGAATAGGAAACCATTTCAGCTCTCCACATCAGCTGGACTGCCTTTCACAAAACACACAACCATCCTTCTTTGCAAACCAAATGCATTGGGGAAATGAAGAGGCAGCTCCCTTTTTTGGAAAGCCATTAAAACTGTGGAGAAAATAACTAATTGAAAGTATTGCCTGGAAAACTGAGGCCCTATACATCAGCCATACCACAAACAACATCCAGCTCATCTAAACCAAATTAGTTCCTACTCAGAGAGATTGTATTTAACTATCAAGTTTGCTCCTGTGTTCTAATTATCTCTCAATTCCAGACTTCTGTCAGCCCTTCTAGGGAAACCAGGCAAGAATAAGATGGATTGAGACTACGAAGCTGTTACATCAGTGCCATCTAGTCAAGAAATTTCCATTTCCTCCATGGACAGACACTAAAGTGCACTCAGCTGGCCTGCACCCTTCACCAGGTGAGACTTATCACCACAGCTGCACTGAAACATGGCTTCCGGAAGCAAGCACACTGCTGTCTACCCCTAATTGCACATGGCGAGATCTAGAAAAGGCTGAGACACTGGAATCTTTCCAGGCAAAGGCATGTGTCTTAGTGCAGGGTTTGCAGCCACAGGTCTGGTAGCCTCCCAGCAATGGCCACAGAGGCTGTCAGTGTAGAAGCACTTCAGACTCAATGCTTTGCAGTAGCCATTCATCCATCAGTGTCAGTGGAGGAAAATTATTCTGCTCCTTCCAGAAGGTGAAGGAAAAAAGTTACAAGGATGAGTGCAAACTTATTTCACAGCAAAATTTAAACAATGAACTCCTCTGTGTGACACACCACAGCCCTCTCTCATGGAGCTTGTTTTACTGAAATTTAAAGAATCAGGAGTAAACAAATGCAGCCATTCTTTGTGACACTGTGATTTCATGTCTGATGGGGCAAGGGGGGTGGGTGGAAATCAGTCCCAAACTTTCAATTTTCACTTTACCATGCAGTGAAATTAAGCCAGCATAGTACTGCATCAACCCTGCCAACTTTCCACTGGCTGCTCTACGTGCACTAGGCCCACACATTTCTATTTTTTAGCAATTCCTGGCAAATATCCTGTCAGATTAACAGCAGTTTTACTCCAAAAACATGACGCATAGATAAAGACAAGTGATTCTTCTCTTCCAGAAACCACATCCCCACCATGGCTTCAGGCAGTGCAGGAGTAACAACGGCTCAGAGGGAGCCCCATTGGCATCCCTGCATTTGCACATTGTCCATAAAGTTAATATCAGATGATTTGCAGTGTAAGACATCAGTGTGAGGCTTTATCACTGGTTTGCTGACAGTAATAAGGAGGGCAGGGAGGCAGGGAAGGACAAATACCATAGGACAGTACTCACAACAGGAAGGCTTACACAGCTTATATGTATTCTGCTGCACAGCAGCTAGTATGGCTGGGACAAGTCCCTCAAAACTTCTCTGTCGCAGCTAGTCATTAGCTAAGACAAAATAAATCTGGTCATGGCAAGTCCAGTTCAGCTAACCTGGCTTGCTCCTGAAGTCCCTAGGTGAATAAGAGAGCTCGTGCAGGGACCTCAGCCAATCACAGTCAGTCCAGAGAGCAGACATATCACTGGTCAAGGAGCTGGGCAGGGCTAAGACTCAGACCAATGAGTTGTCTAGATCTGTGAGTTTTGAACTCCCTATATAAGTGAGTTCTGAACAATAAAACAGGTTGTTTGTCTTACGACCAAGAGGGTTTGAGTCATGATTTCTGTCTCCAACCTACGACTGTTGTGTAATACTTCTCATGTTTCAAATAACGACCAATTTTAGGACAGGGAAACACTCACTGCACCAATATATACCACCTCCAAAAGGTGTGTGGGTTTGCAATGGCAGATTCCTAAGCAAAGCCCAGAGGGAGGTGAGGAGCCACCTCAAAAGTGTGAGCATTAAACAGACACAGTTCTATGACAGGCCTGGCTTTACAGGTGTCATGGGTTGAAACAGTATCTCCCTGCTAGGACCTTAGGATTTTATAGAAAGGACAAGGACCTATGGGGGGGCAGGCTTTGGATTTCACATGCAGTTCTGACCATTCAGAACACGGAAGGCGACTTTTGGTAATAACCATATAAAAGCTGAAGTTGGGTTGGAGACTTTCCTCTTTGTCTTCCGTCCGGTGAGCAGGTAACACGTGGGCAGCTGGGGAGAGCCCGGCTTAGGCCCTGGCTGCCCCCAGGGTGGCCGGGGCCAGCCAGGACTCCTGGAGCCGCTGCCCACACAGGAGGCAGGGCTGATTTCGGCAGGGCCAGCCGCGTGTCCAGCGCTGCAGCAGGTCCATGTCCGGGCCCCTCTGCCTGCCGACACCCCTACCCCAAGGGGAGGATGGGATCTCTCCCTCCCCCACTCTACGATGGGCTTTAGAGAGAGCAGCTGCCAGTGGCTGGTGCCATCAGATGGAGGGATGGAAGACAAGGTATCCATCAGCCTTCACCCCCACTGGCATCGGCTTTGAAACATTTGCGGCTGCAGCGGCAGAGATCACTTGACCACCCCAGGCCTGGGCAAGCTTTAACTCTCTCCTGACACAGATTGAGACTTTAAACCCTAACCCTTCTCGGAGATGAGAGAAAAGGCCAAGTTGGAGACATGAGGAAGGACAATATGGAAATCTCAAAGTCCCTAAAGGAAGAGTGACTTTCTTTAAGTGATAGAGATGATGAGTTGCCTTGGTTCTAGGCAACTCCTCTGGATGTTGGTAACAGGATAATCTTTTAAATCGTGGACAATACAAATTGGGGAAATGATTTGTGGATTTGAGCAAAGGTATCTGTGATGAACTGAGTGAATATTTTTGTGCCGCCATGAGAGGTTGAACAGAGAGAGATGAGAAGAAGCCCTCTGCCAGTGAAGAAGTAAGAAGACTATCTCTGTTCCCTGAGTTGAAAAAAGTATCCTTTTTTTTTTTTTTTTTAAATAGCTCGTTTTTAAAAGGTTCCACCCCAATTTGTGAAATCCATGGCCCATAGGCAGTAAGGGGAAAGGCTACATAACGTGGGAAAGTTCCACAGATGCAGATTCTCTGGGCAGGCTGCTTTTGTGTGAAAGTTACCAAACCACAGGAGTGACTTCTCTCTCTCAAAGACTGAATGAAAGACTGTTTTTTACGTGGTACTGACCTGGAGTTCTGAGTTTTACTTCTTTACATTGTTTATAGAAAAATAAACAGTTTGTAGTGAGAGGGTTGGTTTTTTAGAAATTATTTTGTGTTGGTTTTTTTGTCTTTTCTTATTTTTTTCCTCCTCTAAGTGTGTGTTAATAAAATCTGTTTTTTGCTTCTAAGTTGAGCCTGCATTTGCCTTTTTCTCCCAAAATCCTATCTCTCAGTTAGCAAACAAATTCAGCAAATGTAAAACCTCCACAACAGGCCACTGAGCTAGGACCTGGCCACTTGACAGCAACAGAGAAACTTGAGGGGACATTCACTGCCTCATCCCACTTCAACTTACTAATGCCAACAGCAAGCCTGCTGTTGGCTGCTGCCAGCTATGGAAAGGACAGAAAATTGTTAAAAGCAAGTAAAATCAGATGTTTTGCCCACAACAAACCCTGCTGTGCTTTGTCCTCCAAACTCCTCCACTTCCTCAGGCTCTTACAGTGAAGAAGTGAAAGAACGGAGGATGCAAGGGTGCTGCCCCCAAAATGTTCCTCTCAAGGCCAAGAATCTTAGGAGATACCGTATCTTCTACTTAACGATACACTTGTGCCTCTAGTTTAGTTAAATGCTCTTGGCCAAGGAGACGCTGTCTTCAAAAGTCTTTAAAAAATGGAAACATGATATAAAAGTCTCACACGCACTAGAGAAGGAGAAATTAAAATGATGGCACATGGGATTTGGTGCAGAATGAAAAGGTACCCATGGCTCAGAGCTGGAGCCCTCCCTCTGCACCCACCTCTAACCCAGACCTTAACACAGTAGCAATTGAACATAAATTGTTGCAGAAGTACCCTAAAGTGAGGAAAGTAACCCTTCTTCCTGTCCCACATTCCAATCCTCTGATAAATGACAAAGTAAAAATGAAAGTGTTTTCATAAAATAGGTAATTGGTTCATGATTGCAGCTTAATTCAGAATTTTTATTCCATGTCACAGTGAAGCATAAGAGGCCAAGCTCATATCAATATCTTCTCATTATTTACCTAAGGGGAGAGCCACTGCCTCAAAACACAATTCAGAAACTTTATATTCCTCCAGTAAAGTGCAACCACGCACTTTACCAGTCAGAGAACCCAGTCATTGTGCTAGTCTCGCAGCTTCATCCAAAATCCCAACTGCTACCACAGCTGTGCCGCAAAGCAGACACATGATTAAAAAAAAAAAGACACAACAAAAAAAACACCACCTACAAAAAACCACCAAATCAGTAGTGAAGGTTACTGTACTATAGTACTAAAGCATAACAAGGGACATTATAAGCTCCACTCCTGTTCTGACTCCTTACCTTCATAGCAGGGCAAGAGCTTCCTCCCTCTGGACTGCAGGTCAGGAGGGATGATGTTACAGAAGCCATGGGGCAAGATGTACTCGGTCTCATAGTAGATGTTTTTCCAGCGGTGTGCACATGCCTAAACAGATCATATAACATGGGTTATTGGCCCGGAATCACAGGAGATCACTCCAACCAAGGCAGAGCATTCATGAACAGGACCACTCAGCATCACCTTCACCCCACAAATCCATTGTACTCTCCTTACATTCTACTGTTGCTAACTAAAGTACTTTCTCATTGTTAGCTTCTGCAGCTCAGAACACTGTCTGACCTGGCAGCTCAGATCTCAGCCTTCACATGTATATAACTAGGAAAACAAGAGATCAGATCCTATGCTGGAAATTTCAAAATCTCTGTGCATGAATCCTTGCAGACAGCAAAGCTTTTCTAACTACAGATGCACTAACACAACCCAGCAAAAGGTGAGAAACAGGAATAAAGATGCTGAGACTACTTAGAAGGTTAAACCACCAAATAATGCATGTGTGAGTCAAAGGTTGGTTTCCACTGGAAAAGACAGCTCTGTCTTCTGGTGGCAGATGTGCTGAGCCTTGCTTACTTGCAGTGAATTTCATTGAAAATGCCAAGGATTTTGTAGCAACAAGAGTGGCAACATTAGCCAAGGTGCAGACAAGCTGCAGAGCTTTATAGTGAAGAATGAGATCATCCTGAAAAATAGGACTCACCAGGACACTTGCGCACTACAGCTGCCATACACAGGCACACATGCAAGCAATGTAGAGCCTGGTTCACACCTTCACAGAACTCATTTGCTCCAAAAACTAACACTGCATTGTTGCCAGCCAAACCACAAGTTGGCTTCTGCTCAGGATTTATTTGGAATAAAAGAAAAGGAAATGTGGAAGAGCAAGGGCTTTGAACTTAGCACATGCCAGACCATATCTCCACCTGATCTGATTCTACACTGCAGTCACTGTAGATGTGTCAACTTATATCATTTAAGGCTTAACCCCATGCCAACACAGCAAGTCTCTATGCTACAAATCCTCTCCTCTACATGCCTTCAACTGCTCCTGGAGGTTTTGCATCAACCCCCTTCATGAACTCCATATTTGACCCCATCCTCACAGATGAGATACCCTCTGTCTTCCATTTCTGTATGCTACCCCACTTGTCTGCCTCAGCATCGCAGAGATGCCCATCGGAGCATCTCAACATTTTTAGAAATTATATTCATTCATAAAGCAGGCACAGCTGTGTCACCTCTCCACTAAAGGACATGGAAAGTGTCTCACCCACTGAGAAGCTCAAAATTCAACCCAGCCATCAATAGATTTCAATATACTTATGTCCAGAAAGAAATAAATAGGTAATACTACTCTCAAAGAGCAAAATCAGTCATTCAAAACCTGTTCTACTGTTACTAGTGCTACATTTGGAGTTTGATATTTACTGCTTTCCTAATTTTCTGTGTTCAAGGAGAGGCACATATTTCCACATACGGCTGTCACAGAGGGACAGTGAGGGGCTCTGGGGGCTGCAGAAAGTTTTGCACCACACTGCATGCTGCAGGCTGCCACCTGTGATGCAAAGGATCCTTCTGAGGGCATTCCGCTCCACAGACAAATGCATGTGAGAAGTACAATAAAGAGCAGCTTTGGAGACTCCTGTATGCACTTTAAGGAGCCTCAGTTATGATTTCCATCCCCACATATTACTCATTCAAAATTCAACAGCAACAGACAACCAACATGTGAAACACTCATTTTCAGCAAAACCAGGAAATAGTTTCTCTCCTGATGGATCTGTGCTGTGAGCACAAATATACACATGCACAACCCTTGCAAAGACAATGCCATAAAGACACATACCATTACAGTGACAGTCAAGTCAATCCCAACTCTAGATATAAACTCAAATGGAAGCAGACCAAAAGTATTTTTAAAAAAATTTGTCAAGGTAAAGGATTGTGGTATTGTAAATTCCTTGATATTTTATATTTCAGAAACTGCAAGATACTCACATAAATTAACCTACTAATTAATCTCTCTCAGAAGAGTACAAACAATGGAGTCAGGCAGAGAAGCAGCATTTCATCACAAGCAGCTGGCTTTCCTCAGGAGTGAGGTACAGAGGCCAAAAAATATAAAACGATATAAGGAGAGAAAAAGCTGCTGCTGAGTAAGAAGTATGTTCAAAATCAACTGGAGGCAATGAGGCTCAGTCTAGCAATTCTGGGCAGACTCAAATCAGTCTGTTAAATCTTGGGTTAATGACCACTTTTCTGTACCTTCATCACGATGTGTATTCAGCAGTTCACCACTGACTGTCTCAGTCTGCAAATCCTCAAGGGATGAACTGTCTTTGGTTACCTGAGTCAGTGCTTCCCCAGACTTCCCTGTGCCACAGCTACAGAATTTGACATTTTCACAATGGATAGGAGTCCAGCAGCTCCTTTTCCTTCTCAAAACACATTTATCTGCAGTCAGACAACCAGCACATTTTTCTCCCTGTCACAACACATTTGATTTTGGTTTTTCTGTCTTCCCAAAAGCATTTAGAGCTGATTACATTTGACTGTTGCTGTATCATTCAGTGTTGCCAAGGCAAGGTGATGTGGTTACAGACTTCCTTCTCTGGCAGCAACAGCACATGCCTGAAGAGGTCTTTGGAACAACAGTGAATTTGAAGCAATTGTAAACAGCTGACAGCCTACGAACCCTATTTTAGATGTTATAGGTAGGTCCCTGTGCAGTAAGAAAACCATCAGCATACTTTGGTGCTGAGCAGCTGCTGCTGGGGTACAGGTTCCAGCTCTACCACAGAACAGGGGAGAAATGATGCAAACCCTTGAAGCAAAATAAAACGTTTCTGAGCAAATCAAGATAAGATAGCTATTGACAGCCAACACTACATTACCACAATATAATGAATAGGCCATTTCAGAACTGCTGACACGTGTCTCTTTTGCACATTGCTCCAGCCATGGGCTTTGCTCCACAGGAAGAGCAACACAATGACAGAAATGGCAGGTATTTAGGAAGAGCAAGTCTAAAGGATGTGGCTTATCTCCAAATTACAATGCACAGTCCCTGGTTCCTCTCCTAAGAAAAGTAAAAGAAGGAATTTTACTGTTTCAGTTTGGAAAGAGCAGGCAATCTCAGATGTATTATTGCAGTACTGATATTAATGCAAATTGACTGATCCAAGGACAAGAAGCTTTCTTATTTAATCTTACTCCTATATTTGTTTATATCCTCACTGTTTGATGCTTTACTATTTAATCCATCACACAAACACCAAATTCTGGCTTAGTAACATCCTGGCACAATATGGGCTCAAACACAATCCATATTTTACCAAACACCAGCTAAAACCCTCTGGCATGTTCCTCATCTCCCCTACTGCCACCTGCCACTGAAGCTAGTACTCCTATCAGGCAACTGGGGAAGGCTGAAAAGAAAAAAAATTAAGCCATTAAGCAGCTACAAAGCAAAAGGAACAATTTTTTTATACAACCCACAGTTAAACTGTGGGATTAGTTAATCTAAGACAGGATGTCAAGAGCATATTTCACCCAGGCAACTACACTTGTTTATGAAAAAAAAAAAAACAACAATCCATCCAGGGCTAGTAACCAGAAAGATACTACTCTGACTTAAAGGAATCCCTGGAAGAGATGCAGTAAATAGAGCTGTAATGTCTGACAATATAGACTCTATGCATTCAAAACTAAAGAGTTATGGAGTTGCTTATGTTATCTAGCAATTAAAAAAAAAAATTGGCAAATACAGCTATGAACACATATTCCGACACACCTTCTCAGAACACCAGCTTCTTTTCAAATGGGCTTCAAAGAACAGCTACATTTTAAAGATACGCTAATACTTAAAACTAGAAGAGCACATATACTGAAAACCATCTGTGGGAAAATCACAAATCTTTTCCAGTAAAAAATTCTCAGAACAAAGAGTAACAATGACCTGAAACATCCAGGTAATTTCCTACCACAAAGGAATCTGTATACATTCATTTCAGGCTTTGTTTACATACAGATGCACATAGATGTATAATTAGTAGTTTAAGACTTTAGTGATAAATAGTAATGAGAATTATATAATTAAATATTCTCTGGACATGATCTACATGGTGAGGGGCAGCATAATTTTGTCAGATGGCTGAATTAGGATTGTTTTAAACCAGTGTCACTTGTGGAGACATTTTACCAGTCTAAACTGCACCGAAATAAGCATACCATTGTGGGGAGACAGAGGTAGTGCTAAAGGCAATCCTGCCTCCGACATATTGCAGCTGTGTTAATTACCAAAGAGTGGGAACAGCCTTGCCCTCACAGCTATGGGTGTGATAAAAGAGTGAGTTAGTTGGTTAAGAGTCAATTGGAGTCTGCTGGCCATGCTGTGAGGAGGATGGGACAGGAGGTCATGTGAGGGACAGATAAGGTAAGCCACTGTCCAAGGGACAGACAGGGTTAGGTGGTTGTGTTAGGGACAAGAAGCAGTGAGCCAGAACTGCTGTGAGGAAGAGTGAAGGAGAGAAAGAGCCAGAGCTGTGTGGAGCTGCCCATAGGATTGATACATAGAGAAGGCATGAAAGACTTCTAGATAACAAAGTGCTGCTACTTGAAACCCCTGAGGTTCTTATTGAAGCACTGAGTGCAGTGGTTGCCTCGACTACAACCAGCTGTGTATTTTACTTTACCTACATTTCACTTTTAACCTGCTTTATGTGTGAAATTTCTACCCCCTCAACCCTAATCCCGGTCTATCCCCTCAGCCCTAGTCCAAGACCACCTATATCTCTCCCCCTTGTAGCCTCCATTCAGGCAGCCAGCACCCAGCTTGGCAGTTGCTTGGCTTTTTGCCCCATCAGCATTCCCTTCAATTATTGTTTCTGTCTAGGGAGATGCCCTCTAAGCATCAGCTGCAACCTGTTTCCCTTTGAACCAAAATACACAAACCCGCTATTCTTAAGATACAATTTTAACAAGGAATTTAGAGTTGCCTAAAAAAAAGTGCGAACAACCTTCTAAAAATTAATTAGGATGAATTTGTCTATTTCAGCCTGATGACTGGACAATGAAAAGGATGCTGCCTTTCAAGGGTATCCTGATCAATGCAAGTCACTCCTCAGCTGTCACACACAACTGAGGACACATACAGCTCAGGATACACCTTGAAAACATGAATTCCTTGCACTAGCATGAATGCCTTAATTTTGTCCTCTGTTGTACATGTTTACAGTATATTTTATTTATGCCCCTCTTTCTCCCCTCCTCTAGTCCTGAACACAGTTAAAACATCCAAGGAAAGTAATGGTAGCCCCTATCACATTAACAATGTATATACCAAGAGAGACGAAGCAAAAAAAAAAACAAAACACAGTACTGTGACAGAAAGGTATCAAACTTACCTGCTCTCCCACAGGGAAGTCAATGCTCAAGGATTTGGGGCATAAGCACCTGGACTCTAAGCACATATTAAAACCTTTGAGGGAAGCAGGTTTGTCCTCTTGCCTTTCACAGGTGATTGCTACAATAATCACTGCACAAGATCTTTCTCACTAGCAGCTTTTTGACAGTTTGATGTTAAATTTAAGTCTCTGTATCACTGGAAAGATGGGGCCAACTGGAAGTTTCCTACTCACAAATGGTGCTGTTTAGAATGAGCCTGCTGTCAGGGTTACCCCGATACAACCTCGATATCTGCCTGCCACATATAGTATGCACAACATTTTGCAGCAAATTTCTTTTTGTTTCTGTTAACATCCCTGCAGATACAATCACTCAGGTAGACAGTCAGAACCCAACCATGGATGTATATACAAGCAATTATTGATCATAATGTAAAATACTCCTGCATTCTAGAAAGAGTTTTGCCCCGGACTCTACGATATCACAGGAAAAGTTTCACAAAGAAATACTGTGCATCCTAAGGATCACATCTGTTCTCCTTGTCTTGTCTATGTGTATAGTAACCACACTGAAGACAAGAAGTCAATCCACACAGTTAAGTTAATCCACTCCAGTTAAGACATCTCTATTTGCAATTCTTCTACCTTGTTAATAGGAAATTAATACAGATAAATTAAAAATATGGCCACAAAGAACAATTTACATTTTTCCTTGTAAGTTTTGAGATGCAATTCATATGCTCATGGAAAATGTATGCTTTCATATTTCCTATATAAACACAGGCAAACTACAAAAAGAACAAATTAGTAGAATACCTCCCAGACAAATTTTATTTATTCAGTTCAAGGATATAAACCCTCAGATTTAGGAGGACCTGGCTGATGCAAGTCAGATGTGATGGCTTGAAATCCTCCCTCTATAAATCACATCTTCTGGTTGGGGCTCACTTCTGCTTGAAGAAAGGCATTATAGGATCTGCTGCCTCTTGCTCTGGGCTCCGTCAGTCACTGCCAAACACAATCCTGATGTGCTTAGTCAGGCAGCAGCTACATTTTTAATGAGATCAAAGAATAGCATGGACTTACCAGGACACTTCCACCAGCCTTTGGCTGTCTAGCTAGGCTCACACCCATCCATTCATCATCTCTGTCTTCCTTACAAGTCTTTCCACAGAGCATGCCCCGAGAATTACCTACAGAAAAAAAGGGAAAGGCAGCAAGGCAAGGAGACATGAGTTTTAAATACCTACCAAAGAGTCCTGACAAGAAAAGAGATTGCCCATCAAACATCTAACAATGCTATTCTTTCCCCCTGCATCCTGATTATTCATTAGCTCTTGAATGCATTAACTGGGGCAATGCTCTCACTCTTAAGTGGCACCATATACATAAGCAGCTGAGGACAGACCCTGTTTCCAACATCCAGCAGCTATCACACTATGNTACATAAGCAGCTGAGGACAGACCCTGTTTCCAACATCCAGCAGCTATCACACTATGTCCACAGCTGTACTTAAGTGAACCATCAATCCACCAAGTCAATGGAAGAGGTATCAGATTGCCTCCTGAATGCAATCTTGAAAATGAGATCAGGGGCCCTTAAAAAACATGAGGCTGAAATCCATAGGCCCATCAGGTAGTACTCAAGAATCCATGACAATTTAGTCTGGTACAGGACAAACCACTTAGCCATGTGTTAAAAAAAAACCACTTACATGTGTTAAAACATTGTTTTAACACTTGTAAGCTTCATATACAGAAATTCTTCAAAGTATAAGTATGAAAAGATGAACAATGCCAGATTTTCTTGGGCAGAGAAAGCAACATATCACCAAGAAAACCAAAATATTAAAATGCTTCAATCTGTACCATCATTATAGCAGGAAATTTTAGATCATGATTTTACTTTAGGCCTCCACCTTCTCCTGCCTCAGACAGTTCATCAGAGAAACTGAAGTCAACCCTGATCCCATGCAATGGCATACAAGTGGTCTCACTGAGACCACTTTAGTACAAAAAGTAAACTCAAGAAATTACTTGCTGCATTATGAGGGAACCCACAGGTCATCGCATTACTAATAACACCGCATATCATGAGCCCATCACTGCATTGCCTGGGGTCATCCCATGCATTCTTAATTCAGAACTGCCTGGAGCAGGCAGTAGCACTCTGAAACACTTACATAGTCACACTGAAGCAGGTGAAGTAAAGACAGAAGCATAGGTTAGGCAGGGAAAAATTCACATTTACCTGGTTACTCCATGGAAAGAGCAAGCAAGGTCACAGTGAGGACACCAGCACCACTGGGATGTTATTTTGTATTGCTGAAGAGAACATGACACTTTTGCTAATAGTGTTCAAAATCCATCAGGAAAGGCTGATTGTTCCCTCTCAATATTTCAGGGCCAATTTGAAGTTGGCAGTTGGACTGCTAGCCATGTGGTTTGGATTTTTTTGGTTGCCTCCTGCTGTCCCAACATCACAACTACCCACCTCTCCCCATATCCAGCTCTGTGCATCTTCTGTCAGGGTTGGTATGGACTCGACATTTAAACACTGCTCCTGGGGACTGAACAGAGGTGCTGTATTTAGATTCTGCCTTGGGAGCACCAACCAAGACCCTGGAAACCAAAAGCAAAGCAACAAGTGATTAATAATTTCAGGAGCAAAGGAAAAAAACAACAAATACCACCAAGGTTCACATTGCCAGAGCTTCACCAGCAAAAGCACTTTTCTCAGCAATACTGTAAAACAATGACACTGATTCAAAAAATGAAAACACCACACACAATAAAGGCATTTCTCCACAGTGAAGGCACAAATATTTTTAACAAATTATATTTCCACTAGGATTGTAGCACATTTAAAGTGACACACCCTCACCACACACTTCCCAAAGGCATTTAGGAAAGCGTTAGGATGGACAACAGCATCTGCATCCATTTTTCCTCAGTTTTAGCTACATCCCTATCAATCCAGAACAGATACACTCACAAGTGGAAAAAACCTGAACCTCCCACTGGCTGCATTCTTGCCAGCCAGCCCAAGATTTGTAAGCTTGTTTAGAAAGTGGAGGCACTCCATTCTCCGAACATTTCATATAATTACATCTTTTAAAAACAACAGCAAAAACTCAAGCCAACAATACAAGCAAATCTCTTCCACAATACATTGCTATCAACCAACATTTAACCCTAAGGCTGTGAAGATGTTACCTGGACTATTTATCCCACATGAAATCTAGTGTTTCTGGGAAGCACCAATGGCTTGCTCTGACCATAGGGTTACCCTAGAAAGAAAGACGGTCAGCACTTTTTAATCACTTGTGCTAGGATCTAGTTAAACTCTTTAACAATCCAGCTTCTATGTTCTCATGCCCTAAGGGATGCTTTTTTGAGGAGGATTACAGGGGAAGCACAAGTATCAAAGGAGTCCTTTCACTTTCTCCTCATTAAAAGGACAGTCTTTCTTAAGTAGTTGTGACCCCAGACCTGGGCAGGTGAGGAGGAGGAGAGAGGTTAGCAGGAGAAGGGCAGCTCCAAGGAGGGCAGTGGAGAGCACCAGGTAGCTAAGTAACAGCTCTGCAATTCTCTTATATTGTCACAGATGACAAAGCTTCTGAATGTAAAAAAATCCTCACTAAAGTTAAGCCCAGGGCTGGAACTAAGGGTGACCATCTCTAAAAGGCTAAGGCTCCAGAAGTCCCCTGTGCAGACCCAGGCTGCTTACCTGGGAGGCAGCAGCTGATCAAAGAGACACTGCTCTTGGTTTAGCCACTAAAGAGCTATTGCTCTGTCTGCATACACAACTCTCCCACTCACAGATGGACAGCCCAGCATCAGCCCCAAAATGGATGCTTTCCCTGTTTTGAACAACTTTTCCCTCACCCTCCAATCTAAGGTTCCATACCACTCCCCATCCCAGTACACACAGGGAGACCCGAGGCACAAGGTGTGCACTTCTCCAGGGTCAACCTGAGTCATCCAGAAGAGCTTCTCCTGCACCAGAGCCTCATCTATATACAGCAGGAGCACATCTCCACTCCTGACACACTGTCCTGGATGTTGGATGCAACAAAACTGTCCTGTGACACTTGACAAATTTACAAAAATATGAGAAACCCCTGTGTTGAGTGACCATTTTCTCTTAGGTTTTATAGGCTAAACTGTTTCATTTGGAGAATTCTGATGGAACTGCACTCTCACACTCTACAACACACATCGTGCTTTCACAAGTGAGGAGAATTAATGCCCAAAATACTTAAATTGCTAAAACCTACAAAGGCTACACACTTGGGGAGCAAGTGCAAAGGAGCTTGAAAAATAGCTCTAAATAGAAATCCTACTAGGCAAGCAGCAGATATAAAGTCAAATGCTAGTCATTTCATTTACACAGGCAATGAATGCATAACATTCACTTTTTGACATTCATGAGGTCTAACAAAAATAAACACTACTAGCTTAAAGAGTTACAGGTTCAAACTGCAAAAGGAAACACCATGTCTCTATGACCTGTTATAATAATAAGACAACACAGGTCACACTCCAGTTTAAAACTCCACAAACTCCAGTTTAAAAGAGGTTCTGCTCTAACCTAAGAAAAGTAAATATGGTTTAGCAACTAGTGCACAAGATACCTTGGATTGCAAAATGAAAGACAGAGACAACAGTGCCTAAATTAAAAAGACTTTTCATCTCTCTTTAAAAAGATGAATGGGAAAAATTGATAATTAACAATTTGAGTGAGATACTGGCACAGATGTCTTAAGCAATTATGCCTTTCAAAAAGAAAATGTTGCCATTTCTTCATGCAGACTGAGGAGAAAGAAGCAGCCAGTGATGTGTGCCAGTGATAAATCTATTTTGGATTGTCCTGAATGTCCATACATTCAAATTTGATATTTCACATACAGCACACATTATATCATTTTAGGATCTTGTCTCATTCTTTCACTCTTGCACCTAAAACTCAACAGCTGGAACCTTTGCAGAGCTACTGTTTCATCTGGCATGCTCACCCATGCCCTAAGATGGTTACCTTCAGGGACACAGGAGGTTTTCTGTTGGCTCACATGCTTTTTGTTTGGTATTTGTTACATACCAATTAGTTTGATTTTATTTAAAGGTTTAAGACTGGAATATTTCTTTTATCAACAAAATGACTTGCTTACTCTTTCACTAGCTTCTGTATATTACGCCTTAACTGTTGTAAGGAAGTCACCTATTTAACTATCATGAGACTTTTCAACAGACCTGGATAGACGACTCATTTCCATCTAAAAACTTTGGGACTCCTGGAACAGAAAAACACCTGTTTTGTATCTCCTCTACATATTTAAAACACCTTTCAAATCTTTTGCAATGTTTATGAAACAGCACTGCCATCAGAGAAAGTGCTCTTTCTCTACTACTATATCAAACCAAAAATTCTTTTCAAAACAAAGTCTTATAGTCTAATAGCATCTTCTCTCATTTCAGTGCTGTGGAATCTTGCCTGGCATAAACACAGAAGATATAAATACAGCTAGAAGAAGTACAACTTTCCAACATATTCCAAATAGTTCAACCAGCACTTGTTTAAAATTACTGACTTTTGCAGTACAGATTTCCAACGCTACTATATGACTACTTGGGCTGTTGGCAAGCAAGCATCAGCAGTTCTCCAGCCTCTTGTCACAAGGCTTACTATGTGAGTAATACTCTCTGCAGAGATTATTGATGAGTGCAGGTTCTCACCACAACCATACTACTCCATGGGAAGCCCCTAGAATATTAGTAAGTAGCTGCATGAAGACACCTTGAAGGGGAAACCCCATCAAGAGAAAGAGGTTACTTTCTATTCAGAAAGGCAGAGAACCAAGAACAGGAGGAAGGGAATTTGGAGCCATTTTAGCCATTTTCCTTGAGGTGTACAGAAATCGGTAAGCAATAGCCTCATCCCACTGGCTCTGTGAAAAAAAAGTATTGGGGTTTAAACAAAACAGGGAGCAGTAAGCAGAAAGGCCACTTAACTTTCTCTTCTTGCATCCACACTCACAAGGACAAGCATCTTTATCTGTATTGAGAAAACTATGCAGCTGCATGGCCATCTCACTGAAGGAGCTGCAGTAGCCGATTTTATTGGATACCAAGAAGCTTTCTTGTCCCCAGGAAAATTCACACCTCCTTAAAATTACTTCCTGAAGAACAATAACAATCACTTCCCTGGTGATTGACCTCCAGGACATACAGATTTGGAAATTAAGTGTTGCTTTTAACAGAAGCAACAGTGAGCGAAAGTGCAGTTACCGATAGCTGGAGAGATGTCAAGCACATTAAGCATGAGCCTACAGCATGCCAGCAGTGATTAGACAATCATAGTTTAAAGACTGAGGACTGCAGGTACCTCACCTCACTGCAATGTTAAGTGGCAGGGAAAAAGTCTTTAAATATCCTCACATACCACAGCTCATTTCAAAAGCAATACCAGAGAAAGATGCCCTACCACCATATCCCTGGATATGATAAATGTGACTGGAACTAACTTACTTGTTCCACTGTTCTAGTTGTGGCTGAACACCTATATTGCATTATAATTTCTGTGTGCAGCAGCCTGATTATTCACATTTATCTGACATAAGATTTCACACCAAATATCCCACCTCCCACTTTTCTTCATTCTACATGAATATTTGGCTCATATAAGGCCTGAAAGAATCACCAAACCCTGAACCAGTTTACTGGAAACCTACAGGCCTAAGGTAGGCAATACAGACAGGTGCCTTTGTGGTCTTGGAAAACAAAGAGTTTTCCATGGAAGATGTGGCTATGAGAGATACCATCTTAACATGAATTGGTGACTATATATATATGTATATAGATATAGATATGTATATATAGATATAGATATGTATATATATGTATATATATACCCACACACAAATATGTTCACATACACCAGCACACGGACAAGGCTACAGAAAACAACATAGCTCTCATGATGAGAAGTACCAAATTAGGTGAGTACCAGGCCCACAAACAATATAGAGCAAGAGTCCCCTGAATAGTTTCAAATACTTGAGAGCATATGAACATATAAAAGAATTTTAGATGGGCAGGAGCCTTATCAGCCTTGGATATATGATCAGTCACATTTTTGCGGGCTCACATAGTGCTAAGCTCACTGGGCAAGCCCTCAATGCCGAAAATATTACTGTCTAAAGTTAAGTTAACTACTTCCCATTGCAGTGTACAGACCCAATGGACATGGGAAAACTGAAATCATACCTCTTCCTTGGATATATAAAAGTAACGAGAAGAAAGAAAAAAACTTGACACACAAAACCAAACAATAACCCTGACTTTTAAGAAGAGCTTCTTCAGAAAACTGGAAGAAGGCTGCATATACTTTTAAGAGACATTTATTATTGACCTTTAGGGTGCACAGACACACGTTACGAGCACCACTGCTCATAGCACACTAGAATCAAGGGGAGTGTAAAAATACTCTTCTCCCAGTTTGTCATCCCAGTGTGTGTGGGAAACAGGATTTTGAAGTACCCATGAAAGCAAACTTCCTGGCCTCACAATGAAAAGAGGAGCTTTCTCATCAGTGGTGACAATCCCACCCTCATGATTTCTTGACCATGCTGATCATACATTAACCCTTTTGGATGTTAGGCCTAACAGCTTTTTTATTTAAAAACATTTAATGATCTTAGATGTTGGGTTTTGGGCTTTTTTTTCTTCTGGATGCCACAGAAGAAGAAGGCACCATGAATCAGCTCCATTTTCAAAAAGAAAAAAAGGAGTTTACATAACTAGAGATTTTAATTTTGAGCACCAGACTTCTAAAAGATCCCTGCCTTCACACAGATGCGCAGCACTTAAAGTCCAGCATGTTTCTAAAAGAAGTGAGGGGTCTCTGCAAGACTCCTCCCTCGTCCACCTTTCCTTCCAAAAATACCATACCAGCAGGTGCTGGTACAAATTATCTGAAGATAATTCATGTCAATCAGAATGACAGATACCCATAAAAAGCAACAAATTGTACCACTTTTGTCCCACCACACTGCACTAGATCAGCATTTCATTCACACCATTGCAAATCCACAGCAACTTCTGTTGAATAAAAGTTCCTTTCAGACTTTGTACTCTTCATTGACTCCTGGCCTAAGTTAAGCACTGCTTTAAACTGAGATCTTTTCTTCTCTCTAGATGCTTTTCCTCTATGAAATCTTCTTATAAGTGCTTAAAAATGAATGCTCCATGAAAGCCACTATGGAGAAAGGCAGAGCAGAGAACTACTTGTGAACTAAAGGATGTGAAAGAAATTCATTTTTAAAGAGCTGCATGCAGAATGAATACATTTATTTAAATCACAGTGCACCAAAGTTCCACCATCAACAGCTGAATATCTAAGTATAAAAAGATAAAGGCATGCTTTGTGGACACTTGCTGGCACCAATGGCTCCTACTCACATTAGAAGTGCACCAGATTACACCAGCTAGGTCCAATTAAGAGAAATCACTTTTAATTCTAACAAAGAGCCTCTAACCAAGACAACAAACAGACTATGGTCCAATACTCTTTTTGATCAACGGGAAAACAAGAAGCTTGCCAGTTTCACAAATTTTTGGATGTGGAAAACTTTCTATCTTTGGGTTTTGGTGGGTTTGTTTGTTTGGTTTNCAGACATTTCCTCTACGATTTGGAGGCGTCTCTTCAGCCTCCGAAGGAATTTTGTCCCTTGCCAGGCAGAGTGCGGGGTGTTTAGCTCCGCGAATGCTGAGCGCGCTGTGCCCGTTGGAGGTTACTGCTATGAGAAACATTTCCCAATAACACGGCAAAACCCATCATCTTTTGTACCCCGTGCGCTTTTTCGTACCCAAGTCAAGACGATGAACTGCTTAGTATTTCCCGGGAGGAAGGGGGATCGAGCACAGCGTCGAGATATGGGCCGTGGGCCGTCTGGCGTTTGAGGACAATTAGGTCACAATGCCGAGTGCCGGCTACCAGCCCAGAAAGGACATCTCCGTGTTAAAACGCCTCCCAGCGCGGGGCCCCCTGCTCACATCAGGGAAATCCCTCGTGCACAAGGGGCGCGGAGCCCCCAACTCTTGACTCCAACGCATCCACACGAAGAGGCGGACCGAGCGCGGGGAGAGGCCCCGCAGCCAGGGCGGAGGCGCCCCTTCGCTGCCTTTGCGAGGGGACTCGGGTTCTGCCGGCCCGCTGCGGGAGATGTGGCTGCCAGGAAGGATGGATATCCCGGCAGCGACCGCCCGGCCGCATCCCCGCCGCCACCCGCGCCCGCGCCCACCCCGGGCACGTAGGGGCCGTGCTACTCACCACCGCGTGCTGTCATGGTAGTGCTGCAGCACCGAGTACCCAAAGAAGGAGCCGTTGGGACCTCGGAAAATCACGGGGTGACCCACGTCCACGTTGTAGGAGCGCACCACGGCCACCCACAGCAGCGTCCACAGCACCCGCGCTCCGCGCTGCCGCGCCTCCAGCATCCTGCGAGTCCCGAGACAGCCGCCCGGCCCGTACCGGAGCCGCTAAGTGCTGAACTCGCCCACCCCACGCTGCCCCCAGCGCCGATCCCAAGGTGGAGTATCCGGGCCGGCCCCGGATTTTGTGCCCGCCCAGCCGCGCCCCGCGGGCACGGCGCGCCCCTCCGCCTTGGCCGCCCGTGGCGCCGGCGCCCCCTGGCGGACCCGGGCAGCACCTGCCCTGCCGCGCCCGACCCGGGACCCCGCCGCCCGCCGGCTCCAAAAAGCGCCGCCCTCGGCTCTGCCGCCCAGCTCCTCCCGCCACGGCACCCTCGCGTGTCCCTTCAGGGCCCACAGCTACCCCTCGGTGTCCCTCTCTTCCACGAAACTGCCTGTCAGCTATGGCTTTCTTTCATTTTTCCACTTACTCCCGTTCTCGTGCAGCCCCTCCCCCGGTCGGCGTATGGAGGGGGAAGAGAAATCACAAAGTTTAGGGCAGAAAGACATGGAGGAATCAGTCCTGACTTCCATTAGTTTGAGGCTATCAGCCCTGCTTGAATTTGGCACGCGGAGAGGAACTCTTTGTGAGTGACAGAAGAAAGGTCTGATTTTGCATCATGCCCGAAACGCATGGGAGATTTTCCTGGGGAAAGGGAAGCCCTGAGGAGAGGCGGTGGCTTTTTTTTCAGGGCAGCAGAAATGAAAATACTTTGGGTAAAAAAATCAGACNGGTGGCTTTTTTTTCAGGGCAGCAGAAATGAAAATACTTTGGGTAAAAAAATCAGACCAGTGTTTTCCGGCAGAAGTACTTCAAGTCTGAAAAAGAAGTGGTAACATTCGTGGCTAGGTAAAAGCTGAAAATATTTGTTCTAATACTTGAAAAGTTTGAACATCCGAGAGCAAAAATGATCAGTCAAACATGCACTAATAGATGAGCAAAGGCAAGAAGATAGTCTACTCCAGAGGATAAGACAAGGGTGACCATCACTCTGTAGGAGAAGGGGAGGGAAGTTATGTGGTAGAAAACCCTCGGGCCCACAGAGCCCATGTTTTATTAAAGTAAAAAGCAATATATTTTAGTGCTCAGGATTCATGTGTTTAGATCCTTCTTGAGGATCAATCCCAGAATCTCAGAGGATAAATAGTTTCTCACAGATAATTGTGACTTTCATATGTTTCTGTTAGCTTTGGCTTTGACTGTTTGCTTCTCCTGGTGTACTTTCCTATGGATGAGAGGTGTACATGGAATTAAAATAAGTCCTGAGAAACACAAGAATAGAGGGGCAAGGAACTCTGATTACAACAGAAACTGCCACTTGTGGCAGTTCACTGGAGATTTGCAACCAGGTCCAGTACATCTAGCATATGCACACGATGGTTAATGGGGAATTTGCTTCTGATGACACCAGTGATCTCCAGGGAAGGGTGGTGCATGTTGAGGCTCTTGGAAAGCTGTCATGGTAAAACATTCTGGCAGGTCAAATCTTCTTTCAGTGAAGGAAGTTCTTGGTGATAGAGTAATTCTTTTTTGCAAAGGGTTTGCACCATGTGAGGAGGAAATTCTGTGGTAAGCTGTTTCATGATATCCATGGGGCTCTTTCAAAAGCACAGCTTGTTTCTGCAAGGGAGATCCTCATCAGGAAGACTGTTCATTGGTTTTGAGCATGTGTTCAGGTGCCACATGTATATGTTGCTGTTAAAAAACTGCCATTTTTGATGTTGATTGTGATGCCAGAAAACAAACATTAGCACAGAAATTTTCAGGGACAGGTTAAATAGAGAAGTAATAATTACAGAATTCAGTGTTGAAAAAAATCAATAGAGGAATGGGTATTTCCAGTCACTAAAGTGTTTTATATTGGCTGTGTGAAACTTAGTGGTATAATTATTTAGTGTTCTTGTTCAAAGTGGCTTCTGAAAAGGTTGAAGTAGTGTCTTCACTACTTCAGAAGAGTCTTCCTTCATCTAACTATGACCAGGGTTATGGAGAAGTGAAAATTTTCCAGTCAAATCTGAGTGGCACAATGCTCACTATCAAATAAAAAGGCAAAGTCACTTTATCAGTAACTTCAGCCTTGGGTGTATGATCTAACTGCAAGAACTGATTTGTTTATTGGTGCATTAAGTGAAAACAGCATGGCATTTAGGTCATATTAGCAGGGAGATTTATAACATCTAATAGAAAGATTTTCACAGGGATTTTATAACTGTGCAATCAATATGGATAAAAATAATCTGATTTAGGCAGAAAGTCGATACACCGCAATTAAACAAATTCCACAAATGACATGCTATCCCATTAGCACCACAAAGCCACATCTCTGCCTTTTGGAGCAAGAAAGTGTTGGGGGTTTTTAATTAATTTCCTGGGCACTAAATGGTGCTCAGACAGCTCTCAAACCAAGTTAAAGGAAATGAGGATGATATGCTAGAGAGAGCAATGGGTTCATCCTTCTCCAGAGGGAGGAGGGAAAAAAAGCAGCTAGATGAGGTGAATGGAACATGTCTTTCACACTGTAGAGTGCTCTCAGGAGGACTTCCTCTAACTAGAAGTGATACATACAAAATTGTGTCAGTCCATAAAAATGTCAGCTCTCCATTCTTTGAAAGAAAAGAGTATTCAGGCTAGGAATATGGTACTTCCATCCTTTTCTTTCTTTTATTGCACATCCAAATACTGAAGTCATCTCACAACATTTAATCCAATGGGAATTTTGTCAGTCCAAACAGAAACAGAAACTGCCTGTCTCAGCGGTATAGGTTTAGCTGATAAAATTCTGGCATCCCATTTATGAAAGCAATGGGATATCCAACTGCAGCAACAAGGATAATAATAATGTACAGTTAAATGAATATGATGAGTGAAAACTAAGGGATGAGAATATGGAATAACACATTAAATCATATACCACAAAATTCCCACCCACTGAACACAAATCCTGATGCAAACCCTTTGTGAAGAAACAATTCAAACCAGGAATAGCTATAATAAGCTTCTTTATCTCTGTTGTCACTGTGTGAGCCTTCATGTTTGTATCATCTAGAGAAGCTCCATACCTGTGCATAGGGCTAATTTGCCTTTTACACCTACCTATATTCAACACGGTATTTTGGCAAGACTAGTCTCCAGATTAGTTTATAAATTAGAAATATCTGTAAATTGAGAATCAACAATGAAGTACCACCCTTGACAATACTTTTTAATTAACAGTAGAGCTTAGGAAAAAAAAAAATTCCAATGCAATAATGTTGTGACTGGAAGGAAAATGAAAATTAAAATAAATGCCCCATGTCCTCATTGCTTAAAGATTCAGCTGTGTACAGACTCCATTCATCAAAAGTGAGCACTAACAGATAAGTTGTCTTCCTGGAAGCTTCTCATCCCAAAATGGCACTTCAAAGGCAAGACAGATATATATATGTGTATATGTGTATATAAAAATATATATAAAGATAAATTTGTTCCTGTACTGCACATGGGAAACTCAATATTGGTTTCCTTACTTTTATAAATACCTTACTTAATTTGAAGTTAACTCTTCACACATAATTCTACTTATTTGCCTTTCTTTGCATTTGTATCAAAGTACTGCTGAGGTTGAAATTTTAGTGTCTGTTTCAAAACAGTTTCTGTGCACAAGTAACTTCATTTTCACTTCCCACAGGCACCTACAACTAACAGCTGCTGTAAGCTTATTTGACAGTCTTTTTTGAACCCCACTTGTTTGAGTGTAGATTTCTCTGCTTGGCCCCCAGATCCCTCCTGCTTGCACTTAACCACAGGTGGGGAGAGGATGTACTGCTGAGTGGGGATGGGATGACACATCCTTCTCCCACCCTGGCATCCATCAGCAGGAACCTGGTAGCAATGGTTCCTGGGAAGGCAGGAAGGCATCCTGGGAAGGCATCCCATTATCTCATTAACACAAAGGCTGCTGCCTCTCCCCATCATTATTCATACATTTATGTTAGTACATGCTCAGTATTAAGGAGGTTTTAACTGAACTTGTGTTAAAGGTTTCCCACTGCAGTGGTGACCCTTGCTGATTGTTCCCGTGCATTTTTCATATTTCTCTGGCAAGTGCTTAATACAAGGAGATCGGTAACTCTGTAAATCAGGTTCTAATGATAATACTGCAGTTTATTTTCAGTCAGTTCCCAGAGAACTCTCTGCTCTAACCCACCTACAGACTCAGCTGAAAAGCGTTCAGGAGACCAAACTTAGATAAGATGTTTTCCAGACACTTCTCATAGCTCTTCTTCCCTCCAGGTAAAGAGCGTCTTCTTCAATTCTTCTTCCACTGTGGCTTCATTCTAAAGACAGATTGTGCCTGCCTCCCCCATTGAAGGACAGAGAAGTGCTGCCACTTTCATTGCACTGGAAGGCCAGTGGGAAAGACTTGTCTTTCTTTTCAAGGTCTCATCACTGTTGAAGATGTCAGAGAGAGGGATGCTCCTTTGTAAGAAGTACATAAAAGGAGTAACCATAAAATACAAAATATATATATATATACATAAAATATTAGCAATAATAAAGAGGAAACTCTCACTTGCCTACCAGAGAACTAGCCTGTCAATTACTACAGCCACACTGAGAGGAACTGACTGCATTTCTACTAGTAGGATTTCAGTCTTGTCTTGGTTTGGAAAGGCAGGTGTCTGCTAGGGAGGGCAGGGCCTCCCTTGGAATGGAAAATTCAAACTCCCTCCCTCCAAATTATTATAATTTTGAAAATTAAGGGGCTTTTTAGGCAAAGGTATGGGGATATGAATAACAGTTCTTTATTAGTATGTATAACAAGGCAAATAAACAACTACAGCATTAATAATAAACAGAACCAGGAACCCAGTAACAGTTCCCTGACCGCAGGCTCCTTCTCCTTCGGTGCAGTTCTGGTCACAGCCAGCAGGGGCGCTGGTGGCTTCCAGTGGGCAGGGCAGGTGTGATGATCCCCACGCGGCTGCAGGCGGCGCTGTGGAGCGGGCTAGGGGAGCATGTGGTGATGGCGGCTTTGTCCTAGATGGGAAGGGATGGAAGAGCTGTATCAGGAGTTCCAAAGCTGTGGCTGAAGGCATGGGAGGTCTCAACAGGCAGGGGGTGTGAGCTACAGAGTAGCAAAAAACTCAGAAAAGTGCCCAAGAAGCATCGGGGGGCGGGACAACAGTGACCCTGCTCCCAGCACTGCGGTAAGTCTGTCAGATATCAAATCACTTCCAGCACCTAGACTTAGAGGCAAAATCTAGACTTCTGTTGCACAAACTGTACCTTTCTACATTATTCCCATTAAATTAAGGAGATGTCACTCTCAATTTTTGCATCAAATGCAAGACTAATTACTTATGTTGGATAACATGTTCAGGTTGACTTCATGTTTTTGTGCCACTGATCTTGCACCAGGAGGTTTAACCCTCCGGCCGCTGAAAAATCTGAGTGAGGTGCCTACACTGATCTCACATAATATATAAATTAAATCCTGCTAGTATGTTCTTCCATTTTTCTGTAGGTAGCTCTCCAGCTGGAGTAAATATGTAAGAAGGAAAATTATTCTCTTGCTGGTACTGTTACTTACTGTTAGCTCTTCAATCACTATTTCTTACCTTTTTTATAGACTGTCCTGGTTTAGGGCAAATTTGGGAGGAAATCTCCGAGTGGGGTTCCTCTGAAAAGCAAATCCAAACAGCCCCTCCCCCCAGCCGGTCCGGGGAAATAATTCCCTCAGAGATAGAGTGGAAAAAAGCCTTATTTATTTAACAAACAAAATGCCCACAAGCATAAAGAATGAATAATAATAATAACAATAATAATAATATGAAACAATAAAACCTCTCGCTGCTCCGAAGAGAGATGGCAAAACTGAGAGTCCGTGTCAGGAGTCTGTTTATCAGTCCCTTCAGTGCTGAAAAATGCCGAGCCCCGGCCCGGTGGGCCACGGGTGCAAGATCCAGGTGCTCCTCTGGGTTTTTCAGTCCAGAGCAGATTTAAACAGTCCCAAAGGAAAAAAAAATAAAATAATAAAAAAAAAAAACAGTCCAGGAAAGCTTCTTTGCCTCAGCTAGCTAGACTAACAAAGGGAAAAAAAACTCTCTCTGGCTGCCCTCCGTGCATCCGACGAAGGAAAAAAAAAACCACACAGTCCCAAGGATGAGAGCAGATTCAGAGGAGTGAGTTTGTTTCTCAAAACAAACTGCGCGCTTCTTCTTTCCCTGCTCACTCTCAGAACCAGTCTTAAAGGTACAGAACACAGAACAGACGATTTGGGGATACATAGTCACCCTAGGACATAGACCTATACTAGGATTTTCCAAACAGATTGAGAATCATGGAAGTTTCACCTGCATGGAAGACAGAATCACAGAATCAGTTAGGTTGGAAAAGACCTCTGAGATCATCAAGTCCAACCTATGACTGAACACTATCTTGCCAGCTAGACCACGGCCATGAGTACTACATCCAGTCTTTCCTCAAACACCTCCAGGGACAATGACTCCACCACCTCCTGGGCAACCTATTCCAATATCTAATCACCTTTTCTGTGAAGAATTTCTTCCTAATGTTCAAACTAAGCTTTCCCTGGCAGTACATAGCATTACATACTCTCATCCTGTCTCTCGTTACCTGCCTGTAGAGAACAATAAGGTCATCTCCGAGCCTCCTTTTCTCCAGGCCAAACAACCCCAGTTCCCTCAGCCACTCTTCACCGGACTTGTGTTCCGGACACTTCACCAGCTTCATTGCCCTTATCTGGATTTATTCCACTACTTCAACTACTTCATCCTTCCTAAATTGAAGGGCCCAAAAGTGGACACAACATTTGAGGTGCTGCCTCACCCATGCTGAGCTTCCCTGGTCCTGCTGGCCACTATTGCTGACCCAGGCCAGGATGCCATTGGCCTTCTTGGCCACCTGGGCACACTGCTGGTTCATGTTCAGCTGCTGTTGAGCAGCACCCCCAGAGCACCCAAAACTGGGCTTTCAAGAAAGGTCAAGAGATAAAACCTCTCTCTTATTTATGACTACACAGAAACTCCATAAATACTAACTGCCCTATACCAAAACTAGCCTCTAGCACATCCTAAACAATCACTGGAATGCAACCATGTATATAATACCCCTAAAACATAATTCATGGATATCCCCCATACTTAAGAAAGTTGATGAGCTCTTAATTGGACTTGCTTAATAACATTGTTTCAGTCTCATCTAACTTAATGTTTCTTGGCCATATAGTGAGCTCTCACCCACGGCAGAATTTTAACCTCAGACTAGATGAGGCTGTCGAATTAATCATGCAGTTTGGAGAAAAACATATTGCTAGCTTTCAAAAGACATTATTCGATGCTATAGCTCTTCTCCATAATCTTTTTAATAGTTTCATGGGGATTATAAGTAATAGAGGTGAATGCTAAAATTGTGACTTTTCACAAGAGAGCTTTTTCCTAGAAGACTACCTTCTTTACTGCTAACCCTGGAACTTCTGAGAAAAGTGCTGGGCCAACGAGAGAAATACATCAAAGAGAAATGGTAAATCAAATCCCCCTACTACTTGCTTGATCTGCCACAAAAACTGCACTTTCTACAGCAACTGTCAAGAATTTGTGTATCTGAGATATAGAGGCACAAAGGATTGTTATCAAAGTTTTTGTAAGTAGCTGAGTCCTAGCCTCAGTCAGTATATGAGTTGCAAACCACCAACAGCTCTTCTCCCTCTTCTCGAGGATCCCCAGGAGAATGCGACAACTTCCTAAGGAGAAACAACATGCTGCAGTGTTGCAGTGAAGAGAATAAATGATGAGATTCTGAAAGAGTCACCTCTCATGAAAAAATCCCACTTATTTCAATGTGCACATTTCATATGCTAAGCACAGCTAGAGGCTACCACTCCCCAAGGCAGGGAAAGTGACGTTGCAGCCTGCATTTCAGCAACAGTATCACTACAATTTATGGAACTGCTGCTTTACAGACAACTAACCCTTCCTGCTGGATGTTCTGTGGCCAGACTCAAAGGACTAACCAATGATGAGACCTACAAAACAAATACACTATTATAAACCAGGTATTATTCTGGTTTTAATAACAGAGTTTTAAATCTATGTGGAATTAACTAGGCAAAAATTACAGCAATTTACATGCCCTCAAATTTATGTCTTAGCTTTCTATAAAATTACAGCTTAAGACAAAGATATGACGTATATAATTAGATAGATAGATAGATAGATAGATAGATAGATAGATAGATAGATAGATAGATAGATAGATAGATAGACAGATAGATAGACAGTCTGCTTCCTTTGATTTTCATCTTAGTGAACCTCTAGAGACAGAGGTTCATCCTGGATCTAACCCACAGAAAGTCAGGGAATTGCTCCCAGAACCTTTAATGAAGCCAGACTGTTCAGAATTTTTAAGCCAAATACAGGTGGATTTTATCTCATTTTTCTCATTTGACTACATCAGCAGAAAAATCACAACTGGGAAACATGTACTAGATACGAGAAAGTCATGGAATACTCACCCCATGATGGATCCTGTAATCCACCATTTTTTTACACAATATTAAATCTCACTGATATAGACATTGAAGTGATATCTCTTCTTTCTGATATAGCCTCCATTTTAAAATGTATTAGGCTAAGATCCTTGTGGTCACACAAGCTTTGGCGACTTGTTGAAAGGTCCAGTTTACAGCACAGCTTTCAAATATCTTGCTTGGCATTCTTGGCACATCTGCTATCCATTATTCAGCCATTCAATGTTTATTATTCCACATGTTAAGTATCATACACTCCTTGTATGAAAGTTCATGCAAACAATAACCTATTTATCTTTGAGAGATCCAAACCCATTCTCTACAAAGAGAAGACACTTTTTTGAGCTCAAAGCTTGAGCTTTAACCAAATAATTTGGGATACACAGACCCTTCTGCAATCCAGGTATTTGTAAATTCTCTGCTATGCTATGGCTTAACTTGGTGTATATCACACTTACTGAGAATTCAGAAAAATAAACTCTGGGACTCTGTAGGACTCTACAGGACTTGCTATTGGCCTGAGCTATGCTAGAAGCAGCATAGTTATCCAGCTTAATAATGTGGAAAACACTGAATCTGAGCATCTGGATAGCAAGAAGGATACTGTTTGATGCCAGTGATTTTAGAAAAATAAACAGTAAAAAAGAAAAAAAAAGCGCCAAACAAAATTAACTCCTCAACCCACTCCCCCAACTCCCGCAACAACAGAATTTTTGGCAAGTATAATTAAATTTAAATCAGTGGATTTAAGACAAGGAATTTGCATTCCCCAGAGTGATATTCACTACAAATAATGTAAAGAGAGAAGCACAGCAGGTGTGATAACACAGCGAGTTCTCTTGTTTATGGGCAACATTATTTACATACCTCAGTGACTGGCCCTGCTATAATGGAGATTCTGGGAGGAATTCAACAGTAACAACCCTGCCATCCCATAGACTAGGAAGAAAATACGGCAAATTTGGAGGTTGATGTGACAGTTCCATGGTTCACTCTCTGATTTCTAATGAATTCCTTGTAGCATCACTCTATTAAAACAAAGTTACACACTCCTAGACCCACCAGGTGGTACTAGCAAGGTTAGAAAAGTCTTGGGATGTCTTCCAAAATGGAGACATCAACTGTCATGGCCAAGCTGTGAGACTTTTTTGGTATACACTTCTCCATCAAAAATCAAAAATTTAAGCTCAGTCACAACTCCAATTTCACAGAAAAGCAGAACCATTGGAAAAAATTAAGAGTATATTATGCTTCCCCAACCTCCTTCTGAGTGCCTAGAGACCTGCATATGCCAGGTGAAAGCAAGCCATGATTCTGTCTTCAGCAACATCACAAACAAAGCTGGGACCAGCCTAGCTGCCTTCCCTGACATATGATAAATCAGTCCAGGCATCCCAGTGTAATACATTAAACAAACTACACTCACAATTAGTTGACAGCAGCAGTGACATATACTGCATTTATTTGATTCCCTAACTATAGTATGCCATTACTGCTGCCACAAAAGTCTTTCTGAAAACCATCAGGATCCTGAGGAAGGATGTCTACAAATAAACCCAAGCTGACTTCTACTCTTAGTCAGTATTACAGCTTATCTAAAGTAAATGTTAATTACAACTTCGCTGAAGTCATACACATTCTTATTCTCCTAAAAATAATCTGTTGACTTCATGCATTTGCCGCTTATTTTCAGTCTCCTCATTCTATATAAAACAAACAGCATACCTGTGCTGTCTAGCAGCTCATTAAAAGTCACTCTTCATCTCTCTGTTTAAAAACTGATTTCCAAGGAAATAACTGATGCACAAGCTCTGGAAAGAGTCAATGAAGACAACTGAAATAAAATTTTTAACAAATAATTGAACATAAAAGAGGAGCTGAAAAGATTACCTGTTGAAAGTAATTACAATGAAAGTCTGGCTGTGACTGTGGCTGTTGCCTAGTAGCTCTCCAGCCTGCAGTGTTTTTGCCTAGAGGAAGCTGCTGGATCTGCCCAAACTTCTGGCTTGCCCTGTTGCTTTACTGAGATGTCCACATGCAGTCAGCCAGAAGGTGTGACATCAAACGTAGCTCTCCAATCAGAAAGACTCTCTCTAATCATAAAACTTTTTTTTTTTTAAAGAAGGTTTCATACCACTGAGACAGTGCTTGTAATGCTTAAAAATATGCAAAAGGGTAACAGACACAGCATTCGGTATTCACTGAATGTCTTCCAAAATGCGATCTCATATATTCTAAAGCACTATTCTAACATACCGTGCATGTTCTTAAATTTACTATAAAGGATCAGCTGGAATTTTCAAATCTCTGTTTCACAGTCCATTCTAGAAATTAGGTCCCACCCTAGCAGAACCTGCATAAAATACACAGAAACTGTGCTTTACCTCAAACAGTTTAATATCCTGAGAATCATTATGTCCTGAATGTGCTACCTCTGAAGCTGACAGGGGGAAAAAAATCCATAATTAACTGAGCTAGACACTTCCCGTACTGAATATTTGGTTGGTTTGGATTTAATTAACAATGCTGGAAACTTGGGGCTGAAGTGTGGCAAGCTTCAAATAATATGCATATAACACTCACTGCAGGGCTTCAAGGTGAGGACAGTTTTTTTTCAATGTGAAAACACATTTCAGGAAAGTAGAAGGTAGAAGCTCAGCCTAATTACAACTTCCTTTACCATAAAGGAAGATCCTAACTTTTCACCTTGTTCTTCCTCTTATTTAGTTTCTTTCCCCTCTTATTTATCTACTGTTCCAAAAGGGCCGCTTGTGCTGGTTTAGCACAGAAAGGATTTTCTCAAGAAAGTTACAGTAAAAACCAATTAGTGATTGGCTTTGAAGTTGACAGCTTGATTAACCAATTTAGAAAGATGACACGCCTGGGGGAACACACAGGTTAAAAATCAGAGGATCTCAGGAATTTCTCTCTTTGCTGTCCAGCCTGCCAGCAGGTAACAGCCTGCCCTGTGCAGCGGGCAGGGCTGGGCCAGGCCCCCGCTGCTCTGCCGTGTTGGCAGAGCTGGCCTGGCCTGGCTGGACCCCCAGGTCCCATCACCTGCTTGCAGGGGAAGGGGAGGCTGCAACTACTAACATCTAGCCAACTTTAAAGCCTACCCTGTCCCCAGCTGGGCCAAAGAAGATGTCCCCCGGGCTCCCGGGAGCAACTCAGAGCCCGGGCTGGGCCAGGCCCACCCTGCTGAGACTGAGGGGTGGTGGGAGGCATCCACCAGCCTGGCGGGTGGGAGCACCCCCATCGGCATGGCTTTGAAATACAACAGCCGTGCAGCCAGAGCAGCCCTGCCTGGCAGAGATCACACGACCATCTACAGGCCCGGGTGAGATGTTAACTCTTTCCTTGACAGATAGGACTTAAAAAGCACTAACCCTCTCTGAGTGAGAGAAAAAGAGTGACTGAAACGTGGAAAGACATGGCATGAAACTGAAGTCAGTGAAAAGAGAGTAAAAGTCCGAGGTTGAAGGAAGATTGAGGAATTGCCTAGTTTGGGCTGGACTTCTCTTGTGAGGCCATGGAGAATGGACTAAAATATCCTTGTAACATATAAAATGCTTTTTAGGGGGATGCAAAGTTCTAGTCATAACTGTAGATGGATATAGCTGTGATCCAATGGAGAATTTTAAACAGAAAAAGATAGAGATAAAGAGACGCCCTTTTCCCCCAGGGAAAAAAGAACACCTCTGTTTCTTGAGATGAAGATGATTTTGGAAATAGATGAACAGAACCTTCATTTTATACTAGAATAGTCATCCTTAAACTGTACTCTAAAAAAAGAGTTGATATGCAGTTGTGAGAAAAGCTGCTAAATAGAAGGGACTTCACAGTATGCAGAATTCCCCGGGTGGCTGCAGATTCATGACATAGAAGCCACCAGAGAACTACTTCTTATAGCAATGTCTTCATGGGAGTTCTAAGAGAGGCTCCTCTCCCTAAGAACTGATGAAATACTATTTTAAAACAGTGAAACTGACTAAAAATCACAGGTTTTGTCTCCTTATGTTATTAGGGAGAAAGGGAACAGTTGTGGGGGGAGGAGAAGTGTTTTGAAAGTTTCATTTTGATTCTCATTCTCTTCTTTTAGTGTTTGTTAATAAACCTATCTTTATACCTTTTAAGTTTGAGCCTGCTTTGCTTTTCTCCTAATTCTATCTCGCAGCAGAAAAAAAAGTAAATAATTATGGTAAACACTCAGACCACTACACTAAATTTAGAAAACAGAAATTAGTAAATGTGAAACCACTACAGCCATGTAACTGGGGATACATTCTGTTGTTCATTCTTTTTCCTTTAAGCAAAGTTAAACACTTACAGAAATGCAGGACATGCAAGCCATCCTGACACAACCAGAGGCAATCAGGCAAAGGCATCTCTTTGGCATACAGATCTGGCTTGGCAGCAGCACCCATAACACTCTCCACATCCTCGACCTAGTCAGCCCCCAGAACCACACAGGCCTTTGTCCCCATTTTGAAAAGTTACCTGCCAAATTAAAGTGATTTTCAACTAATTAGAAAGCTGCTAGTATTTGCCTAATGGCCACCAAATGACCTGGACTGCACTGAAAGTTGCTACCAAGAGATGCAAGACTTGTGTCACAGCAGATTCCTGCACTACACTTAGCTCCATTACCATCCATTGCTAGCATGATGTGCCATGATGTGCTAGCACAGCCATAAAATAACATGTATTTATTGTAAGCTTAATTATTTCTTCCCTGATATGTCATGGTATTAGGTGGCAACTGCAAGAAATAATGGCTGTCACTGTTCTATAACAAAAGAAATCTCCAGAGATGTACTTCCTTCAAGTCAATATGCCTTTGAAATTACTGCAGCGAATACTGGAAACTAACTCAGTGTTAACAGAAGAAGACTAGAATCAGTGTAAATGAAAGCCTAAGAAAGAAAATAAAAGGTAGCAACTGCTAGAGCATGAATAGACACAATGTAGAAGAACACGCAACCTACTGCTTACTTCTGTTCTATCATTTCTAGTTTGCCATATAATGAATATATGCAAAAAAAGAGAGTTTGAAAATCCCTCACTAGTAACGCTATTGAGGACCAGCATATATGAACAGCTATACCATGGCTTGGTCTGGATATTCCTCAGGCAGTTAGGAGGCTGCTAGGCTTCTGCTCATATTGATGGCCAAAACAAAGCTGGCATGACTTTGCAAAAGAGCTGTCTTTTTGTGAAACAGCAAATGAAAAATAAATTTCTCAAGTTAATGAACTTCACAGAGGAAAAAATGTATCTTCTGTAGCACACATAGAAGGAAAACAGGATTTATGCAAGGGTTTCAGTTACAAAAATCAAACCAATCTTCTCAGTATTCATTCCAGATAACAGTCTAAAATCCTCATTTTAGAGGAAAGAACCAGATACCACATACCACATGGGAGAGTAAATGAATTTTAGTACAGATCACAGAAAGAGGTACTATAAATGGCAGAACCAGAAGTTGGATGGATTTATGATAATGTTTATAAAAAGTTTGAAATAGTATATTGCCAGTAAATATCAGTCAAGGCACTGAAATAATACATTAATAAAATCCACAGTATTTTTCATCTAAGTTAATGATATTTAATCCTTAGAACACTAGAGGATGCTCGATAAACATTTTAAGTCTTATCTTTATAAACAGATCTACACATTTTCTGTGCACATGCGTGTAAGTTCATAAAATTAAGAAATGTCATATATATTGCACATAAGACTAAGACATGGCTCAATATAAGATGATCCAAATACATTTTTTTGCAGATGCATCTTTCAACAATCATGTATGAAGAAGTTTAACATCCTCTAACCTTTCCTAAAAAAGCAGCCCAATTTTTGATTGGCACTACTAGCACCATTTGACACTCCAACAACAAAAAAAATTAGTCAAAGCAAAGCACCTGTTTTCACATATTCACCTCAACTTTACCTAAAGCAACGCCTTATTTACATATTCTCTTTTAAGAAAATCAAGAAGCAGTTAAAACTTCAGTCTGAAAAAAATTTTGTACTTAGCACACTTTCCCAGTATATTCCTTATATTAAGGAATAATTATGTGATTGCTAATGAATATATATATATGAATATATCTATTTTTCATATATATATATTAAAAAACACCCCAAACATTTAACTTTTTCAAAATGTGAATTTGGGTAGTGGCTATTTGATTTTAGTTCTTTAAAAACTAATGACTCTGTAATACTTTTTGGATTCTTCATTTAGGTTACTTAAGGGAAAAATGTTATTTAGTCCATCCAGTGCTTAATATGAATATTAAATAGACTATTTCAGTTTGTTCCACTGCACTTAGGTCAAGCTTGACCAAGTACAGTTCACAACTAGTTTCTTTCAAAGAAAGGGAAAAGAATAAAACCAGAAAATGTGAAAAATAACCTATCTGTGAGGACAAGAGAATTGTAATAGTAACTGTAATAGTAATACTTGCTGTCAAAGTAATAGATCCCTGTAGTGAAGTTCCCAAAGCCTAAGACAACATATAGCTTACACAGAAAACTGAAACTCAAATCTGTGTTTCACACTGCTGTAATGACAGCAATAGCAAAATCCCACAAATCCTCAGCTATGAGAAGAGGCTCTTTCAGAGCCAAACATACTCACGTCAAGTCCAATTGAGGTTGCTGTTCTGACAGTCTGGAGGATGCCTTTCTGCTACACAACAAAGGAGGTAGAAGGGCTTACACTGGAAACACTTAAAAAGAATATTTGATCTTTAAAACAAATTTGATACATTTGATGTTTGATAAAAGGAAAAGTTTAACCCCTTTCCCTAAATCTCCCAGAAGCTACTAATAAAGCAGCATAAAGCTTCAAGTTTTGCCGGACATGAGGCAGTGGGAAATGGAGATGTAACTCTTGGTACTTAACTATCAAAAGCAACCTGTGTCCTTTTAAACCTTAAACAACTTAAAACAAAATGCATTCTTTAGACTGCTAGTGGCCACAGTAGGCCTTGGATCACTCAAATCGTTTCACTTCTGGTTTCACTAGAATAAAAAAACTATGCATTAATTAATTAATTTATTAATTAATTTCAGCTTTTTTTTTTTCTTTTTCCTGCAGATAACCAAAAAAGGTAAATCCCAGTGCACGTGAAAAAAAAAAAAAAATTCCCATCCCTTATGTCCAGAGATGAGCAACTACTTAGAGGACTGCTGTGGAGTAAGAAAACAAAGAGAATTTCAAATGAAAGAACAAAGAATGCTATTCAGTCAAGGCAGGAGAGATGCAACAAAGTTTCTAAAATGTAGTAAGTAGCAGAAGCACAGTAGTTTGCAGAAGAAATTGTTATACAAACAGTTAAGGAAAAAAAGCTGATGTTACTATTAGGGACTTGATCATGTATGTTATTGGTTAACAGACATATGAACAGTTATACTATTGGCTATCCAGACTCACACTATTCTAACCTGATAGTGAAAATATTATAAAAGCTATATACACTTCTAATAAACGTTTCTGGTTATACCACGACTGGGGACCGTGCCTCATTCATACCCTGCAGACTGCTGCCCCTCAAATACTTGTTAAAAATTGTATTCATGGAGGACTGATCACCTTGAACTATCTTGACAAACTAACATACATTACAGGTGTTAGTTATTGATACGGTAAGTATCATAGTAGCTAGAGGTTAAATTCATACATACTTGTGTATCACTTCAGAGGATGACAACTTACATGCCAAAAAGACCACATAGGAACTGTGTAAAAGAACAAAAATACATAATTTTCCATCACAGTGGACTTCTATGAAGGAATGACTGCAAGGACCAAGCAATGTCATCTATCTAGACATCTGTAAAGTCTTTGACATGGTCTCACATGACATCCTTATCTCCAAATTGGAAAGACATGTGTCTGAAGGGTGGACTATTCACAATGACAGTTGTCTGTCAGGCCTCTGTCTTGGGACTGGTGCTGTTAAACATCTTTATCAGTGACACAGACAATGGGATAGAGTGCACCCTCAGCAAGTTTGAAGATGACACAAAGCTGAGTGGTGCAGTTGGCACAAGGAAGGGATGTCATGCAGGGGCACCTGGAGAAACTTGAGAAGTGGGCCCATAAGAACTTCATGAGACCTAACAAGTCTAAAGGCAAAGTTCTAAAACTTTGGTCAGGAGCAACCTCAATTAATCCATACTGAGAGAACCCTGGGAGAAGAACTCATTGAGAATGGTCCTCTGAAGAAGAACTTGGGGTTGCTGGTGAATGAAAAGCTGGTCATGATCTGGCAACATGTACTCACAGCCCTGAAGGCCAATGGTATCCTGGGCTGCAGCAAGACAGGATTGGCCAACAGGTCAAGGTAGGTGACGGTCCCCTTCTCTCTTATGAGAGCCAGCCTGCAGTGCTGTGCCCAGGTCTGGGGTCCTCAGCACAAGAGAACACATGGACCTGTTGGAGTGGATCCAGAAGAGGCCACAAAGATACTCAGTGGGCTGGAGCAGCTCTGCTATGAAGGCACACTGAGAGAGTTGGGGTTGTTAGTCTGGAGAAGAAAAGGCTACAAAGAAGACCTCATTGCAGCCTTTCAGAACAAGTTTTTACACAGGCAGATAGTGATAGGACAAAGGGGAATGGTTCTAAACTGAAAGAGGAGAGATTTAGATTAGATGTTAGGAAGAAACTCTTTACTGTGAGCATGGTGAGGCACTGGAACAGGCTGCCCAGAAAAGCTGCACATGGCCCAACCCTGGAAGTGTCCAAGGCAGGCTGAAGAGGGCTCTGAGCAACCTGGTCTAGTGAAAAGGTATCCCTGCTCACAGGGGGCATTGGAACTAGATGATCCTTAAGGTCCCTTCAAACCCAAACCAGACTGTGATTCCATGATAATTTAGAACTTTTACAGATCAAGCTTTTCTATTTACTAGCTTCTCATGCTAGCTTTTCAGCCCACCATGTATCTGTTTCACAGGTTGTCACCCCTTGGAAACTGGAATGTCTCCACTGACTTCTTACAGTTTAATATACTTAAATAGATGTTCTTATAAGAATGATTTCAGCTTGGAAATATCTCAGCTAATGATGTCTCCAACAGGAGTAAGAACAAAACTGGTGTGTCCTTTAAAAGAAAAAGCACACCAAAGATGTTCCAAAATTATACAGTAAATAAACTTTATTTCATCTCGGCTCTATTCATATTAGTGCTGTCAACAGTCACTGATCAGCGTACGATACAGTTATGTAGTAGCTATTTACAATTTACAGGAACACACCTTTTCTCCAGAAAATGTAAGTACAAAAGCCAGGAGTAAACAAACGAGGTACCGCAATTTGGATTTATTGTAAGCAAAAGCATATAGAAGTGACCTTCTAGCAAACAATCAAGATCAAATCAGGAGAGAATCGTCAACAAGAGTGCCTAGTTCATCAGAAAAATCATCTCAATTGCTACTCATCCAAAATGTATTGCACAATTCAACAAAAAAAAATAAATAAACAAATCATTTATTTCAACTTTTAAAAAACACCCAGTAAAACCTGTATAGAGATACAGTAGCAGGCAATTCTTTTCTAGGATAAAGTCTTTTCTCTCCTTTAAAAAAATAACCTCTAACACAAAATAGAAGACAGTATTCAATAGAAGAGAAATAACCAAATAACCCCTGATTAGCATTTCTGCCAAGGCAGTTTTTATTATATTCACAGTCCAAAGCTGGTGCTGAGTTTTGGTTCTTGCTGTTCTGTTTGTGATCTTGAAAAATAGCTTTTCTTCTTGTCCCTTCTCAAGGGATAGCAGAGATATAAACATATGTCTAAGCAGCAATGTCATGAGACATTCTCATCACAAAATCTTCAAGATGGTCATAGCCACCACTAGAAGAATGGAAAGTTAAAAGAAATTATCAAATGTCATATTTTTGAGAACAATTTAGAAGCTCTTAATATTAAAATAATTGCATTGTTTATTAATACAATTAGGAGACAGAAGAATTTCAAGTAAGTCAATCTGCCAAATCAATTGAGCAAGCAATTCCATTCCAGTACCTACAAAACAGTCGAGAAACTGATAAAAACAAAGTAAGGTGTAGCAAAACAGTCAGCAGTCTCACTGGAAATAGTCTACCACATTACTGCATATTAATCCAAAGAAAAACAAAGTTGGACTCTCTTGCATAAGGCTTATCATCAAAATTGAAATGATGATGCAATATATTGGACCTAGCAAATAGCCTCCGCAACAGGAAAATATCAATTGCCTTCACAATGAAGTCAGCATCCTCTTAACTTCTAAGTTATATACGTGCAAGAATATGTGACAAAAATATTTGAGATGAAGTATACAGCTACAATTGAATAATGAAGTCTGAACAGGTTACATATACATTAGCTGATGTTATGAAAGTGTAACCAATTATTTCTGACATTAAGGTCAATATCAACAAACCTTTCTGTTGTATGTTTCAAAGGCAGCTTAGAACACCTGATTTTTTTTATACCAGTATTACAGACAGCATGACAGGAATGTAAGTTTCAAACATACCTTCTGCAACCTATTCTGCAATAGCATTGTAAATGGCTTTGTTCCATCAGTATCAACAATTCAATTCTTTTCAACATGGGCTAGAGAAAACAGCTGCTGATTTTGTCAGAACTGATGAAGGCTGTTGGCAAACAGTCCAAACTCTACTGCATTTTAAGTGCAATAAAGTGCATTCACTATTGTATTCAAAGATGGAAAAGAACCCAAAGTAGAAACCATGACTGTTAGAGAAACAATAGTTTTCCTTTGGACGAGGTATTATTTTGTGTTGAAGGCTGTGTTTGCATGACTGCAGGAGAGGAAGATAACCTATCAACTGCACTGTGGTAACTGGCAAATGGCAATAGCCTAAATTAATTAATTTTGCTCCAGGAGTGATGCAGGCCAACAACTGCATTTCAGCCAAGGGATAGCAACTGCTTCACATGCACTGAATCAACTCCTGGCAACTGTGCAAAGCTTTCCAGTTGCAAAGAAGGAAAAAAACTTGAACCCACCATATCCTATAGAATTCATCTGCAGAGTTTACTAAATATCGTACACCACTTGTGACTCAAATAATAATCTTTATCAGCCAGGGCAGAAAGTTTTTCCTGTGTACTTCTATATCCCACTCCTCTCTCAAACAGTTATTGCTTGTGTGTTGCTTGTTTAGCTAGGCTAGTCTGATGCAACCTGCATCTTTAGGCCTACATCAGCTGTTCCATTCCTGTGCTATGATTAGCATTGCACATTCATAATTGAAGTAGCTTAATAAAACTTGAAGAAAGACACAAACTGAGAGCATAAAGCTCCCCTAATCGTTCTCTGCCATCTCTCTGCTTTAGCTTCTCTTGATAGCAACCCAAAGCTGTGATTCAGAAAGGTATTGATGTTTAAATGCAATCATTCCTAATCCCTCCACAGAGAATATTCATCAATCTTTTTAAAGATAATTCATTTTCATATTTACAAGATATAATAATTCATTTCAAGCAGTACAGCATGTCTTCCACAAATGTGATTTATTTGCCTATTCAAAAAAGGAGCTCAGAAAATGAATAAATACAAAATATAGCCAAGTGTAATAAAATTCAATATTATATATTAATTGATTTAAAATCTTATTTTATTACTACTGCTGAGATTTTTGTGGCTCAATCAACATTTGAAGTTATGCTTAGGGTTAGGGTCAATCAAAAAGTTTGATTTTCAATCAATATTTACCATTTTCAAACTCAGCTTTGTAAAGCAAAACATGATTAAGAGGAGAACAAAAATTATCATATGCAACCAAATTTTGTTTTTTAACGAAGGAAAGCAGGCAAGAAAAGAAAGCAGAAGAATCATTAATTGCATAATACCAATTTCATTTTACATAAAACAAGAATGTATTGGACTTCACTCACCCACACGCTAGCTAAGCACAGACTGGTGGCATATTCAAAAGATACCACTGCGAGGTGAGGCAAACTACAAAGCCAGGAAGAAAAGAGCTTATTGGACTATTTTGTTGATAGCCTTATGTAGTGTTAACAAATAAGAACTCTGTGGACATCTATGGATGAGATTGCTGCAGTTAGATCACAACAATTACATAGTAAAAGCCAGATTACTGAAGATTACATTGATCTAGCATATGCTTATTGACCAGGAACTGATACAAGTTTTCAGAAACTTGTTAAATATATGCCCACTAAGAGGGTATAAAATTACTCACAGACTTAGTACCACACACTTACTCTAGTAGCACAGCAAGTTACTAATTTACACATTAAAATTACTTACAGATGTTTTAGCAATAAACTAAAAGCTTTATGTTAAAATGCACATTTATGTTGTAGTTCAGAACTTCATTGCTCCTGAGAGCTAAACATTGGATATTTTCATATACCAGCATCAGTCCAATATTAAGTATGGAGAAACACTAGTGCCATATCAGCCAATAAATAAAAACCGAAAAAAACCCAAGCATATTTCTTGGCAGAGTAATTCATAAAGACATCTCCAACTTTTTAGTTCTAAACAGAATTATGGAAAACTCATGTGCAGAATAATTTGTGCTTCAGCAAACAAACATAGTAACATTGAAAGTGAAGGAAAAAAAGTCCTTCTTTTGTCATAATATGCCTTAATATTTGAGTTTCCACCAGATGTCTAACTCAATTTCTTTGTGGATTTGGAAAGGAGAAGATTCATAGGCCAGATATGAGCCAAAAAGGGGCTGCTATGTGAAACCCAAGAGCTCTTTGAACAGTGATATCCTCAGCAAATCAAAGCACTTGTAGCCTGCAAAAAAAAATCTCACTGTGTGTTTTAGCCAAAATTTAATATCAAGGATGAAAATTTGTTGGATGAATTCAAGTTAAATTTTCATTTTGTATAGGAAGTTGTGAATGTCTGTTGTAGGAAGAACAGGTTTAAATATCAAAAAGCTGAAGTGGCTGCAAAACAAGGCCCATCTATCTGTTCCCAAAAATCTTTCCTAAATATTATTCTGGCTTACCAAAACAAAAGAAAAGAAAACAAAACAAAACAAAGTCTCAGCTTTCTATTTTAATGTCAGAGAGAAAAAATCATGCTTGGGATACATGATACTTACTGGAGCTGCAGTATAATCAATATTTTTATCTTCTAAAAGTATTTAAAGTATTTAAGATTGCAAGACTCTCAAACATACTAAGTGTACAGGAAAATGTTGGAAGTATTTAGCACTTTCCTCAGATGTGATACTGCAAGATGAAAATACAGACTTTTAAATTTTTTTTTCAGTGAATCAACAGGACTTTAATGTATCTATTTCAAGTGAAATGTAAAATTATTCATATTTTTATTTATTTTGTATTTGCAAGCACTAAATAAATATATATGCAAGGTCAGTGAGAGAAACAGAACACAATTCTTCCTCTCACTTTAATTTCTAAATATTTCACTAAGGTGACCCAAAGAGAGGGATCACAGTGTTGATTCCAGATACAATGTAGAGTATTACTGCAGTTTTAAAATTTTAATTAAAAGTAGCTCCAAGACATAAAATACAAACAGTAATACCAAAGAAATGCTTATGCTCAAATAATCTTATCTCGTTTTGCGGCTGCTTCTCAAACCCAATTTCACCTTTCTAGTAAATAGGTCAACTGGTAAATACTAAGCAAGTGTGAAAAAAACTGGGAAAAAAGACAACGCCAAAGCGTGGATGACTCTTATTTTTGACCTGTCCTGACCCAGAGTGAACTAAAGTATTTTCGTGTTTATTCAGTACAAAAATAAGGCAGTCTCAAACAAAAACCCCCAAAACCTAATCAAAACCCCAGTCTTGTTAGGATACCCACTTAAGATAAAACTGTACACATCTCACTTCAAACACACATATCTCAGGTGATTCAGATGATCAGCTTTCTATTCTACAAGCAAAATGCCTGTTGTTTTTGCAGAAAGTTTATCCCAGGGCTGAAAAAATGTTTCTTGATATATTATTCATAAAGACTGGCACGAGTCCACAAAAAATTCTGAATTTAAGAAGCATGAATTTTATATATTATATGTATTTTTATATATATTTAACATGTCAAACTATCTTTTTAATTTAGAAAATTCATCCACAGAATAGTAGTGGATGCTTGAACTTGCTTTCGTCCTATTGTACCCATTGGTATCAGAAATATGTCTTAACTGAAGAAAAATACTAGTAAAAAAAACATGCTTGCTGTTTTTCTCACTCTGACTATAAACTCAAACCCAGATCTGGAATTTGATATTCCACTGAGGAAGAGGGAAGGAAGGAGAAAAGGAGTCCACTTGAACATGGACACAGGGAAAAGAAGACATAAAAAACCTCTAATTCCGTATTCTTGAAACCTAATCCTCTTGCATAAACTTGATTTACTTACATAACTTACCATTGGTCGAGCATCTTCTCGTTCTAGTATCTTCTGGGTCTGATCTGCTGGGAACTTCAGCACTGTTGTTATAACCTTGGCCATTGTCTAAAGAGATACACATTATCCATACATAATTCCACATCCACAAAAATGTTTTCTAATATTTTAAAATTAATTTAATTTAATAATACTGGATACTATTTTATTAATGTCAATGGAAAACAGTGAAATCAGTAAGATATAACTATTTGATTCACATTGTATATGCATGATGAATTATATGAAAACAATGTTTGCACATGGTCACAAAACTTCAACTACTATACTGTGATGTAAGTTCTCTGGTATCTATGCTCAAATGATAGAGTCCATTAATAAGACAGCATACTAGATAAAGTGCATGCCTAGAAAAAGCAATCTGTCAATCTTGTTACAGATATTCTGCCAAGGAAGAGGCAAATAATAAAGTCGGACTGGAGGGCAAGACAGTAAAACCTCCCAACAAAGACACATACACACCTTGGTCAAGCAGTTTACAAAGAATGTGGTAAGTTACACATTACAAGTCATGACACAAACTCCTGACTCTTAGATCCGTATCAACCTCCACATTTCTCTTGTCTCCAATATTGTAGACCAACTGGTACATTCATTAATGTCTTGATTGCATTCCAGTACCATTTACTAGGATACATAATTGGCAATACATCCTAGATAATTTGCACAGATTCTTTTGAACTCCATTCTAAAAAGAGGAAGCATGTCCCGAGACGTCACGAATTCCACCTTTGAGACAAGGCATACATATTTGCACTACAAAAGGGGATTATGCACAGAGAAGGTCCACCAGAATGATCTTACAAGACAAAATTAGATTTAAAAAAACGCCTCTTCTTGTTCAGGAAGATAAAAATTGAGAGAAAGGAATATCTGTACTGAGAAGATGAATTACAATATAAATCTTTTAACTCAAGAACTGTGTTGGAGGTGGTGGTGGAAAGCACAGTAATACTTTACAAGCATACTTGAAACTGTTTTAAGAAGTTTTATCACTTTCATCATAACTGCTCATGGTTTTCCAGTCCATGTAGCAGGATGAAACCAGTTCTCAAGACATATCCATAAAATTATGATTATATAACATAATCTTGATGAGAGCAGACACTAAGCTCAGTGTCCTCCAGCAATGTCCACATCTAATGACTGAAAGAAAACCAGCAGATGAAATCAAGATGCCTACTGTCCAGCTTTTCATTACTTTTAGGAGTGAATTAATAAGGCATACAGATTTGGGAATACTATGAAACATCTTTAAGCAACTACTGAAGAGGTATTTCACCATCTTCAGCTGGTAACATAGCTACTAACAAACTGTTACCTAATCCTACTGTTACTTACCATGTCTTGACATGTTTGTGTCAAGATTATATCAAAAGATCACTTTTGCTAATATTGTGCATACCAGCTTCCCTTTTACATTGTTTGAGTGACAACAGGACTTCTGCTGATAAAACCATATCTACCTATAAAGGGTAGATATAAACCATAAAGGGTAGATAAGTCTTGATAGGTACAGTGGTAAGAGATGTGAAAACCCCCTCCACCTACCACTCATCTTGGCAGGCTGATGAAGTTTTGAAGTTATGGATCATGTCTCTTTGGAAAAAAAAATGTGAAAGCCTATTGAATCCTGCATCAGAAATAAACAGCACATAACAAAGCACAAACATATGGTACTTCACATCTATACAGCAAGGGTGTTAAACTTTATTCTAACCTGAATCACCTGTCAGCATATACAAATTTCCATACCTTTGTCTCACGACCCATCATATATTCAAAGAGCACTTTCCTCAAGTATTCAAACTCAGTGGGTTCCTCAAACAGGGAAATGTCAGTATGGTGAAGGTTTTCATCTGTGCAAACAAAAAGAAGAGAATATTTATACTGAGAGTCACTCATCTGAATCCAAGTTTCACTAATGGCATTAAACCAAACAAGAACAAATGCTGTATTCTGCACCTGGGACGGAGTAACTGCAGCCCTTCAGAAAGGCATTTGGGGGTGCTGGTTGGCAGGAGGTGCAACAGGAGTCATCAGTGTATATGCCCTTGGCAGCCAAGGGGGCAAACCTCATCCTGGGGTGCATCAAACACAGCATCATCAATTTGTCAAGAGGTGATTATCCCACCCTATTCAGCACTGGTGCAGCCTCACCATGAGTACTGTGTGCAGCTCAGGTCCCCACCATTTTAAAACAATGTGAAGGTACATAAACACACCCAGAGGGTACCTCTGCTACTGGATAAGGTGCTAGCAGGCATGTCCTTTGAAAAGCAGCTGAGGAATCTGGGTTTGTCTAATTTGGAAAGAGGGAGGCTAAGGGGTGACCTCAGTGCTCTCTACAGCTTCCTGAGGAGATGTTGATAGGCAGGTGCTGCTCCTTTCTCCCTGGTACCCAGTGCCAGGACATACAGAAAATGGTTGAAACCTTCATCTATCATGGAGAGTTCAGACTTGATGTGAGGAAATATTTCTTTACCAAGAGGGTGTCAAACTCTGGAACAGACCTCTTGGAGAGGTGGTTGATGCCTCATGTTTGTCAGTGTTGAAGAGGCATTTGGATAGTGCCCTTAAAAACATACTTTACCTTTTCATCAGGCCTGAAGCTGGACTACAAAACTGATGTAGGTCCCTTCTAGCTGAAGTATCCTATGCTATGCTTCCTCCTTCTCTCCCTACTAGTATATGCCAAGGAATCCTTGATTACATTTCTTCCCAGCCGTGCACTAGCAGAAGGCAATGAATACCCACAACCATCTCCCATCATTGGCTCAGTCACCTTGAGGGAAGGAGGCGTGGACCTTCTGAGGGGATGAAAGATGTAGATCATCCTGAGATAATTTGACCATTTGCACAAATTTGCAAAAGCAAGTGTGATATGGTTTTTGAAAGTCTTCTGAAATCATCCAGCTAAGATGGGTCTACACAGGATGGCAAAACCCCACATCTCTAACATTAGCAAGGATCAATGCTTCAGCTGTAGTTTCATGCAGTATGTACTTCTCAACTCAACAGCTGCAAATCTTTTGGAAGTGTGCAATACCTGTTCACTACTCTGTGCATTTTTCTATCTTATGTCAAAAGAGTCTGAGAGGAACGGTATACTACCAGAGAGAAGGTCCTTAAGCCCATACTCCCAAGTGTCCAACCACCAGTGTCTAAAGAACAGCATATGAGCAGTGCCAAGTCTACCTCTCTCTGGGTCCTGGGACTACTCACAGGCCTTGGGTGGCTGGGACTAGCCTCCCCTGGGACCTCCACCAAGGACCCAAGGGATGTGTCCAAGCTCAGCCTGGGACCTCTGGTCCCCACCTGTGCCCTGCTCTAGATGTGCTCATCTCTGCCCCTGTCTACTGGATGCTCTTGGGTCTTGCACTGCAGAGAGCTTAAGAACTCTGATACAGGGCTCTTTTAACTGGATGACATATAAAAGAAAACATCAAACAAAACACTGTGGGATTTGGTCATCTGAAATCACACACCAACTCTATTATAATAGACAAGAGAAAATAAGGATGTCATAGTGTATTACGTAAGTGTTTTAAAGAGACTGACGTTTTATTTTCTAGACCAAACTGCATCTTTCTCACCTATGAAAAACTTATTTGTGATGACAACTGTGTACTTACCTCTACATGGTGTTCCAACTGATGTGACATACATATGTTTCTCGTAATGTTTCAGCCGGTCTTCCAGTACATGAATCTAAATAGAGAACAGTTGACATGATAAACGGTGTTAACTAGCATGTAAAATAAGCATAACTGAAACAGTTTCCAGCTATGTATCATCCCTTACAAAAGCAAAATATATTTGCATTTTAAGGAAGGAAAACATTAAAAACTGTGTTATTAAAAACTTCCTGATGTTGTACATGTGTATGTACACATAAAAATATCTATAGCAGATGTTATGTATATACTATATATTCATGTTTCTATTTTATATATAAGAACAGATTAAAAAGCATACAAAAAAAGTTGTACTTAAACATCAAAAAAGATTTCATTTAGGAAAAAAAATCCAAAATTTCATAATGTGCACTGTTCCCTTTTTCACTGTGCAATTGCTTTGCTAACCAGTATTACAAATATGTGGTATTTTTATTCCCAGGGGATAGAGAAATACTTTGAAAAGTACACAGATCTTCTGAGAGCAAGTATGAGTGAAAACTATTTTTTTGTCTATTATATTCATAGTACCTTGTAAGGAGATGTACTACATCATCACTTGAAAAAAAAAAACCTTTTAATACTGCAAACACAGAGTATGAAACAAGACTACTTCTTACTCATTCAACATCACCTTTACCTGCTCTTTCAATTCCTGCTCCTTCAGTTTTGAATCACTGACTAGTGTTGTCTTCTGTGCAAGTTGGGCCTGAAAAGACAGTCACATATGGAAGTTGCCGAAAATACATCATAGGTACCTTCGCAATAAACCTGTTTTTCCTTTTAGCACACACAAACTTATAAGCAGGATGTCGGCTTTAAAACTGCTCCACAATGTAAAGTATTAGAGAGGAAAATCAATAACCTGTAAGACTTACCTTTAGTTCTGTTATTGTGATCTGTAACAACAATAAAAATTTAAATTAAAATGTATGAAAAATACTGACTACATCAAGCACTGGAGAAAGAAATATTAATCCTCTAGTTCTGATACAGTGTGTTAATTGAGAACAACAAAAATTGAAAATTACTAATAACAACTAGTCTCATAAATAGTTTAATTTATTTGTATTGACAGTACGTAAAGCTGGTATTTAAATTATTTCATTTGATTCTGTAAGATAACCATCATAAATATAACTTCAAGAACCTAGGGTTTCCAAATCTTTATGAAATGCATATTGAAGATGACTGATACCTGAATGAGTATGAAATACATCACAGGGTACCCTAACTACAATTAATACCATTCAGAATGTTTTATGTTTTTCCTAATTCTTCAAGTCACATTTGAGAATGTGAACATTTACCTGAAAATAGCTTCTGTTAAGAGCTTCAGGAGCTCTAAATCTTGTGAAGATGTTTATGAAGTGCAGAAAAAAAGTCTAAGCTGAAATTTCTATCTTTCAGTGTTTCAGCTCTAAGGAATATAATGTTTCAGTAGTCATGGGTATAACTCAAGGTTGTATAAGCATTTCAACATCAAATAATTTATGTGTGATTTTTTTTAAGGTAGGCTAAACCTTAACACAGAAATGGTACATATTCACAGAATCACAGAATATTACAAGTTGGAAGGGACCCACAAGGAGTAGAGTCCAACTTTTAAAGTGAATGGCCCATGCAGGGATCATACCTGTGACTCTTGCATAACTAGCATCATGCTCTAACCAATTCAGCTGATCTCAGGGTCAATATTACTTTTTTCTTCCCAAGTCTCTTTGCAATTGTGTCAAAAAGAAGATTTACTCCCCATCTTAGGTTGATAAGATCTGTGGGGTCTCCTGCGTCGCTACAGTCTCCCAGAAACAGAAAACAGGGGAAAATCATTGCTCTAAGGATCCCAAACCTCTAAGTTAAATTCTTGCTTCTGAAAACCTCAATCAGACATTTACTTTCTCATACAAAGAGACATTTTCCATTATTTTTACCTCCAAATATTAACACTTAAGGTCATTAGTATTTGTCAATTTTTTATCACAGTCAGACAAATACTGTTCCAATATCTAGGGTACACTTCATGTCAAAGTGGATATGTTATGTGTAATGTTTGGTCTAGTCTGACAACAAGCAGCACAGAAAGTTTTGTAAGACAAACTTCTGTGGTTTGGGAGTCTCTGATTTTAGACAAAAAATGTTGACCACAAAAAGTTGCGTCCAGTGAATGAAAGACTTCAAACCATTGGACTAGTGCTGAAGGGTAAAACAAACCAATACCAAAATAGAAAAATGTTACAAAGCAACAAAATGAAAAAGAAATCAAGTGAGACAAAAAATACCATGGCAAATATAATCCATCTGAATGCACTGTAAAGTCCAGATGTGGATTTATACAGTTCTGTTTGGGTATGTTGACAAGTTCCACAGGCCTTGTCTAATTTTCTCATATAGCTTTTAATGCTGGCTCTATATGCCATTGTAGCTGCTGCAAATATGTACTATTGTACCAGGTAAAAGCAAAATTAGTTTCCTACAAACATACCAAGCACAGGCAAGAGACAAACTGAGACAGGAATAAAAATTAAAAGCAACTCTATTTCTAAGGAGGACAAAAAAAAACTACCTCTTGACCCAGAACAGATTGTGTCAGAGTAAGAATCAAATCCTGAAATACTGATAAAACAGGAACTGAAAGCCTACTTACATCAGCCTAAATATTTAAGCTTTGACTGGATCAGAAGATATACCAGGAATTATGTGCACATTCCACATCTATTAGAAGTTATGTTTTGAGATGAAATCACCATTGTGAATAGTATCACATAAGGCATTTACATTCAGTTAAATCAGCTATGCAAAAGAAAGCTTGTGAACAATTTGCTAAATTTGAATTTAGTTGGAATTCTCAAAATTACTCAAAAACGTCTGATGCCTGCATTCTAGAGAAATCACATACATATACTCAGGAAAAAAAGAATCTGCATTTTTATTCTGCAGCTACTTTGAACCTGGATGCTTTAACTGCATCTAAGTACCAGTGCTACCACACAACCTGGTCTTCTTCCCCCACAGATTAAATGAAACCTCCTTTATCCTTTAAAACTAAGCTGTTTATCAGCGATGGAGCTCTCTGAACTGGTTTATACCCGCCATAGATGGAAGAACTCCTTTGAGTTTCTCCAAAGTCTGCCATGGAAACTCCAAGGAGTGGAGAGCTGTGGACAACATCCCAGACACAGGGAAAATTAGACGTTTTTTTGTTTATTGTAAACATATTCACTTTTAGAGATTTAATATTTGCAATATTCCAATATTTACAACTCATTGCCAATCTGTCTGATACGTTTTTGGAACACCTGAGGAATCACAGAATGCTAAAAGGTTGGAATGGACTTTAAAGATCACCTAGTCTCAACACTCCCTGCCATGGGTAGGGATACCTCCCAGTAGACCAGGTTGCTCAAGGCCTTATAAAACCTGACATTGAACACTGTCAGGGTTGGGCCTCCACAAAATCCCTGGGCAACCTGTTCAGTCTCACCACCCTCAAAGTGAAAAATTCCTTCCTAACATGTAATCTGAATATCACCTGTTTCACGTTACACCCATTATTCCTTGTCCTTTCAACTACAGCTCCTGATAAAAACTCCCTCTCGAGCTTCCCTGTAGGCCCCCCTCGGACACTGGAAGTTTGCCATGAGGTCTCCATGCAACCTTCTCTTCTCCAGGCTGAACAGCCTCAGTTGTACCTGAACAGCCTGTGTTCACAGGGGAGGTGATCCAGTCCACTTAGAAAATTCATGGCCCTCTTCTGGTCTTGCTCCAACAGTTCCATGTCTTTCTTATGTTGAGGACACCAAAATTGTGCACAGTACTCCAAGGGGATCACATGTGAGCAGAGTAGAGGGGCAGAATCACTTCCTTTGACCTACTGGTCATAGTCCTTGTGATGCAGCCCAGGATTTAATTAGCTTTCTGGGCTGTGAGCACACACAGCTGGATCACGTGGATTTTTTTCATTACTTGTCACCCCCAGGTCTTAACAGCGTTGCTCTCAATCACTTCTCTGCCCAACCCATTGGTGTGTCTGGGATTGCAGTGACCCAGGTGTAGGATCTTGTGCTTTGCTTTGTTGACCTTCATGAGGTTTGCCTCAGCTCACATCCTCAAGCCTGTCAAGGTCCCTCTGGCTGGTATGACCCTTTCCTTCCATTGTGTTGACTGCACCACCAAAGAGCTTGGTGTTTTCAACAGATTTGCTGAGGGGTGCACTCAGCACTGACAGGTTTCACTGTCCATGTCACTGACAAAGACATTGAATAGTATCAGCCCCAGCTAGTACTGACCCCATGACTGCATCAAACACAGCATCATCAGTCAAAAGAGGTGACTATCCTACTTTATTTACCACTGCTGCAACCTCTTCATGTAACTGGTCCCCATGTGGACAATGAGCCATTGATCAAAACTCTGTGTGTGGCCATCCATCCAGCTCTGTATCCACCAAGTGATCCATCCATCAAATCCCTGTCTCTCCAATCTGGGAACATGGATGTTGTGCAGGAGTGTGAAGTGCTCTGCTTTAAGTCCAGGCAGACAATGTCAGTTCCTCTGCCCCTGTTCACAATGCTGTAGCCCCATCACAGAAGGTCATCAAATTAGTTAGGCATAATCTTCTCCCCCTTGTAAAACCATTTTTGCTGTTACTAATCACCTCTTTTTCTTTTTTTCCTATGTGCCTTTGCATAGTTTCCAGTAGAATCTGCTCTATGATCTCACCTAGCAGAGAGGTGAGACTGACTGGTCTGTTAGTTTCACTGATATTCCAGTTTCCCCTTTTTAAAAATTGGGGTTGTATTTCCTCTTTTCCCAGTCATCAGGGACTTCACCAGACTGACACAATTTTTCAAAAATGATGGATAGTGGCTCAGCGACTTCATCGCCAGCTCTCTCAGGACCCATGGATGAACCTCATTGGGTCCCATGACTTGTGCACATTCAGGTTCCTTAGTTGGTGTCAAACCTGATCCTCTCCAACAGTGACGTGTTGGTTTTGCTCAGCCTGGTTTTTGGTAGTGGTGGGGCCACAGAGGCAGTTTCTGTAAGAAACTGCTAGAAATTTCCAGCTTGTCCAGCAGAGCCAATCACTGATGGCTCTGAAGATGGACATGCTGCTGGGTCAATGAGAGATGATGGCAACACCTCTGTGATAACATATTTAAGAAGAAAAACAAAACAAAGTGGTGGTGTAGTTTTAATTCCAGCCAGAGAAGAGGTGGAGGTGAGAACAAGTGAGGGAAACAACATGGAGACACCAAGGTCAGTGGAGAAGGGGGGGCAGGAGGTGCTCCAGGCAGTGGAGCTGAGATTCCTCTGCAGGCTGTGCCCCTGCAGCCCATGGGTGTCCACGGGGGATGGAGAGATCCACCAACAGCTCATGGGGGGCAGGTGCATATGCCAGTACCTGGAGGAGGCTGTGATCCAGTGGGAGAGCCAGTGGAGAGATGGGGCCTCTGCTTCCAGGCTGGAGCAGCCTGTCCCTGGAGGACTGCACTCCATGGAAGACTGACCCATGCTGGAGCAGTTTTGGCAGGACTGCTGCTTGCGAGATTGGAATCACACTGGAGAAGCTCATGGAGAGCTGTGTCCCATGGGAAGAGACCCCATGGTGTAGCAGGGAAGGACTCCTCTCTTTGAGCAGCAGAAGAAAATTTTGGGTGATGAAATGACCAAAACTCTCACCCCCTGTCTCCCTGTGTTGTTGGTGGGAAGGAGGGAGGGGTTGGGGGGAAAAAGGTGGTTTTAAGGCCTTATTTTACTTCCCATCCTCTTCTGATTTTGTTAGTAGCAAATTCACTTTGTAACTCCAAGGTGAGCCTGTTTTGTCCTTAGAGTGTCTTCTCCCAGTCCTTATCTCAACTCATGAAGCATTCATTAAATTTTTCTCTCCTCTGCCCAGCTGTGGCAGGGGAGGATGAGTGAGCGGCTTTAACGGCTGCCTTGTGTTTGGCCAGTGTCAAATCATGACAAGTGGGCTCAGGGTCTTCATCCTCCCAGTCCCTGCATCTGTCTTTCTTGACTTGGATGGCATGGCTGGAGCACTTGCCATTGAAGACAGAGGTACAGAAGTCGTTAAGAACCCCAGCCTTCTCTTTGTCCAGGGTAGCCATATTTCCCCTTTCCTTCCAAAGAGGGCCCACATTATCCCTAGTCTTTCTTTTGTTTGCAACACATGTATAGAAGCCCTTCCTGTTTGCCTTAATTTTCCTGGCCAGAACAATTCTGACTGGGCTTTGGCTTCCCTAACTTTGTCCCTAGCTTCCTGTACAATTTCCCCGTATTACTCTCAGGCCACTTGTCCTTGTTTTCACTTCCTAAAGGCTTTTTTGGTGGGGGTTTTTTTGGTGGTTTTTTTTTTTTTGCTTGTTTGTTTGTGTTTGTTTTTGTTTTTGTTTTGTTTTGTTTTTCTCTGAGTTTGCCCAGCAGGTCCTTATTCATCCATGGAAGCCTCCTGCAATTTTTGTTTGATTTACTCCTTGTTGGGATGCATTGCTTCTGAGCTGAATACATGAATACAGGAAATACCATTGCTGGTATATAGATTTGGTGTAACTTTCATGTCGTATCAGTAATCCAGAAGATGCATGTATAATACAATACTAAATGTCTGCCTGTATTTATAGCAGACTGCTACAACAAACTAGGAATGAAACAATTAACAAAGCAGTCCTACAGAAAAAGTACTCTTTAGACTTTTCATAATCATGTTTTAGAAGTTAGAGGAGTCTCTTTAAGAATCTTCCTCTAGATAATAAGATTATATAAGACTATCAGTAGATGAACAAGGGTTAATTAAGAATACAAGGCAGTCTTATACAAATATTTCTGGTTTTCCTGTTATGAAAACAACACATACCATGAAATAGTGACAAAAAGTAATATAAAGGGTTTTGTACACAAGTGCGAGGCAGAAGTAACAAACACTAGAAACCTTAAGTACAAATTTCTCACTGTCCTAATGTCAAATACATAATACAGGGCTACCTGTTTTAAAAATGAAAAATTTAAAACTAAGGTCAATATGAATTCTCAGCAATGACTCAACAACTTGTACACTTTTTCTCTCCTCAGTATAATAACAGTATTTCCACCAAAGAATTCCTCAAATTAAAATGTAATCTCAGAAAGACAAAAGAATGAAGGCAGTCTTCTTTCAATGAAGGCCTCTGTCCATAATTGATATATTCAAAGCACTACTTCAGACACCTCTGAAATGTGAATTTTTAAAAAATCACTCTAAAAATTACTTAATGGGATTTTCTTTCCTTCTAAAGGGCTTCCAGTGAAATCAACATAAACACATACAGAGAACAAAAAGCCCCCACCTTAATAATAACAAAAGAACTGGATTTTTCAACATACCAATTAAAAAAGTGTATCAAATATCGCAGATTCTAAAGAGATTCATTTTGTATGTGAAAGTGAAGGCCAGATATATAAATAACGTCAAATTAGGAATAAACTACAGAATTTCGTGTGGAGCAAGACTTTCACACTTAGAGGTATAAAAACAAATGTCAGTGCCAACTCACTTTTTCACTGTTGCAATGTTCCTCTTCCGCAATCTTTTGTTTGTAAACCTTCTGCAAATCTTCCAGTTGTGCCTGCAACTCATGAACTTTTGCTGTCATCTCTTCTTCACGAGACTTCAAAAAACAGGCAAAATATTACTTATACAATTAATCATCTAACTACTCAAAACTTTAACTACAGTGGACATAAAGCAATCAACAAACATTGTACTGTACATAGAAAAGATATGCTTGATATTTGTGTAAAAACTATATACACAAGACTCCTACAGAATAGACCAAGAAAAAGAACTGGTGCTTAACAAATTTATAGGCCTCCAACAATAAAGATTACACAGTTACCATCACAGTTACATTTTTTTTAATTCCAAAAAGGTTTTATTTCTCTTGGTCACTAAAACAGCATTCGAGTATAATCCAGTAAGTGCGTGAAGGTCATAACCTTCATGGAAGGGGTAGATGATGACACAGAATTAATTCCTATATTATGGAAGTGACAAGGACCTAAATCCTTTCCTCAGCCACTCTCACAAAGATGTTACTAAAGCAGTTTTAAGCATATTTTCCAAAACAATGATCAACAATTTCCCATTCTCAAGGGTTTGGAAGGCAGTATTCAGTGTGGAGGAAAGAAGCAGTAACAAGAATGGTAGGGAGGAAATTAACTTTTCCCGTATTGGAGAAAAATAGAACAACCTAAATCATAGGAAGTTAATCCATCTATATGGCACTTTGCAAAAACAAATATTTTTAAAAATTGTGTCCCCTCTGGCCTTTTTGTGAGAGAATATATAAAACAGCACTCCAATTCTTAGTGCATGTCTCACTGAACAAAACTAAAACTCTAGTTTCACTCATGCTAACTGTACAGGGCAGTCAGTCAGCTGATGGCTCTACTAACACAGTAGTACTTCAAGTCAAATTAGTTCAATTAATTAACTGATAACAAGTCCAGAACTGCTGATGGAAATTTTGCTATATTCAAAATTCTCAGGAATACAAATTATAAGGATACAGAATACTCTCTGGAAAAGCAAGTGTAAGACTAGAAAGCTGATCTAGGCTTAACAAACTTACAATATGCCATTACAAATAAAAAAAATTTTTCCCTCTAAGACCAATTTTTAAGATGTTCCTTGCACATGACTTAAGAATAAAACACCTTCCCCACGCAGCCTCTCAGTCCAGAATGTATCACCAAAAAGAAACAAAGCAAATCTACCCACAAAAATGAGAAGATACCTCAAGTATCTGAGCAATTTTTACAGTCTCAAAGCGTAAAAAATACACATGCTCAAGGAAAACCTTGCTCAAACATCATGACCTCCAAACAATGTTAGTTTCTATTCATTCCCATGATTTTTCTATGCTCTCAGAAGCCCATCAACAATTAATTGTTTCTAAGAATTCTTTTTTCTTTTAATATAGATGGTTATACTCCCTAGGTTAAAAATTCTCAATACCTGGCATATTCAGGGATAGTGATGGTTGTTGTTTTGGCTTTTGCAGATTTTTTGAGTTTTTCGTCCACCAAGAATCTAAAATATTACAGTTTGTACACAACTGTTTAATTAAATAAATCACAATTGAATGCACTTCATTCTTAGCTATAAAAGGTGGTTGAAAGGCTGAAAAGAAATTGAACTCAAAATGACCAATGACTTTTGTAAAAGGGACATACCTGTGAGCAATTATTTGGATAAACCCCTGAAGGGAGATTATTATTTTAAATTTGAAATTATTAGCAATCAAGTGGGCTTCCAATATGCTACTGATCTGTATTTACAGTAAGAACTTATTGTTCCATATAGTACCTGGCATACTCTGAAAATAAACTACACGGTATTTGGATTTAATTACAGTTATAGACTAAGACTTCAAAAAAGTTATAATATCCCAAATCGTAATCAGAAATTAAATGTACTCTTATGGAAGACATTAAAACAAATTAAAGGATACATAACTGAAGTTAGGTATTTTATTTTTAGCTCATAGTTAGGCTAAAAATAAACTAGCTGGAAAACAGCATTCAATTTTTCTCCAATGAAATAGTTTAGTTGAAGAAAAAATACTTAGCTCCCAAATTAGAGGCTATGCTGATCTAAAAATCCTTTAATTAGGGCAACTTTCATGAAATCTTATGTGATGAAAGTTTTCATGAAAGAAAACAACACATAAAGCAAAAGTGAAGCACTTCACAAGTAAATCATATTAAGATTAACAGACAGAATGATTCTTGCTTATCTTTGAAGCTAAATACTCAAATCAAGTTAGATAATTTTTAGCATCAACCATGTTTAAAATGCAACAGGGAGCAACAAAGTTATATGAGCAAGATTCATTCTTGCAACTGGCTTTAATTTTGCTTCATATTCTTACCATTTCAGACAAACTTCTCTGAATGATATGAAATTTCTTAAACGCATCATAAGCCAAGTCAGGTATAAGTGGGGTAATAACTGGTAACTTTAGGCTAAATCTATTTCCTATTCTATTCTATTCCTGTATCATTCCTCTTTCTAACAGAGATCTCAATGAACATTATATACATTCAATTTAACATAAATATTTCTCAACTTTTGAGATGCTTGCAATACTTCTTTCAGGAAAAAATACTTATAAATTATTTTTAAATTCCCTAAAATAAGAGAAATTAAACACTCACACATATACCTATGAAAGATAGCTATGCAGAATACCTATGTATTCTGTAATTTAAAATATCAAACTACCGCTTATTTCAGTTCCAGGTAACTGTCATTGCCATCATCAATGACATGCAAAAAAATGACAGTATTCATGTCTTCCAATTGCATGTAAGTCAAATTAGTCAAACCTTCAAGATCATACAAAGACTACATCATGCTTGTTTCTGACATTAAGAATGAAAGGACCAGAAAACACAGAGGAATTACACCTGCATGACTTGACATCACATACCTATGGGGCCTATCTGGGCCTACAAAGTAAGGACCTGAATGGCAACACACTGCACACTGAAGTAAGAGAAATGTAAATCCTCCAGAAATGCAGAATTTAGACCTATGTTACAAAAAAAAACCCCTACAAAACAAAACCCAGAAACAAACAAAACACACACACACAAAACTCAAACCAAACCAAAAAAAAAAAGCCAACCCCCCCCAAAAAAAACCAACCTCACCACCAAAAAAAAAAAAAAAAAAAAAAAAAAAAAAACCAAACAAAAAAAACCACAACCTCCCAAAAAAAACAACCTTGGGGTTTTTTTTACATCAATCAATCAATTTTTCTAAATTAGGAAACAAAAGAAGGGGACTCTAAATGTAAAACCCTCCTAACACTATTCATCCTGCTAGAAGTTCAAAAATCAGAGTGATACACACCAGCCTGCTTACATGTTTGAAGCTTTCAGTATGAAGCACTCAGTAATGTGAAGTATATAGCTCTTTGGACTGGTAACTGATCACAAACAGTCCACTTACATCTATTACTGCTGGCTCTATTCATGGAACAGTCTCTTTTACTACACTGTTTGTGCAAAGATTAACAAAGTTAAAGCCTGCATTCCAATATGATGTACAGTCTAGTGCTGAAAACCATTTAATCTTTTCGACACATACAGGCAGGACTGGGACAATTTACTTGTCTAAAAAAGGAGGCATCCTTTGGTGAAGTATCCTTAAACTGAAATTGGCTGGTAACTCCTGGTGGAAATGCTACTAGAGAAAAATTATGTCTATCTGCAAATATCATGCAGAAAAACTGTTCATTACAAACAAAAAAAATCGTTACTAGCATAAAAACTATGCAAACACACTGCACCCTGCATGGAACAGAACGTTACTTTAAGGGCTACAGTACCAATCTCAGCAGGGCATCAGAGGAAGGAGATAGTGTGAGACTGACCCATAAACCTGTTTAAACACGTATTTAAACCCTTATAAAAAACAATACACAACCGCCACTACCACAACTCTAGTAAAAGCTTAAATGTCACTCAGTTTTGTCATTCCAGCCTGGCACACAAACTGCTCAAGGATGTAAGGACTTAGCCATCTAATTTTTATTAGAATGATCACACTTAGGGCTTAACTTCTGATGTTTTTTCATGCCCATAAACCACAGGAACAAATATTTTAATTACAAGCTGGGTCAACAGACCTATCAAGTGCAATTCAAGCAGTTTACCAGAAAGAACTAGTTTTCTGTCTAGATATGCAATCAAAAAGGAGCTATTTTGAAATTTATGCAGTTTTATCACTTTCCAAAAAGGTACCTCAAGGATTTCTTCATATTTTTTCACAGTTCTTTTTAGATCATCATCTTTTTCAACAATTCTTTTTTGCAACTGTGTTGTCTCTATGTGATGATTTTCTATTAACTCATTTTCTACCTCCTGGGCTTTACCTACAAAAAAAAATTAGACAATATTAAAAAAGGCATGGTTTTGGTGGTTTTTTTTAAATTATGTCATAACAGTATTTTAAAAATGCTTTAAAGTAACTATAAGGAAAACTTGCTAGGAAAATTCATTTTTCCACACTATCAGTTACTATTATGTCCCTTGATCCTAATATGCATGAAATTTGTGGTCTCCAGTTTGGTACCTGGGGATATTTTTTCTACTTGGTGGTTCTAGTTTCTAAAAGATGACAACCAATATTAATCAACTAATTCTATCTTCTACTCTATCTATCTAGAGATGTGACTGAAACTTTTGCACATCTTCAGAAACTCCTCACCTCTAGGTGTACTTCTATTACTGGAATCAAACCACACCTTCTTCTCACTTCTCTAATCTCCAACTTACACTATGGTGGCAAAAGACTGAGAAGATGAAATATATTGCACTCTAGTCATAACCACATTGTGCTACAGACATCATATCCAGTTGGTAGCTGCTAGCGGTTAGTGAATGAAGTCTGCAAGATGCAGCTAAGAAAATGCAATTCTGATTCTCAGATGGATCTAAGTTTTTCTAAAAGTGCCATATATTCAACAATGGAATGTTAAAGTTTGTGCTACTGGAGACAAAGTAGCATTGCAATGGAAATTTACCAATGCGATTTCACCTTCAAAATTTTACTCTCATTTTCTTTTCTTTTATACGTATGACAGAAAATAGGCACCTATGGCTATCTTTACCTATGGTAAATCTTGCCATGGCAGATGTAGAGAGTGCTACATCAAAGATCCATCCTGCAGAACAGCTACATATGCATTTTCCTAATTGTACTACAATCAATACTTATTTCCTGAGCAAGAGTAGCTCTTTCCCTAAGTTCTCTAGACACTCATAAAACACATGTGCTTATCACAGTCACAAACAAAACGATAACTGAAGATTCAGTTCTCTGATTATTTTACTGATTACGGTTATATTAATATTTCACTTACTGATTGTCTCTTTTACTGCTGTTTCCAATTCTCTCTCTTTCTGAGCCAGTTGAGTATTGAACTCTCTTATTAACTGCTTTAGGGTGGAGTTGTGCTTTAACTCAATGTCTTCTTGTTCACATCTGTACAAAAAGGCCAAAACATACAGCAGGGAAATACAACGTTTAAAGGGTGTGTGAGAACACAAGGCAAGACAAGAGAAGTGGGAATTTCTTCAGAACTATTTTAGAATGGGGTGATTTTGAATTATATTAATTCTGTAAGATTCAGGGAGGCTTTTTCTTCCTCGCCTAATTCACCTGGTAGGCATAGGTGTTTCATTTAAAAACAACTCAGAATTGAACCCTTTCAAAGATAGGGAGTTTTTGCTGAGGAAGTGCAAGAACTGGAAGAAAAGAATATGCATAAAAAGAATTTTTAGGGAAGTTTTAGAACTGCTTGAGAAACTATTAAGAGCGCTGAGCAGTACATCGCATTTTGTGCAGCAAGTATGAAGAGTTATTGATATCATCTGAACATGAAGCTCTCAGTACTAAGTTTGTTTCCTGTTTGAGAAAAAGAGCATTATATTATATGCTTCAGCAATGTTGAAAATTACCATTGCTGAAACAGATCAGAAATGGTATTACTCTGCTAAATGTCAAAGCTCTTTTCTTTCTGTTTCCCTAAGGTGTCTTAGAAAAACTAAAGAAAAATATCAATTATTATTTCCTTGTTACAAACTGAGCTTTAGAAAAGTATTCTTGAGGTTTTAGTGGCTAGGGATAAAATACAGACATGATAACACAAATGGTAACAAATAATTTACCTGATTTTCTGCTCCATTTCCTCTAAGGACTCCTTCTTTACTATGTCAAGCTCTTGCTGATGCTCCTTTCGCAGAGTACGTATGTCTTTTTGAAGATTATTCACCTCTTTGCATAGTTTCTGTTTCTCCCCTTCAGCCTCTTCCAGTTTAGTCTGTAAGTCCTTCTGCTGGTTCTGCATATCAGCTAGTGACTTCTGCAGCTCCAAAACAGATCTGGCCTTTTCTTCAGCATTTTCCTCGAAAGCTTTAAGACTGTCATTTCTTTCACCTAACTGTTGCTGTAGGCATTTTAGCTTTTCTTCATATCTTAAACTCATATCTTCCATCTCAATCTTATGCACTTCATTTTTCTTCACTATATTATTTTCTAACTCTTTTATCTTCTGTTCTAATGACTGACTGCCTGCCTCCTTTTCCTGCATTTTTTTCTGTAAATCCCCAATTGTATTCTCCATATCAAGATATTTTTGTTCTTTAACTTTCAATTCTTCCCTACTGCTTGCTAAAACACCACCACAACAAGCATGCTCATCCGCTAACAATGAATATTTTTTGGTTTGCTCCTCAAGTTCTTTCCTGAGACTTTTGGTCCTAACCTGCTCTTCCTGATGGCTCTTCTCAACACATTCTAGTTTTTTAAGGAGTTCTTTCTGTTTGTTTTGCAGTTCTAGATGACAGTCATTACTCTCTTGTTTTTCCTTCTCATACTTCTGTAATAATGCATCTTTTTCAGTTAAGTCCTTCTGTAATACCTCCATTTTCTCTTTGTATGCCTGTTGGACACTGTCAAGTAAGTTGTTTTTTTCTTTTTCTACAGCAGCTTTTAAACTCTCTACTTTTTCCAGCATCTCCTTCTCTAATTCTGTGGAATCTCTTGTTGACTTAATTTTTTCTTCTAAGGACTCAATTTTGGCATCTCTCTCCTGTACTTTCTGCTTCAACTTTCTCAATTCATCCTCCATATCTTGCTTAAATTGCTGTTCCTTTACTTCCATCTGAGAGAGTAATTGCTTTCTAATAGAACCTATTTTTTGCTCTGCCTTCTTTTTCAGATCGGCCAGCTTAGTGCTGCTCTCTGTATTCAGTCTCTCTTCTAATTCTTTCAGTTCTTCCTCTTTCCTTTTAAGTATCACTGACTTCACTTCATCAAATTCCTTCTCCTTTGCTTCAAAATCAGCTTTCAGTGAACCTATTTGCTTCTCAAGATTAAGCACTTTTTCTTCAGCCTTCTTAAATTTATTCTCCTTTTCAAAAGCCACCTTCTCTGCCTGATGGAGTTGTGAAGCTATTTCTTTTTTCTCTGCATTTTTTTGTTCATTGCACTTTTTAAGTTCCTCCACCAAGGAATCATTTTCTAAAGTTTTCTGAGCAATGTCTTTTTCTAGTTCAGCAATTTTTGCTGCTTGTTTTTTTAGCTTTGAGATTAACTGACTTTCTTCCTTTTCTCTCCTGTTTTGCTTTTGTTCCAATTCACTTTTTAAACTATCAAGATTCCTGCTTTGTTTAGCCAGCTGTTCCTTCAGTTTATTTAGCTCTTCATCTTTTTTATTGGCTTCAGTATTGCTTAATTCAAGTTTGCTCTGTAAATCTTTGATGGTATCATGATTTTGTGTAAACCTGGTTTGTGCTTTCATCTTCCACTCTGACAGCTGTGCTGTGCAATGATCTATCTGATCAAGAGCTGATGCTTTTTCTTGACTCAGCATCTCAACTCTGGATGATAACTCTTCTACTTGATTTAACAACCACAAACGATCCTCCTCATGTTCTTTGCTTAACAGAGATATGGCTGCTTCCTTCTCTGTTAAACTTACTGTGCTTTCAAGTCTAACATTAAGGTCAGTAACCGTTTTGTTGAGAGCAGACACTTCAGATTGTTTTTCTTGGAGTTCTTCCCTCATTGATGTGACAGCATTGATATTTTCAGATAACTCTTTCCTCAGCTGTGTTATGCAAGTTTCTCTCTCTGATGCTGCTTGCTGCTGATGTCCTCCCTCTTTTTGCAATTGTTCCTTTTCTGTTACAAGTCTTTCAATATCGGCTCTCATGGACCTAATTAAATTGTCCTTCTCCTGCAGTTCTTGCATTGACTTTTGCAAAGAAGTAGTAGCAGCAGAATGATGCTCTGTTATTTCTCTAAGTTGAGCTTCTAGTTCAGTTATCTTACTTGTTTTGATTGATACTGCTTCTTTAATTTTTGCAGTTCGGTGCTCACAGTCTGCAATTTTACATGTTACTATGCCGATTTTTTCACTACATTTTTCAATTAATTCATTGCCTTTAGTTTGCAATGAAGCTTCAGCATTCTTCCAAGCATCTAACTGGCCTGTAAGTTCTCCTGACAACCTTTTAAACTCAGTTTCTTTTAGCCGAATTGCCTCTATTTTTTTCTCATAATTTTTGTGATCTTTATACTGAGAAGATTGCACAGTTTGGAGTTTCTCTTCAAGAGTTCTCAGTGTATTAGCCAGCTCAGTAATTTTGGCTTTGTCCTTCTCTTCAACTGCTTTCTGTTTACTGAGCTGCTCCTGAAGTCCTGTCTGCTGTTTCAGGGACTGTTTAAGATCACTTTCCAATTTTTTCAACTGTGTTTTCAGGTCACTTTCCTTATCTGACAAAACATTCACCTTAGCCACTGACTGCCTCAGCTGTTCTTGCAATTCCTTCAGGCACTCCTCCCTTTTCACTTGTTCTTCCTTCAGCTGGGTTATTTCTGCTCTGGAGTCCTCCTTTTCAGCACTGAAAATGAAAAGCTTCTGTTTCAGGTCCTGAACTTCCTGCTCTTTCTCTTGCAGTTCCATATCATGTTCTTCCTTGAGCTCTTCAATCTGCTGATTAAGCTTCTTTTCCCAATTTTGGATTACTTCTTCCAATTTCCTCCTATGGTCCTCAGCAAGACTGTCTAGTTGCTCTTTCTGATTAGATTCCAGTTTTGATACTGCGTCATTGATTCCAGATGAGCTGGCATGTGCCATTTCCAAAATTTTAGTATTGAATTCACTCTCTTTCTGACTGAATTCCAACTGCTTGTTTTCAAGCTCCTTTTTCAGTTTAGCTTCCTGCTCAGCAAGTTTACTTTTGAAAGTTTCCTGCATATCTTTTGATTTCTGTTTCATTTTCTCTACTTTCTTTTCCTGACATTTCAGTTTACTTTCATAGTCTCCTTGTAAAGCACTAATTCTCTCCTCTGCAGCTAACAGTTTCTGTTTAAGCTCTTCCACTTGCTTGTTATGTAACTTCTTCATGTGTTCCGTTTCATTTTCCTTCTCAATCAGACTTCTCATCATCTCATCAGCCTTTCTTTGTAGGTCCTTCAGTTGACATTCATATTGCTGTGTTAGAGTGGTTACTTTCTGTGTATTTTCACTGCTCTGCTCCTCTAGCTTTGCAGACACTTGGAAAAGTTCAGCTTCAGATCTTTCTGCAGATTCCTTCATTTTCCATCCATTTGCTTTTAACTCCTCCAAATGTCTGTCTTTCTCTTCCAGTGACTGTTTGAGCTTGTTGAGCTCCTCTTTGAGTACCTTCTCAACACCTTGAATAGACATTTCATGCTCTTTTAACATTGTTTCAATCACCTCATTGTGCTGTTTTCTCTCTTCTTCCAACTTTCCTTTCAATTCTTGCTTTGCTTCACACATTTTACTATTTAATTCTGAGAGCTCTTGTTCTAAATCATGACGTATTTTTAGTGCTTCTGATAGCTCAGAAGACAGTGCTTCTAATTCTGTTTGTTTCACATCAAGTTTTTCCAATGTTTTTTCATTCATCTCTTCTATGTGTGCAGAGAAAATTGTTTCTTTCTCTTTCAAAATGGTTTGTATCTCTTCTTGGTGCTTCTCTCTTATTTTTTCTATTTCAGTTTTTTGTTGTTGCTTTAAAATTTCAAGATTTTCTGTCCAAAGCTTTTCTTGCTGCTGCTTCACATTCTCCAGTTCTTTATTGTGTTTTTCAACTATGTCATTGATTTCCTTACTGTGCTGTTTTTTTTCAGACTCTAAGAGAGTATTTAATTCCTCTGAATGCTTTCTGTCATCTTGCGAATACTTTGCAAGAGAGCTTTCCAGTTCAAGAATCCTCTGTTAGAATACAATTTTAAGAGAATATGAACACTCAAAAGGTAATAATTTGATTAAATTTTTAAAATTTTTACCAGATTCACATAACTACAGGTCACTTATTCCATTATTTTTAGTGAATGTCAACTTCTTCTATAAGCCTTTCATTCATCTGGCTTGTTCTCACTTTTGCTTCCATTATGGACAGTTAGTTAATTAATAAAAACTTTCTATTTCACTGCAGTGAAAATAAACACAAAAACTTGAAAAAAATGTAACTAATTCAAATAAAGTAAGTCATGTGATATTTATGACAGGTATTTATGAGAGCATTTTCTTACTAAATTAAAGTACCAACATATAGGATGAAAAATATAGGAAATTTACAATAGTATTATGGAGTTTTGTACTTGCCTACTGATTTGTTGTACTTCTACCTCCCATGGAAATGCTGCTGTACAGCTTTAATACTTCTATAGGCAAAACTTCCAGACTAACATCTGGGAGTGGTGGAATAATGTACAGATTATCTTGCATTAGCCTATAATACAGTCTTTACTCATTACATAAAGCAAAGGACACTTCAAAAATTCAAGCAAATCTTTTTGCTTACTTGGAGGGCGTGCATTCCCCCCTCCTTTTCAGGTTGCACTGATATCTGAGAAATGCTCATTAGGCCTCAGCCTTGAAAAAACAGCACCAGTACTCAGCTCTTCCCAAGCTTATCAGAAGCCCTGTCTATTCTCAGGAACTGCTGCTGTCTAACGAACTCAGGTTTTCCTTATGAACAGCATTGGAATCTATTTTTCTTGCCTGACTGGCATAACATCCATGTTCTCACACTTTCAGAAAGTGCCAACACAAACTGTGGCCAGGAAGAAACATTGTTATGACTAAAGCCCACTCTCTAGAGATCCTGTAAACAGTGGTCCAAAATGTGCTGTTAAACTTTTAGGCTGTATTCCTTTTCATCTGTGCTTTCACTGTCCTTTTGCCACACGCACCTAAACAAACACACACACACAAACACACACACACACACACCCCCCAGATACTTCTCAGTTCATTTCTGTTTGATTGCCTGGATTTTGTTTGGTTTTGTTGTTGCTTGTTTCTTCTTAGTGCGCTTTAACCATCCTGTAAGTAGTAAAATGAATCTTGCCAATGAACTTTGTTGCTCTGTCACTTAGTATTAAATCTGATATTTACTGATACGCTTGCTGCTGATTTTTTAAGTGATCTCAAACACTCATTTGTACTTTTACTAAAGTATCCTTATAAGCATTTGTAAGGTAGCAGTACCCAGAAGTTAAAGAGCCTGAAATTTAACTCCTAATTATAACATACCTAAAAATTAAGTAGATGGATACAAATTCATATCCCACACCATGGTGTAAAGTGAATGTATTTCTATATTTTGCCACCTAATATTACAAAAAACTAGGGGTTGCAGAATAGCACGGCAATACATTAAACTTTTGTCACTTTAATTCCACAAAACCCAATCACAACAAATCACCATTTGTAAACCGGTCACAGTTAAAATACATACTTGTAAATGCTTAGTCTTTTGGAATCTTTACTCACAGTTCTACAAGTCTCTACTTCTTGATGCATCTCCTGAATTTTCTTGTCACATTCAGACTGTATGGCTTTCTTCTGCAGCTCTAATTCTTCTAAGGCTAGGGATTCTTGCTGCTCTTGCTCTTGAAGAGCTTTTAAGCACTCGCTCTGATTTTTTTCCTGCATGAAGAAGTACAACAAAACAATAAACTATAAATGCAGTCATCATACCTTCAAGGACATTATGATAGGATATTTTCAAATCAGTTAATAGGAATCATACACTAACCACCTTTATTTTCTACACAAAAACACATGGAGATGGCATTTGATCTGTGAAAACATACTTGTAATAAATCACTTCCTTTTTTTCTTCGAAACCATTTGTGTTTGCATAAAAAACATAATGCAATCAAGCCTTCCATTTTGGTTTGTTTACCACTATTAATTGAGAATAGCATCTGAGAGGAATGAAGTCTGTTCTCACTTGATTCCACTATTAATATATTTTTATGCTTCTGTTTCTTACAATTAAGGAAGCAGTGAAACAGGTAGAAAAATATACTCAGGACAGGGCTGTTGAACTCTCTCAGTCCTAATCACTATCCATCACAGAGAGACACAAAAAACAATCCACTATTTGTAACAGATATACAGAGATGATATATATACATAACATGTTACACAGATATCAACTATTTAGGCAAAATTACATTATTATCTAGAGTGGATTACAGTTCATGAAAAAGTGCAAAGAATTCCAACAATTCATCGAAGTCTGATCTTGAAGAAAATTCTTCTTCTGATGTCAAACACTACGAATAGTTAACCCTGTTCACATAACACAGTACAACCCGAATAACTATACAAACACTTTTCTAACAGCCTCATTTCTTGTACTTCTTTTACTCTAGTTGCTGGGGCTGACTGCCAATGATCCATAGGAAGGTATTAAAAAAGCAAGTCTAAAAAACATTTCAAAAAAAGAAATAGTTTCCATAAGATACAGCTGTTACTGAGTACTGATAGTGATAAGCTATCATTATTCAGTCTGGATCATTGCAGCTGCTTTCCTTTCATGTTGTTGAAGTCTCTGAGCTATTTGACTTTTGGAGAGCACTCCTATCTTTGCATGCAGAAGGACTCTCACTGCGGAATAGTGTCAATCAAAGACTTCTAATCCCAAATCACACTTAGAGAAATGTCCTTCTATGCATTTTAGGTTTACTTACAAGAGCTGCCTTCATCTTCTCCTGAAGCGCCTTTTCTTGAGCCTGTAATTTCTCATTTAGCTCCTGATCTTTGGTAGCCAGTTCTTTTTTATGGATTTTTTCTAGTTCAGCAACTCGTTCCTGTGAAGACTTCTGTGAATCAAAGTCAGAAAAAACTCATTTCAAAATATTAACTAACAAAACACTTTCTATTTTTTCTTAATAAGAAAATAGTGTAATAGACAGAAGAAACTGGAACCATCTCTTTGTTCCCTTTGAATAAGTTATGATCACTTGGAGTGCTTAATATTAAACCCTGACAGTTCTTATTTTCAAGCTTGAAGTTAATCCTTCTCAAGTCTTTCATAGTTGTACTAAAGGGAACACCACATTTTCTAAAGACTCTTCTTCCAAGTCAAACTTAGTGTTTTCAGTTAAAATATGACAATACATTGGAAAGGGAGCTTTTTTGCAGCTTTCCCAGTATTCTTATTTCATAAGCCAGAAAGTCAAGTGGTGATACTCTATGTAGATAGTTATCTACAACCTACATACATGCTTTATTTAAGAATAATTTAAGCATGTCAGTCATCCCCTTAAAGCATTAGCATATTCCTTCAGAAAAATTAATAACATTACGAATGTCAACAAAAGAACTGTAACTTAAGGGTGTTCAAATTTACAGCTTTGCAAGGCATGTGAAGTACTCCAGCAATTCCTACCTAAACACACCAGATGAAGCAAGTTATAGAAACTTTTAACCAGCAAACAATATGGCAACAAGTTCTTAAACATTTACACATACTCAGCTAGGATAATGATTAAAAGCTAAAAGTGATTAAAACCCAAAATCCTGGTGGAGACATGTGAGCTTCCTGCCATTTATCTCTGCTTCTTGTGTCTGTTTAAAGTCTCAAGTGTACTTTTAATAAATAATTTTATTAAATACTGTGAAGCAAAGAGTAATACTATTTATTTTCATATGTCATTAATGAACTCATTTAAATTGCTGGAGCAAAAAAACCTATGAGGAGTTTTCTATTTTTCATTAAGTAAATCTTTGATCACAGAAAATAATTTTTATAAGTTTTATTAACAAGCAAAAGCTTTAAAACAGAGTTCTGCCATACTGATGTATCTTACAACAGTGGCTTAACTGTAATAAAGTTTTTACCTTCATAATCTCAACCACCTCTTGTTTCACTCTGGTTAATTCCCGCTGAAGATTTACTCTCTCTTCTTCACTTGCCTTTTCTACTGCTTTAATTTTTTCATCCATTTCTGTCTGCAGTTTTTTCCGGGCTTCCTCTGTCTTTTGGGCAATACTTAGAGCCTTCTCAAGCTCTTCAAAAGCTGCCAAGAAAAAAAAAGTATATGATAATTAAGAAATATCTATATATTTTGACAGAAGAATTACACAAAAAGAGAAGAATGAACTTAGGAATTCATCCAGAATTCACATGTTCATTTTCTAGAAAGGAAAGAGAACTCACAAATAGATGTGAATTTCTTCCAATACATCCTGCAGCTTCTATCTCTTTGCCTAAAATCCCTATAATATGCATAAACCATATTAATGAATGAACTATAGCACTCCTCTCTATACCTGCTGAGTAAATTTCGAAGAAGTGAAAAATAGTTGCACAAAGAAAGGTAATTCACACTAAAACAAGCAGACAGAAACAAACCAAGAATGACCACCATGCAAGTGAGTTATTAGTGGGTCATGAAGAGTATCTCCTGAATAGAACACTGAAGTATAGTACCAGGCACTTTATGTACCTAAGAGTAACTCCAAACTGTAAAACCTAGAGAATCATTTCTTTTAACTGTGTTCCATAGAGTCCACAGAGACGGCTTTGCTAATTTCATTATCTCACTATTCACATTTAATGTGTGCTTCTATCAGTGTAGCAGCTGAGTGTTTAAAAGACTGTCCCGTGCTTCTAACTTCACAAGTAAAATGTAAAAATAAAAAAAATTTAGAAGTTAAGATTTGCTCCCAGAAAACTTGAATAGCTATAAGTTGTTTCAAAAGAACACTCAAGCTGCAGCGTTGAAATTTATCCACTGAAACACATTTTAATTTACAAAATAGACGCAATAATTCCACAGCTTCATCTCATGCTAAGGAGAAGTATTCTAACACACTTTATTTACTTCAAAGACGATAATTTAGATATAAAAAGAAAGCGAATAAATTCCAGTATTTTGAGCTTGTTTATTTATTCAATACCCCTAAAACTCACTACAACAGATATCAGAATCTATACAGAATTACACAAGACTAGAGTTCAATCATTATTACGGATATCTCTTTTCCTGAATGGATCATGAATGTGGAATACATTCATGAATCTGTTTATGCAGCATATTAGAAAAATACAGTCTCAGAACACTCTGCTATGTGGTTAGTACTTTGCATAACAGAATTATGGCAAAATACCTTTGTCAAATTCAAAATCACAGTGTCAACATCAAGACTGTAATTTATCAGAGCACAACCCACTACAAGTATATTATTCCATTACACCCTGGACTACTTGGACTCTATTTTGCAACAGAAAAAACAGAAAAAAATTTTTTTGAACTGCTATTTAGTATGCTAAGCTTTCTTCCAGTAGATTCTGTTCCCCAAAGAAAATCGTAATAGATTCACACATCTCTAGTTTTTTTGATTCATCACTAGTTAGTAGGCATTCACAGCAGTAATTGCAACCTTTGCTTTTTATAAATTATCTTTAGTAACATTCAGGCATGTGTTTGAGAAGTGAGCAATAATTTCCATTCCATATCTTTTGATAACACTGAAAACTGAAGATTTTAACCACAGTCTATACTTTTGAGGCAGTGCTGCAAATATTTTTAAGTAACTTAATTTCATAAAACTGGATTCACCCAAATTCTGACCTTTTACAGAATTTTATTCTGTTTTTTGAGGAAGCCTTTTCTGACTACTCACTGCAACAATCATGTTTTAAGGCAAAATGGGGCTATTATTGACTCTGGCAATACCAAAGCAGACCACTGTATCCACTTTTCCACTCCTGGTTCTGCCTAAATGCTAAAACTATTACAAAAAATTAAGATCACTAGAGATTGTTTCAAGCAGGAAAACAGTCTAAAATTTAATACAAGCATGCACAAGGCTTATAGCTCTTTATTTTGCACAGTTCTTCACAGCCCTATCAAGGCATTTGCCACCTGCAATCTGCAGGACTCAAGTTGTCCCCCCTTGCCACAGCAGGCACAAGCTAATTATGAATACAGCCTGAAGAACTGTGTTTGGAAAACCGTAATGACCTCCCTGATGCTCCTCTCAGTCCTAACAAAAGCAGGCCAAGCAAAACTGGCAAAGTCCTTCAGTATTACAGCATCATCTGTTTTTTTAAAACCAAACAAAAAACCAACCAAACAAGCAAACAAAAATATCAATCAAACAAAACCCAAACAAAAATATCAATCAAACAAACAAAAAACAAACAAACAAGAAAAAAACGAACAAAGAACCCAAACACCAACCCCAAAAAAACACCCCACCCTATGGACCTTTGCAAAGTATAGCCTGAAACTAAAGCCTGCAAGTAGAACATTAAATTATTTCACTTTTCCATACACATTTTCTGATTGTTGTTCTGAGCATCATGCATGTTATTTTCATTTGAGAAACCTGTTACTTCTGCAAAAGGAAAGAGAATATGTTTGCCATAGCCCACGGATCAGCCAAAGAGAAGATCCAAGTTCACAATAGGATTGACTACTGATATGGAATTGCTGAGCAACATCCAGTACAAAAGCTGCATCACCATAAGCAGGATGCTAATACAAAAGCTAAACAAAAGCTGATGGTTAAAATGCCAAGACAGTAAGAAAGCACAAAGAAGCAATACTTCACAGAAACACAGTTAGCGATCTAAAAGTTAAATTGTATGCATCTCAAGCACATTTAGCCCTTAAGCGAAACAGAATATTTTCAAAGTAGTTAATTCTACTGTAGCTGGACACAACCAAGTTTCAAACCAGCAGAGGGCTAAACTACCATCAAGCAGACAGAATGTGGTCTCTATTATTACTGTTGCTTTTAATCTGTGAGAAAATTTAATTCTACCATGTATCAAAACATGAAACAAAGGCCATGTTTTTATTTAAATATGCCTACTCTGAATGCAGAGAGTAAAGGCACTGCCTCTGCATTCTTCTCCAGCCTGCAGAACTTTGTTCAAGGAAGATCTTTCAACCAAGTATTGGTTGAATGAGGTCTCACAGAGGCACATTAGCAAATCAGAAATAGAAACAAGCACACCAACAGAGTGTCAGGTGAGTCTTGGAAAACCCCATACATGTGACAAAGCCAGACAAACTGAAAACCTTCCTGTGTAGTACATAAATCACAAAAAATGAGGCTGAGCAGAGTTTAAGGAGTGCAAGGTTTGGAAACCCGTTTTTTATAAAACATGTGCTTGATATGTTGACAATTTTACCTACGCCACTCCAAAGTACCAATCTCGGTTCCCTTCGCCCTGCCCCTCCCACCCAGAGTAACACCCAGGTGCGCTGCCACGCCTTCTCGCCTCCTCTGCGGGCGCTGCGCACCTTTGCCCTTTGCCTACAGCGCCTCCTAGTGCTAAAAATTGTGAAGGAAGCAAAGCAGCTTTGTAAACCGGCTGGGATTAAACGTTCAGTTTCTGAGGGCTGAGAGCAGGCACAGTGTCCAAATTTTGAGAAAAAAGGTTGAAATCACTCCTATAGCTGATCTGTGCATCTAGACAGGATTTTAAATGCACAGTCCAAGCCTTTTTTTTCCTGAAGAGAAGTGCAAAGCATATGTTAATTAAGCTTGCAAAAGAAAGGCTGCCTACAAATAGGATTTGCTTTCTGAAGACTTTGTTTGCTCATAGAATATAAGTAAATCAGTAATCTGCATCCTGAGAAGTCATAAAGTATTTATGCTAGGTAATCTCAGGAGAAACAAACTTAAGTTTACCTGGAAATTTACAAATACTAAAAAGATCTTTGTTGAAGTTTAAAAAAAAACTGTTGCAGTTACCTCAAGTAGAAGTGCCTGAGAACACCGAATTTATGTTTTAGACCCCAATTCAAGCACCCAGTGTGTGATGCAATAAAACCAGAGCCCTTACCCCAGTCCTGTTCATACAAGGCTTGGGAAAGGCACCATGATTCACTTATTGCCATGTGTGGATGCACAAAAACAAGATGCTCTGTGAGATTTCAACATAATGTACCTCTAACTAAAAAAACCCAAAAAACCAAAAAAACAAAAAACTTCAACTGAGGAGACCAAGTTCTAATTTACACAACACAACAAAAAATAAGCATACATATCTTTTCACTATTTCATTACACAAAAATCCATTCACATTAAATCAAACACTGAAGCAATTCACTGAAGTCCTGATTTACAAAGAAAAATGCCAGAAATGTAACATTAGGCAAGATGACATGGAAAACCATACAACTCTTTGTTCTCCAAGTGGCACAAAAGTAAATTTCAATATTTTATTTTATTATGCTTATCCTTATTTTGCTATAACATAAATGAAATTAACATTTCTACTTCATTCCATGAATTCAGTTCTTCACTAAACCATGATATAGAAAAAGATGTCTAGAATTTAACAGTCTAGATACAGTTCTGTGCCATGTGGTCTACGATGACCCTAGTAGAACAGGGAGGCTGGACAAGATGACACACTGTGGTCCATTCCAATCTTACCCATTCTGTGGGTCTGTGAAAGTCACCTCACATTAACTATCCCAAAACTAGAACTTTAAATGTTGACCTCAAATACATGAAATTGTCCAATTCATAAAACCATTACAAGTCAAAGGTTGCAGCCTAAAAACCAATTTCAGGCTCTCCCACTGTGCAAGGTGGTTTTCTCAAATAATTTAGTTCAACTGTATTGAACTACGCTAACATTGTAGATAACAATATTTTTGGAATGTATTAAGCCAAGGATGTAATGGAAAAATCTAATAAAGGTCACCTTACAATTCTGTCTTAAAAGCAGTGTTAACTAATTTTCCAAGGGTTCCAACACACACATATGCATGCTTAAAAGACTATAATAAATAAATGCACTCAAAAGGTAAAGTTGATACTTTGGCACTGTAAAATCAACCAAAGTACTTAATTTTTTTATTTTAAAAAGAGCACATTTAACATACAAATCTATCCTTAGAAAAGTGTAGTGTACTCAATACAACATTCATTCAAATTAAACTACTTCTCATTAAAACAGAAGGTTTTCCAGGTGTCTAGAGAATCATCTCTAACCCGATTTCTGCTTCTGGCCAGGCAAACTTGAAGAAATTACTGTATTAATTGTTGTGTGTAGATAGTACAATAATAATTCATAATTATTTCTCCTGCCTCAAAAAACACTATTGCAAATAACTATGAAAATAACTTTATATCTACAGAAGTATTAAAAGATTCTTCACTTTCTTTTTTTGATCATGAAGAACTTCCTAGTCTCCCAGTACCAAACAAAATACAACTTTAGCAGGACTGACTGATTCCTGAAGTATGAATTTCCAGAACTAAAAAGAATCATGCAACCTTGAAAGTGTAAGAGAGGACGGCACCTAATCAAAATTAGTTTGTTTAATTAAACAAGGTGGATGTTCCAGCTGCTTTTCTGCATTACAGCAGAATGATCTACCCAAATTAATCTTCAAAACTGCAAGTTCTAATCTAAATCTATATAGATTTTAAATAAATCCCTATTGTTGGAGATGATGAAAGTTTACAGGAAAGTTTTACAGATATGAATGCTTAGCAGAAGGCTCTCTGAATGTAGAACCTGAAAGCGGAATAGAGATGGAAGTAAGTTTTGATATAGAAGAATAAAAGATGCCTAAATGAAGGATTGCTGAGCCAGTTGTTACCGGACAAATAAGGTGGCAAAGGTTATGTCGAGTTGGAAAGAGGTTTTATGGCTAGAGCAAAGGATATGTTGACCACAAAGAAGATGTTTTTACCAAGTAAAGAGGTCTCAAGAAAAGCAAAAGATACTACAGGCAATCAAAAAACATGTTTTTACCAAGTAGAAAAAAGGTCTAAGAATTTTGCACTGCAAGAAAATTGAAAAACAACTTTAACCTTAAACTGTAACATACTATGGTAATAATAGTAGTTGTGATAGGCCATACGTAAATGTAAAGGTATTGTGTATGATGCTGACTGGTTTTTATGTATTAAGATGCTCAGTAAAGAAACCTACATACTGCATTGTAACCAAAGCTAAAGTGGCTTCAGGTTTTGCCTATAAGCTGATGCTGACAGCTATGGGCTTGGCTCTGTTACCCACAACCCTTGACTGCTGTGACTTCAATCTATAAGATAAAAAGCACCTTTAAAGAGCCACCTGGAGTCCCGTATCTCTCGTTCAGGCTCGTACACCTATGAACGGCATTGTTTGAACTTCTCACTGCTTTTTAGAGAAAGAAAATATGTATAATATTTTTTTCAAAGTAACACCTGAGCTCCTGCCAAAAGAGTGAGCTTCTTTACATGCCCATGAGAGCAAATTAAATTATTCTAAAATAATTCTGATGTATTACAAAATAATTTCACTGTTTAAAAAAGAATGGTTTAACTTCATTTCATGTAAAAGAACTCCAAGCACACATAATGTTACCTAATTTCCATAAAAAGCAAACTATACCATATACCAGTTACATAAATGTTCCTCTGCAACAAGCCTGAAGCAAAAGGAAGCACCACTGCTGCTTCACTTAAATCAGAAATGCTTCCATTAAAATAATTGAAAGAAAATGCTTACTAGGGTTATAACATTTTTACTTCTTCACAAACTCTTATACACGTGCTACTACGTTTTTTATGTGAATTCCTGGTGGTATTATAATGACAATTTATAGGTTGTTGCAAGTTTCTCTTCTTAAGTTAGACCAGACAAAGATTCCATCAATCTTTTCTCCTACAAAGAGGGAAGTACAGTTGCCTTTCAGAAGTTTCCTTCCTAAATCCAGTTTTATTGGTAACAGACAAATCAATCAAAAGCATCCCTAAACTCTGCTGTCCAGAAGTGAAGTTATTAATGATGGTAGCATGGGTGATGGGTAGAACAACAGAAAAAGGAGCATCTCTTAATATTCATTCCAAACACCAACTGTTGAAAAAGATCACACTGAAGCTTTCTGATGTACAAATATGAAAGCCAATAATCTATGTTCTTACCAGCTCTTTCAGATTTTTCTTTCTGTTCTTTTAATTCCTCGCCTTTTGTAGTTATTTCTTTGATTCGAGCACGCAGTTGGGCTACCTCCTCTTCCTTCATTTCCAAAGTTTCATGCATTTGCCGCTTTGTCTCTGCAATTACCATCCCCTATGGAAAAGGTCCTTGTGACAAAAAGCTAGCAAATAAATAAGACGTATACCTGAAACAATTTCAAGCCAGGGCACAATCCTTGACAGGAATAAACTGTAGTCTGTTATTACGAGACCAGAGATCATGGGATTTTTCTATGTCAGAAAACAGAAAACGCTAACAAAAAGAATAGAGATTATTTTTAAGAGTATCCAAGATTTACCTAGTGGTGAAAAGAACTCCAGCAAACACGGACCATCCAAAAACTTCCTCCTTCTAATACAGACACTTTCCTTTGAAACATGTAGTCTGTAAACAAACCCAAACTAAAAGCATTGTAGAGTCTGTACTTCTCCTTTGAGAATATGCCATACCATGTTAGTCACGCCACTTATGGCACCACCAGAAGTTACTCCAGGTACCAAGACTGTGATCAAAACACTTTAAAGGAGCTAAAAATGGAGAAACTCCTTATTGTCTATTGAAAGTACAATACTTTACTGATTATTTTTTTACTTTACTATACTAATTATTTTTTAATTAATTTTATTGCATCTCATCTTCATTTGTGTTTGGGATTTTTTTGTTTATTTTAGAGTTGGCATCAAGGAGTGTATTCAGTATATCTACTTCATCCTAAATAATATCATGCTGCAGTATTAAGTATAACCTAACAGATATATATCTTATGATACATATACAATAAAATTTTTAAGTAGCTTAAATTACTTGTTTATTAAAACATAGATGAAACCATCAGACCACTAAAACTAGCTTCTAATACCAAGAGCCAGATATTTTGTGTTTTAAACAATCTTCCTCAGAACCTACAGCTTTGTTTACCTTGTCTTGTTCTAGCTGTTCAATCAAATTCTTTGCATCACGTAGCTGCGTAATCAGTTTAGTCTTCTCAGCCATGTGAAGGTCCTAAAAAAAGACCCCAACCACAAATTGGTTGACAAACAGCTTAGCTTTGGTTCTTACCCTGCACTATGCCTTGGAGAAAGAACACAGAACACAATCAAGAGAGAAACTGAAGTGGGCTGTTTTAAATTACTTTTACTTCTCCCAGAGGTAGGCTGCCTTATGGCTTCTGTAATAATTCAGAGATCTGAAGGCTTAGATCCTCCACACATGGAGGTCTGAGTTGCTAAAGAAAAACAAGAAATATGTCTAAGATTGCTGCTCTATAACCTGCATCTGAGTTTACAAGAGGATCTCAGCAATGCAACATAAACGGTTGTTACTAGCCTTGTCCTAGAAAATGTCATTAAAATACTCAAGTCTTTCAGAGCGTTTTCAAACCAGGCTAGTACTCAGAGATGAAGACAGAAATGGGAATCTGATCTCTGTAACTAAACTTAAGTATAGCTATACTTAGCACACTACGTTCCACACTTAGCATTAATGGCCTTAAAAGGAAAATTGAGCAAAGTATTAATTTATTAGCTTTGGGATTTCATTTATGTTCACTATATTGTGATCTCCACTGCTCTGCCCTCCTTTTTTTTATTAATTTACATAATTAACACCTCATTCACTATTAGCTCTGCTTCACTTTTCTCACTTTACCTTCTGTCTTCTGTGCTAAGACAGTCTTTTTCTCACTCCAATTTCCCACAACTGCTTATTTCTGATGGTTATTTATACAGTAAGGTTTCATTCCCTACTTCACCACTCCAGAATAATTGCTGAGTGTATTAATTCCAGGTGGGTTTTGCACCTTTATCTCCAAAAAAGTACAGGGACAGTTTGTTTCATGGCCTGCCCTATCAATAAATTTTGGAAATACTGGAGTTCTTACTGTATTTTCATGGGTACCCATAAAGCTGAGAGCATTTTCCATACCTTCATTTTCTCCAGTTCCTGAAGCCTCTCTTCCAGTTGCTCTTGAAGTGCCTCCTTCTCGTTGGTTAATTGCGCACAGCGCTCCTTATGCGACCGAAGAGTCTCCTTACAACGTTGTAGCAAGTTCTCTTGGCGCTTCACCCTCTGATTAAGAGTTTCCAGTGTTTTAACAGAATCTTCATTACCCTCTATAAGACAACATACCAACATTACCACACGCACACCATTTCCAAATTGCAGATCTGCATTCATTGACAATGCAGTGGACTCATAGGTCTCTAAAGAAAGTTGTGTGAAGTCTGCAAAACTTTCCAGCTCCTACTCTAAGTGCCAGAAACATTCTACACATACACAGAATAGTAAACACAGTCTTTCACACCAAGTTAGGTTACAAAACCCCAGTTACTTTATCAGCTTCAAAACGAAGCTATTAATCAACAAGGTTTTTTATGTAATTAAAAAGTCATCATGATCTATAAACCTGCCTGGTGCTACTAACAGAATATGCAGAAGCAGGAAGAAACGTGAAGCAAAGCAAATCACACCTTTCAAGTGCCACGCACACAGATTTTTGCATTCCCATGGCTGGTTATGACATTTATTCTAAAATATCCAGGTTGGCAATACTACATTCAGCAGAATAAAGGTTATGCTTAGTGTCTTTCTGAGTTGTACTCATAGAATCATAGAATGGTTTGAGTTAGAAGAGATCTTAAAGATCATCTAGTTCCAACCTTTGCCATAGGCCGGGACACCTCACAACAGAAGAAGTTGCTCAGAGCTCCATCCAGGCTGGCCTTTAACACTTCAAAGGATGGGGCAGCCACAACTTCTCTGGGCAACCTGTTCCAGTGTCCCCCCACCCTCACAGTAAAGAATTTTTTCTAATGTCTGTAATTTAAACCTACTCCCTTTCAGTTTGAATCACTGTAAAACTAGCACATTTTACTGTGTGCTTCTGCTCTGATGCTCTGGAGGCTGCAAGAGGATTTGTTGTTGTACTGGATTTACACGGTCAAGCCTCAGTAGTGGAAGAGGAGCTACAAGGGTGGTTTCTGCAAGGAGCCACCAGAAGCTTTCTTCATGTCTGGCAGAGCTAATCCCTGGCAAAACACCAAAGATAGATGTGCTGCTGGTCAAGGCTGGGCCAACGCCTTGGGCCAATGGGGGTAACACCTCTGTGATAAAAAATTTAATAAGAAAGGAAAAAATCAATATTGCACAATTGTAACTGCAGCCAAAGAAAAGCAGAGTGAGAACGTGTAAGAGAAACAACTGCAGACATGAAGGTCAGTGGAGAAGGAGGGGGAGGAGATGCTTCAGGCACTGGAGCTGATATTACCCTGCTACCTGTGGTGCAGACTGTGGCGAAGCAGCTGTGCCCCTGCAGCCCATGGAGGAGCAAGCGGATGCAGAGATCCACCTGCAGCCCATGGAGGAGCCCATGCCAGAGCAGGTGGATGCTTGAGAGGAGGCTGTGACCCCATGAGAGGCCCATGGAGAGAGAAGCTCACTCTGTAGTAGCCTGTCCTTGAAGAACTGCACTCCACGGAAGAGTGACCCACGCTGCAGCAGCTTGGGGAGGACTGTTGCCTGTGGGATGGGCTCACATTGCAGCAGTTTGCAGGGAGCTGCTGCCCATGAGATGGACTCATGCTGGAGAAGTTCTTAGAGAACTCTCTGCTCTTGGAGAACTCTCTGCTCCTCCCTCTCCTGTGGGAGGAATCCCACAGTGGAGCAGGGGGAGGACTCCTCTCCCTGAACAGCAGATGAAACCACAGATGATGAACTGACCATAACCCTGCATTCCCTGTCTCCCTGCCTCTCTGGGGAAAGAGGTAGAGCTGGGAAGGAGAGAGGGGTGGGGCAGGTGTTCAGGTTTTATTTTACTTCTCGTTATCCTGCTGTGATTTTATTAGTAATAAATTCACTTCACATCTCTATTTCAAGCCTGTTTTGGCCATGACAGTACTTAGTGAGGGATCTCTCCTGGGCCTCATGAATCCTTCTTTAAATTTTCTCTCCTTTGTCCAGCTGTGGAGGAGAGTGAGAGAGCTGCTTTTGTGGATGCCTGGCACACTACAGTCCAGAGGCACACTCATGCACAGAAAACATCTTGAATCACAAGATTCATTATTGACTAAGCAGTACAAAAGCCATGGCACTAGATAAGAACATCTCTCACTTAACACTTCATATCATCCCTACATATAACAACCATAGCAGATGCTGAACAAATACAATTTCAAGATGTATGTTTAGCTATGTCTTAATCCTACCTTTTATGAAGGGTACCAATGAAAGACACTTATTATATATCAGCATTATAATGTCCCTTGCTCAGTAATCAAATATATGCAACACTGAGAATCTCATTAATTTGAACAACTTCCAGACTTGAGGAACACTTAGGTTATTCAATAGCAGGAATATCAAATATCATTTTTAGTTTTGCCTTTTTTTTTTTTTTTGATAAAACAACAGAAAAAAACTCCTAAACTCACAAACAAAAAGACAGAGACTGGCAACTAATCTGCTCTTTGAACTCCAGGAATAGGTCCTCCTCACTTACGGGGGACAGAATCTCTCAATTGTATTAAGTTAGGATAGTAAGAACACCTACCTACAAAACAATAATTACAATGTTATTACCATTATTGATAAAGGAAAGACATACCAGATCTGAATTCTTTTGAAAATTTAGTTTCTTGAAAGAGTTATCCTGTCCTCTAGCTACCAGGTGTTTTACAAAACAGTTATCTTCTAGAAAATATATTCTTACTATGATATGGTCAGCCCTAAATATTGTTACTCCATCAAAAATAACAGCAGGTTTATTCCCCAAAATGTAAAGTCTCTCGAAAAAGCCACAATACCTACCATTGCTTCCTGGTTCCACAATATTTTCTGCACTGACTTCTTTCATTGGACTTTGAACTTGTGGTTCTGATTGGACATTTTGATCAGGCAATTCAGTGCATATCTGACCATTCTGTAACCTCTGTTTCAGCAACGACACCTAAACAAAATGCCCTTTTTGTTAAACAAATTCAAGGGTTCTAAGCAGCTAATTTTTTAATCTTCAAAACTAGAAAGAGTTAAATTAATTTTGATATTAGCAAGTAGAAAAGTATTCTGTCTGAATTTTTTTACCATATTTTAAAAGTCAGAATTACACTTCCAGTTAACAAAAATAAAATGACTATGGGTAGAAAAACAAAGACCAATTAAGCAAAATACATGAGTTTTGCTAAAGGAATTTTAGGTCAGACATCTGCTAATGTTGATATCTTGATAACAAAAACATCGCAAAGGTATTTAAGTGCAAATCAGTCAAACATATTTAACACGAGTCAGATTTTTACAAAAGCATCCTGCACCACAGACACACACTTAATTTCTAGGAAATACTAAATTCACAAGGAGCTTTACAGCTTTAGAGCAATTATAATAAAACATGGATATGCATTATAGAAAATATACCACTAAAAAGAAAAAGTAAGAAGAGCAGTTTTCAACAACATGTCCTGGGTAAATTATCTTACCTGAGTTTGCAGGACACTGATAAGTTGATCCTTTTCTTCTAGGGAAGCATCAAATTCCTCTTGGAGATGTTTCTTAGCTTGTTGGTCCATCTGGAGCTCCTGATAATACAAACACATCTCAAATAAATACTGAAATGTGAACTCTAAAGTCCACATTATGAAAATATTACACAATAATATCTAAAATATCTCTTTCATAATTTTGATCCCAAAATACAACCATAAAGTGTATATTTTTTTAACTTTTTTAAAAATCTATTTTGTTTTACAACATTCCACACATTATAATAAGAACATCCAATTATAATACCAGCATTAAAACAGCAAGAGTCTAGATTTGATGCAAAATTACCAAGGATTCTTTTTCCTAAAAGTAAGTTTGCATAGGGATTATTTCAAGCCTGCTCCTGAAAAACTGTCTTCCATGCACACATTTCTCCTGGAAGCTGAAGACTGCACTTTGGTAGATTCTCCATTTAGCCACCAAATTAAGTCAACATAAAGAGCAGAAATTGTAAAATTCATTATGCTCATTCAATAAGCCACCATTCCAAAATGACAAATGCCATATATAAGAGATGAAAATTGGTCTTTTTAGTCCACAAATGTGTCTCAAATGAGAAAGGCAGAGAATGCCAAATAATTAAAGTATGTGGCTTCACTTGATACTTACATGCATTTGTTTGCCTGAACACTCTTAGAAACTTGTAGATACTGTCTAAATTCATTTGTAGTATCTAGAGAGTCATATTTCCTGAAGGTTTGTTCTAAGTAATTCTTCCTATGCTTTTAAAGTTTAAACATTTAAATTTATTTAAATAATTATCATTCTAATAGAAAATAAATGTACTTAAATTAATTCACATCTAAGTCCTTATTAAGAGAACCAGAACCACAGATATATCACACATGCACTGCAAATATTTTCAGAAACTTTTTAATCTTTTTTATGTATTTGTTTCATCCATATATATCATCCCCATGATTTACCCCAAGAAAAGAATGCTTCTATGACTGTTATTCTGCAAAGATCACTTGTATAAAAGTAATCACCACCCATAAATATGAGTTTCATTAGTGAGGTAAAGACAGAGGACAACAGAAAGAGAAAGAAAGCATGAAAAAGTGAATGAGACAAAACCGAGCACTGGATGCTTCCTGCGCTGCTTTCCTCCCACTCTGAATCTTGTTTTTATCCTGTCTTGCTGTCTATCCCTTACCTCCAACAGTGAATGCCATGCCACGGACAAGGCTGATACCAGCTTTGAAAACCACAGCTGTATGAGCTGAGCCTGCCCAGCCATGCACAGGCAGTGACGGAAAGTATCACCACAAAAACCATTCCTCTCTTCCCAACTATACCACTTCTTAATTCTGCATTGCCTCATGTTCTCAGCAATTACTGATCACACTTCTGCTCTGTGCTTCTGAGCTTTAGAAGCAATTCCCTTCAAACAAAGCAAAGCAGGCCAGTATGAGAACAAGTGTCAAAGAGATTTATTGAAACCAACACAGAAACGGTCCTCTTTGGATCTCAGAGTCCCTTCTGATCCTTTTTCTGAGAAGGAGAACACTGAAGAAGTGCTTTAAGACTGTTTTTGAGGAATTACTCCTAACAGGAGAAAACTAAGGTAAGCAAAACCACATTGATTTCTAGGGGCTGTGTCACACTGCCAATCTGCCCTCAAAGGAAGATTAGTTTACTCTTACATGGCCCTCTTAGAAGAAACTTGCCTGATTCAACATATTTATGGGGAAAATGGACTGTATGATGAAGAAAAGGATTATTAAAATTTAGTTCTGATAATAAATTATTACATCAATAAATTAACTACTCTGGACCATTTTAGGTTCCACAATGGAAATTTGTAATTTTATTTGTAATTTTTCCTTTGTTGTCTGTCTTACCTAATGCTGCAACACCTGGGCTTCCAAAAGATCAGAAAAACACTTTTTGAAGTGTATCAATTAATGAAAAAGAATTTCACCGTTAGGTTTGACGGAATCTTTAAATTTACAAGATTGGTAAGTGTAGGAGAAGGGAATACAGGTGACCTCATCCCTGATAAGTAACAGCTGTGTTAATTACCCAATACAGCCTCGCCCCTTATGAGTTACAACTATAGCCAATGAAGGTAAGTGTGATAAAAGGGAGTGAGTTAGCTAGGGAGGGGGAAATTATGAAGGAGGAGAAACCTTGAGGAAGAGGGAACAAGAGGCTTATGAAGAAGAAGGATCCTGGGGAGAGAGAATCACTGCTGTGAGGTCAGTCTGGGTCTGTAGTCAGAGCCTGTTGTTGGAACCTGCAGTCATAATCCTAAGAGTCCGCAAACTAATACCTGCAGTCATAGTTTAGCATGAAATAGCCAGCAGTCAGAGGCTGCAAGGGAAACCTACAGTAAGAGCTTGCTGCAGCCAGAGTCAGTGAATAGTTGGAGTCAGGATGGCTGAGCTGTAAAGAGGAATAAACCAGGACCCTTTTCATGCCATGATAAACAAGAAATTTGTGTCTCAGTTCATTGCCATCTTCTAACAAGAGGGCTGTTGCAATGGGTAAGAATGAGATTAAATTTTACACAAAATATATATATATACACAAAGATAGATAGATAGATAGATATATAAAAAAAAATCAGAAATATATATATATATATAATGTATCTACATACATGAATCACAAAGACTATGACGGAAGTGAAAAATAAAATGCACGTGTCCAACTCTTTGTCATATGCCAAAGATTTAACTCTGTTCCACATACGCCTTCCTGACCTTAACAAGTAGCAATACACTAGAAAACTAATCCTACAGGAGCATGCAGATATGGACCTAACACAGAATAAGCTTTTTCATTTGACCTTGTAGTGATCTGGAAAAGATACAACTCTGGCAAGCTGATTCTGACAGAAATGCAATGGTTTCTTCCCTCCTATGCACTGACAGTTTAGCTTGGAACATGGTTGCAGTCCAGACACAAGCTACAGCTCAGATGAGCGCAGCACTCCCAGCACTGACTGACCCACTGTTCTCAGCTGCTGGGGCAGAAACAGCACAGATGTGAACGAAAAGCTATCTCACTAGCACATAAATTCACAGCATGCTTACCTGAAATACTCCCCAGATTGCTGAAGAGTGCCCAGCAATTTGCCGGTGACATCCCTTAAAATGACTGGCTGCCTGACTAGTCACAGGGACAGCTCCTTGTGGGTGAGTTTGAGCCTTGAGTACACACATGATTAAACACTCACAGACACATTCTGTCATTATGGAGGGGACAGGTCCTGGTCCCTGTCTGTGGGCAAAACACCCAACTGCCTGGAGTGTGTCTGCCTTCAGGAAAAGGTGGGACCTCACCATGGTCTAATAGCTCCCAATACCTCCATGCCAGTGCTGCTGCTCAACATGGCACATGCCAGAAGCAGGTGTGTAGTTATAAGACAAAACCTGTGACTTTGGGCTAAATGGTACCCAGCTCTCCAACAATGCAAGAGCACAGACAGAGGCCCTTGCACACCCATCTCCAAACTTGGTGTTGCACTAGGTCCTGAGGCAATAAAATGGCTTCAGCTACACATTGTGCTTCACCAGGGTTTGACAACATGGTGTTGTTGAACATGCCCTTTCTTTTAATTTGTTCAGTCTGATCATCTATATGTTTTTTTAAGTCCACTGTGTTTATTATCAATACCAAACACACTAGAGCTTCTCCTTTTAATTTCACTATAACCTAAGGAGGCAAGTCATAACAAAACCTACTTGATTTTATGACTGAAACCAAACTACACTAAAATCCATAAAACAATGGAAGTATTACAACTGAGATAAAGATGAAAATTTTTTTAAATTATCCTAATTTTTTTGATAGTCATTGAAATCCTTACAAAAATGTGCCTATCACTTGTGCTTGGCTGAATTAGTATTTGTCAGTAATAAAAGGGCAACAAATCGCACAGGAACATCTATGACTGGGCCCAACTACACCGCAAGAACCACACACACTTCTACCTATTTCACAACGAACAAGAGGAGTAGTTCAGTTGGTGATACACGGCTCTGTCTTAAGAGTGCAGCAATTAGCTGCTGAATGGGAAGCAAGACAGAGGAGTAACCCCATACAAACAAAAAAACAAAAGCAGTAAAATACCCTGCACTGTAATAGAAAGTATTTTGTGAACAAAAACATCAAAAGCTAGGCAGAAAAAGATCCTACGTAGGTGTGACATAAAGGAAATTACCTCTCTCAGTTCTCCAATTCTGCGAAGTGCTTTATCCTGGCTTTGACTCAGAATGCTCTTAAGAAAAAAGGAAGAATAAAGATCAAGTGTATTAAATGTAATTTTAAAATGGATAAATAAATTCAAAAAATTCACAGATGTAATGATCTGTTTCTCCTTCAAGTCACGCTTGATGTGCAAGTATTGTCATAAACTGCCAACTGTGGGTTGGCAATCAATCACCTGAAGTCAGCTGACTCAACAAAAAAGGCTGGAGTACAGTACTTCATAGTTATTTTGACAAATTAATTTTGCCTTGGCTCCCTTAGAAATCCCAGTTAAGAAATCATCTTCTGTTGCATACACACAACACACTGAAAATTAAATCTGTATTGTCACTACACATTTTAAGATTTAAAAACACACGCAGGTAAGAGAGGATGAAAAGTAATGCTCACCTGTAGTTTCTTCTTTTCCCGCTGGATGACTTGATAAGCAGACACTAGCTAAAATACACAAATCAAATATAAAGATGATAATATGTCTGCATATAGCCATCAAAATAATTTCCTTAGTTGTATCACTACCTGCATTTTCAAACTCTTCACTCCACTTGAGAACGCTCTTTTGATAGAAATGTACTTAAATTTTCTTAATGTTTTCTTTTTCTGTATCTATAAAATATCTCCAATATGTTAAAAAATATAAGCCTACATGACAAAATTATGTTACTCATACACAGTTTTCCCTTCCCTGAGATGACATACCACATACCATCCTTCAACACAGAGGGTCAAACCCAAGAGTACCAGAAAGTCACATCCCAGACAGCAAACCCCATAGGGGAGACCACTTGTAAGAGTACCCATCCCAGGGAGATTAAGTAAAAATAATTTTACAAAGAGCATGTATTAAAAAATAAATTTCTAAATTTAACAAAAAATGGTGTAATGTTCTCATCCCATATGCTTTGCATATATCCAGCAAAGACAGATCAAAAATGGACAGTATTTCATTTCTCACTGTAAGCTGACAAAAGGAGTAACTGCACAGCTTAGTTTACTTGAATATTTGATTACAATTGCCAAGTAGCATTATGGTGAAGTAGCATAAAGGCACTTGGAATTAGAACATTCTCTTTTCAAATTCATGAAAAATTTAAGAAAAACCAATTTAGAACACTGAAATCAGAAATCAGTAAGTCAAAATACATCTTCAAATTCTTATTTAAAACAAACTAAACATTTTCAGAATTCAAAATTACTTTTAATTTCAAAGTCATGTTTATTTTGCCCTTCTAAGAAAATCAAACCTGATATGAGTGGTTTCCTATACCATATTTTTGAGATGTTAACCTTACATCCTATTTTAAGTAGGAAATTATATTTCTGCCTTAATTACTCATCATATATTAAAAACAAGTTTCTTCCAAGCTGCAGCAGAACAATTATTTTCAATTGAACTAAAGAAAGACACAAAACCAGGACAAAAACCCAATCCTTTTTGACAGAGAAAGTTAGGACTTGGTGGACAGATTACGCTAATAAAAAAACCCCAAACAACCAAAAAAAGCACTAAAACAAATGCATAAACTGAAGAATTTCTCTTTAGCAAATACTATTTACATAAACTTTAAAAAAACACTTATTACACTAGCTGGAAGTGAAGGAAAAATTATTGTGAGACAACTGTTTTTTCAGGCATATGCTGAATACTGCAGTCATTGTAAACATATTTTAGATTACAGGGATTTCAATGAAAGTCTGCACAGGAATTTTTGTATTTGAGGGCAGCAAACATTAAAAGAACTGTAGAAAACAGTGCAAACATCCAGTTTTAAATACAACACATTCACACTTCAAAAAACAATTTAAAAAACCCAAACAAACCCACAAAACTAATTTTAAAACCCAATACCAAAACACCACTATCAGTTAGACAGCTTTACTTTCCCCAGTAAGTTGGAAAATGAGTAGTGAAACTTCTTATATAACTGATTCTCACTAAAATACCAAAAAAATAACACGTTTGAATTAATTCCTCCCAGGAAATACCTGGAAATTATGAAGAACAGAACTTGTTGCTTGAAAACAAAATGCATGCCTATTGCACATGGATAGAATACACACAGTGCATTTCAAGAACAAGTTGCAGAGAAAAAAATAAATTTGCTGTCACGGGAGTATAAGTCATTTCCATCTCTGTAGTGAACTCCACACTCTGCTAGATGCTTTCAGCTGAAATCCTAATAGGCCTGCTCTGGGTGAGTAACCATTAATTAACCTCTACTGCTGACATTGGGAAATTATTTACAAACAAGAGAAGGAAAATATTTCCATGTTTTATTGTCAGAAAAACATTTGACCTATCTAGGTCAAAAATAACTAGACTTAGAATAATTTAACTTCCGTGTTAGTTGTAAGTTGAAACATTTGCTCCAAATAGGAAAACAGAAAGATTGTCCACTGCTGCAGTATCTCTTAGCCTAATCTTTCCCCTTTCAGCCTAGCTAAACCAGTCACATTGCCTACCTCTGAGTATTTTCCCCTATAGTTGCCCAAACTGCGCTCCATTCTACGCAGACGCTGCAGCAACTGCTCTTTGCTGAAGCTGTCCGTATTTCCCAGAGGCTCTTCTGTTTCACTTTCAATGTCAGAAGGTGAATCAAAGGTGGGACTGATGGTTTCCAAGTCTAGTCGATTCAGTGAGTCTCTTGAAGAGCTTCGTACTAGGGACTCTTTAGAAGAAGAGCGAAATAGGGTCTCTTTTACCGGGCTTCGAAACAAAGACTCCATGGAGGGAACTCGAAGCTGAAGCCTCTGGGCAAAAGACTGACTGTCACTTTGCTGCAAAAATTCAAAGAAAGTAATTATTTCTGCACTGCTTTTAGGCAGACAGACACACTAAAGTCCAGGAAAGAGACCCAACCTGTGCAAAGAAACCACTGTTGTCTAACATATGCTTAACACCAAATACCTGCTACTCTCTTAAAAGAATCATCTCCTTGTGCAGAAAAATCAAGCATGCAACTACCAGATGTGCACAATTTCAGATAGCAACTAAATCTAATAAAGTACAGCTCTGATTTAAACTTTTAGAAGAATGCATTTCTGTGTAATCCCTCTGAAAAGAATGTGTAACTAATATAAATGGTTATTTACTATTGTCTCAAACTTGAAAAGTGTAACTGACTCACTTCTTGATGCATTACACAGAAGACTGTATTTATCTTAAATTCACAAATACTTTCCTATGACAAAGGGAACAAAATTAACTGTAGAAGTCCTTGTATGACAGTTAGCTCTAGCAAGCCATCTTGAACAGTCCTTCTCTTATTTTTATTTTAAATGGCTTTATGATTTTTACATAAAACAAAATTACTGATTTATGCAGCTATAGTACTTACTTCATTCTATACCAGAAGGATTCTGTGCTGTGGTAACCTATACTGCTGGTGCTACAGAAGTGATGTCAAAGCATTGCTGCATGACGTTGCCCCTACAATTAAATGTTGGGAGGCACATGCCAGAAGCCATTGCTAATCCCATTTCAGCAAGCTAAATGTTTCCCTGAGACATATTAAAAAATTACCTACATCTTTATCACTAGTGACAATATTTTTAGCCTACCAGTTCTTTTCCTTCAGCTAGAAAGTAACTTTTCAGACATGCAATAGGCCCTCTACTTTTGAAAGTGAATTCAATGCCCTGTATCCTGTGATGGCTATGCAACAAGATGCATCTCAATGCTGGCAGTCTGCTAATCAGTTTTTAGAAAAAAAAAAAAAAAAGCTCCACACATCAGTGACAATACTTAATACCAGCTAACGGTATTACACACAAACAAAATATCTGAGCATCCTGACAGGCAAATACTTATCATCCCTACTTCAGCATGAAGATATATACTCGGCACTTAAGCCAACATAACACAAAGACAACACAGCAGTGAAGGAGGAAACAAACCCCCCATGCCCTCCACATACCTGTGGAGAGGCAGGTTCACTTTCATTGTTTTCTGTGGATCCAGGAAGTGGTTGTTTATTCAAGTTCTACAGAAAAAAAAAACTGTTAGAAGAAACAGAGTACAAGGACTGTAATTCAATGATTCCTAGAAACAGCATTTTCCTAGAAACAGCTTTTTCCTTCGCCTGTGTTTTTAGTACTTTCTTTAGAAAGCTTATTAAGATGGCTTCATGCAAACAAGCTAGTTTGTTAAATTCAAAACAGATTGCTGCAATATGCAGAACTACAAAGCAGCTATGTGTGCATGGATTAGCATGAGACAGCTGCAACTACAGATATCTCCAATTAAGTAGTTCATAATGACTATTTATATAACATTTATGGACAAATCAAAGACACACCAAAAAGACAAAATTATAGGAGGAAAAATCTATCTGATGACTAGTATTTACAGCCAATATGAGTAAGAGTTGGCTGTAACATCATCTTTCTCTGCTTTGGTGCACTGGCGGGGCAGAAACTACCTGGAAAAGAAGTGCTGGTAAGAAACTATTTAAAACTCCAACAAGTATGGGAAGAAAAATAGACTTTCAGAAAATACATCTTACATAAAACTTCTGCATTCCCAAAGAAAGGAAAACAAAACACACACACATTAAAAAAATCTCACTCAAAACAACAAAACCAATACAACAAAAAACAATAGTCTTGAGTTAGTTGGTTTGTTTAGTTTGGGTTTTCGGCTTTTTTTTAAACTGGTTTGGGGTTTTTTTTACAGAGTTTAGACATTTCTGTTTCTAGCCTGTCTATCCTGCTTTTTCTGTGACCTGTGTTTAGGTGTTTGTTATCCCAGTCCTAATTTTCAAGAAGGATGACTCTGGAAACTACAGGTCTCTTAGTCTCACTTCATTGACTGGTAAAATTATGGAGATGATTTTTCCAGGAGTTATTGAAATTCAACTGCAAGACAGAGCAATCCTTGGTCGCAACCAGTAATGGGTTCACAAGGGGACAGACACTCCTGCTTGCCAAATCTGATTTCCTTTTACTACAAGGTTACCCACTGAGCTGACCAAGGGAAGCCATTTGTAATCTTTTTGGATTTCTGTAAAGCTTTTGATACTGTCTCTCACAGTATCCTTCTGGACAAAATGTTCGGCATACAGCTGGATAAACACATCATGCAGTGCGTGAGCAGCTGGCTCATGGGTCAGGCTTAAAGGGTTACAGTGAATGGGGCGACACCAGACTGGTGAGCTGTCACTAGTGGGGTTCCACATGGCTCCATCCTTGGCCCCCTGCTCTTCAAAATCTCCATAAATTACTTGAATGCAGGACTTGAAGATAAACTAAGTTTGAAAATGATACTAAATTGGCAGGACCTGTTGACTCCTTTGAAGGCAGAGAGGCCCTGGAAGACGGGGTGTCAGCAAATTAGAGGGCTGAGAAAATAGCAACCATAGGAAGTTCAACGAAGACAACTGCCAAATTCTGCACCTGGGATGGGGCAACTCTGGATGTACAGACACTGGAGAGCAAGACACTGGAGAGCAGCACCACGGAAAGGGACCTGGGGGTCCTGGTTGATGGCAAGTTGAATGTGAGTCAGCAGTGCCTGCACAGCCAGGAGAGTCAACTGTGCCCTGGGTACATCAGGCTCAGCATCACCAGCTGGGCAAGGGAAGGGATTGTCCCACTCTGCTCTGCACTGGGGCCGCCTCCCCTTGAGTATTGTGTGCTGTTTTGGGTGCTGCAATATAACAAAGATACAAAGCTATTAGAGACCATCCAAAGAAGGGCTACAAAGATGATGAAGGGCCTTGAGGGGAGGGAGCTGTACAAGGAACAGCTGAGGTCACTTGGCTTGCTTATCCTGTAGGAGACAGAGGGGAGACCTCAGAGCAGTTTACAACTTCCTCATGAGGGGATGTGGAGGGGCAGGAGCTGTGGTAACCAGTGATAGGACCTGAGGGAACAGCATGAAGCTCTGTCAGGGAAGATTATGTTGGATATTAGAATAAGGTTCTTTACCCAGAGGGTGGCTGGGCACTGGAACAGGCTCCCCAGGTAAGTGGTCACAGCACCAAGCCTGTATGAGTTCAAGAACTGATGGGACAACACTCTCAGGAACATGGTGTGATTCTTCAGGCTGTGCTGTGCAGGGACAGATGGACTTGGGTCAACTTGTGGGTCCCTTCCAAATCAGGATATCCTATGATTCTAACTTACACAAATCCAGGTGGTTTTTTGCTGTATAAATCCAGCCCAACTGAATTAGCAGAATATGCTAGAAACTATCCGGGACATGGATTTTTTTAAGAGAAGTGAAACACTGAGGCATAACAAACAAAATATGGGCAAATTCACCTATGAGCAGTGTAACTCTTAACTTTCAATCAAGCTGTACCCCGACAGTTATATGCAAGCTGCAAAATCTAAGGTGTACATAGAACTGAAATCTCAATCACCCTTGTGTCATGATCACTCTCACAGCTTCTACTCTGGATATGCTGATAAGCATACCTAAACAATTATGTGGTTGAGGAATGATTCACTGTAAAAGGGCTTCAGAAAGGTCTGACATGGAACAAATTTGAGGTAGGACAGAAAGACCACAGAACAAAGAGAAATTCAGATAGTTAAGGAAACGAGAGAACTGAGCAGTTACCCATATGCAGACAAAACAAAATGAACCATACAAAAAGTCTCGATTTGGAAACTGTGCTTCACCTGGATTGAACAAAATATGCATTCTGCTTCAGAACACTATTATGTGGCAGTGGATTTGTTCCTAATGGATTAAGAGTTTTTATGGGTTTTAAACTGAAGCACTTCTACACCATATTCTTGGCTCCATTACCGGTTCTTGTTTTTTCTCCTAACAGGAAAAGTTAATAACAAGATAATCCAAATAAAAAATTAGCTTCTGCTTTATAATTTGCAAAGCATCTGCTGTGCTACTATAGGACTGACAACAGAGGAAAAGAAACAATTTACCAAGACTTCACAAAAAGATTGACTGGGCATTGGAATGGGCTACCCAGCGAGGTAGTGGTGTTACCATCTCTGGAGGGGCTTAAGAAAAGACTTCATGTGGCACTTAGTGCCATGGTCTGGATGACGAAGTGGCGTTAGGTCATGAGGTTAGGTCTGATGACCTCAGAGGTCTTTTCCAACCTACTTAATTCTGTGATTCTGTGACTTAAAAACTAAATACACACACTTCTTTAAAAAATCATGTATTCTGATACACATAAAAAAGAGTTAAAGGAAACTATGGAGGGTTTGTGCATGTAATTCGTAAGTATAATATAACATCTCTTTTAAAACACAAGATTAAGTAGATTTATTAAATTTAATAAGGTTCTTATGAATATAAAACCTGTGGATGCTGTTCCTTTTTGTGAAGATGCTTTAAAAGATGCTATTTAAGGACCTATAAAGATTCTTAAAAATGTAATTTGAAAACTAAACTAGTGCTGCCACTTCTAGAAGTTTCCTACACATTATGCAGGCGTCTTCGTATACAGTCTGTGGGAACAAAAGAACCTATATTTGGGGTTACACTTTCTATTGGCATAAATTAAAAAGGGGATACACTAGTAACCTTTCATATAAAAAACAGATCACCATAGGTATCTGGCTGCTGCAAGTCCACATCACTGTGCTTTAGAGCAAAGGATTGTATTTGGGTATCCATACACTGAATGGTAAGCACGAATGGAAGTTGCTATATATAAGTATAGATCCAAGAGGCTTTGAAAAGCTTAAAAGCCCTAGCCTTTCATAAGCCTGAAGAGAGCTTTCAGCAAAATTAGACTCACAGAGCACAAGCAGCCATTTTGAAAGTCTTAAAAACCAGGAGCTGCATCAGGGTTCCTGGAGACCAATGGAAGTTATTCCACCACAACCTCATAGAATGTAACATCCATATCTCTTTCCAAAGACTGTAAGCTATATTTACAATCTCTAACAAAAACGTTGCTTTTTGCTATGAAGATGTATAAATCAGAGCTCATTTTCAACTAGAGCACATTAGGGTGTTCCAGTAACATTTGTGCCACCTTGCTTCCCTATTTCTGAAATGAAAAATCATACTTATTTCTCAAAGGTATAAATAGATTAGCAAGCCTGAGAACTGAAAGCTTAAATGTCTGTATTTAAAAACATTTTACTGCCTTTAATAATAATACTTTCTCAAGTATTCCAAAACTGAATAATTATGAAGGGAGGAAGGAAAGAGAGCTTAATACATGTTTTCTTCCCTTATTTTCCTTTATTTTTTTCTTTAAAAAAACACCCACTGTGTCCAAGAATATTTTGAACTGTTTCTTCATGCATCAAAACCCTTTCAGTTCACTTAGTAAAGAGTTTATACTAACTTCATCCATGCCAAAAAAAGCCACAATTACAGTCACTTCTCTATGCCATTCACTCCCAGATCACATATACAGTTAAAATAATGTTATGTTTTAGCAGAATTAATATACATTTCTGTGTGTTGGTAAAACTTTTCTCTCCTGTATTTTTAGTGTACCTAGGTTTTGCAAACATATATAACATGGGTGTTTCTTTAATATATATTTTTTAATCATTCATCCTATTCTCTAGAAACTTTCCTATCATTTTCTCCCCCTCCCAATTCTTATTGTGAGTACTGCTCTAGAATTTTCAAAAGGTTCAGAGAACAAAATGAGTTTTACAGGTAATGTATTATTCATACACCCTGGTAGCGCATTAACAATAACTGTTACATTACAATTATTTCCATGTATGCAGTCTTGCACATAAATATGCCAGTCAGTAAATATGCCACTAAAGTACATACTAAAAGATCATATAAAGACAACATTGGAGCACTCACACAAACAGGTTATTTGAATTTTTTTTTTTTGAGATAATTATGTTGTGTACTGAAAACTAAAAAAGCTTACTTAAATTTGCAGTGAATCTTTAAGTAACTATTCCTGGACCTGGAATATGGTCAGAATACACTTTCCAGGGACCACCATTTTAATCACTGTTTCTGTCCAATCTTGATTAGCCTGAGAGAGACAAGTTCAACCCAATATGGTGTGTTGTGCTATGTCCTGCTTATTAAATTTTGATCCTGTTATAGCTTTCAGTGACTGGTCATTGTAAACCATGAGCAGGAGACAAGCACTTACACAGCAATCATGAAGTATCACTTTGAATTGGGGTTCTAAAAATAACTGTAATTTAAATCAGTTATGGACTCAGGAATGCCATGCCTCTGAAGCACGTGAAAATGCCATCCCTATTCTTTGCCAATAACAAGAATACAAGCTTTGTATGTGCCTATATCAGAAAGCAAATCTCACTTCTTCCCTGTGCCTGCTTCTTTTTCTTCACTTCTTGTCTCTTCTCACTGAGCTTCTCCACTTATACATGGTGAAGAGAACACTTCCAGGCAAAGAAACATATATTTAAAGTAAAGTCTAATTATTTTTAAAAAGGACTATTCATCCTCACAATAATAACTGCCAGGTTATCAACTAGATGTAGATTAATTTACGTGTCTATGTGAAATAATTACTTCCTGCTACCATTAGTAGTAAATTACACACTACATTTCACGGTATACAGCAAATAGCATGTAAGTTTTACACATAACCAATCCCAATGTTAATTCTATCCATTTATCTTGAAATACATACAGAAATACATAAATATAAAGAGGACATTTCTATTAAATACACATACAAACTTGTGCAACAGTTATTTAAATTTGTGTATTGTTACATGTATAAGAGAAAATATGTTAATGTTTTATTGTTACAATAAATTCACATCATACAGCATACCAGCCAGAAGCTATCAGGTGGTACCTCTGTCAAATTTAGCGCAGGGTTAGCAACAAGGTAGTTAAGAGGTCTTTGTGAGAACAAGCCACAAGCAACTAAGTTTGCCTTCTAGTACATTACTCTCCTCCGCCTGCTAAAGGCATCACTAAGAGGCGTGGGGAGGACTCACCACACCATCAGTCTGTGGCTTAGGTTGTTTGGTGGGATCCAAAGCAAAGATAGTATACTCAGAGAGAAAAGCAGGTTCTGCTATCATCCCGGCTAACAGCTGTTATTCAATGCAAAAAGGAGGAAAATGAAAATAAATCAAGCAATAAAGAGCATTGCAAAATTTCACTCCATTTTTTCATGCTATCAAAAACAACAAAACAATACAGCAGTTTATGAGACAACAGATATTGATAAAGGGAGGACATAACCAGAAAATATGCACTAGATCATTTCAGAACAGCCAAAATACAATATTGATCATTTAGAACTAAAGAAGCATGCTATTTAAAAGATTCTAGTTTAGCCCAAGATATGTTTCAGGCATAGCTATAGTAATTTTTTTAAATTTCTGTGGATGAGTTGTCTTCATATACCACTGAGCCGTATTTGCTCTCAGTTATTCAAGAACAACTCATTATTCTAAAAATTCTATCAGTATTTCAGTTATATGTAATATAAAATGCTTGCTTTTGACTATTTATCATCTAGTGCTTTTATACACTGCTTTTATTCTGTCTATATTTGAAAACACTCCTTACAATTTTTTAAAACTACTAGCAGACCATTTTGTAAAAATACCGTAAATTGAATTTAACCATTTTATCAAGTCAGGATGTAAAAAGAGATATAAACTCCCAGAGGTGAAAACATGAAGCAAAGAGACTGGAATTTGAATTCAAATTGGATATATACATGTAATGTAATGCAATCTAATGCATTTAGGATGCTGTAACTGAGACAGAAAATTATTCCTCTCATGATTATACTCACATACCTAAGCTCAAGGTTCAACTTCCTTACAGCTTGAGATTTCAGAATTGTAATGATTACTGACTGAACCAAAACACTAAATAAAACAAAATTGTTCTGAAATAATGAGACAAACCTCTCTACCAAGTTATTAAGTACTTTTAGGAATCAAATACTAATATAAGTTAGGAGTTTAATTTATTTTTTTTGGTGATGATTACACTGATTCCAGTGCTGTAGCAGATTAATTACATGAATTCAAATTGAGAGAGAAAAATATTTTCACAGGTAAGATCTGAAAGGCTACATGACTGTGAATTTATTTTCACCAAACTCTTTCAGAAAATGTAAGAAGTGGTAAATGTTCAGTGAAAGCCATATACAATCAACAGCCTCAGATTTGCCAATAAGTAGTTACGTCCAACAAACTCAGTTGAAACTTCTCACTTTTAAGTTACTACAAACATGAGCTGCTAATAAAAAAGATGGTTACATTCCTCATGCTCTCAGTATTTTTCACTCCCCTGGAGCCTCAACACACTTGCCCTGTGCATTCACGGTGGTAGCAACCACACATTGAGTTTGTCGTCCTCCTCTCTCAGCCTGTTAGAAGTATAACTCTTAAGAGTAAGCTGTGCAAAAGCTCCTGATATATATGTGTATGTGTATATATACACATATACATGAATGTATGTATATACGTGTGTATGTATATATACACGCATATTTATATACACACATACAGATGTTTTTTTCCTCCTCTGAGCTTTCAGACATGACAAAAATAACGAAACTGACAAAAGTAACAAGTGATAATGGTTCCAGAAAATCTTCATCAAGTGTTAATGGTCACAGAAGTTCTTGCTCCTCCTGCAAGTGCATATGCCAATAAAAGAAGAGGCATATACTATGTACACACAAGTGTACAAACATACAGCAGCAATACTACAAGAAAGACTGATGGCCTCATGAATTAGAACTATGAAAATTCACAAATAAAATTATGAATTTTTTAAGATAAAAATTACTTTGCATGTTTGGAGCAGACCAGTTAAGAAGATGAAACATAGTTTGCGAAGCACTGATAAATGGATTAGGCAAATATTATTAACCAAAATACTATGAACATTTTAAACATGTAATATATATTATTTTCATCTTAATTAAACCACTTTTAATGACATGACCATCAAGAACTTCAGGACACAGACAATTTAAATTATCTCTTCACAGTAACAGCCTGCTATTGCTCAAAATATTAAGTTGCAACATTTCACCATAGCATTACTTTGCTTAAGCCTAATTGCATTATTTAGTGCACTAAAAGTTTGCATTAAAAAGAATTCCTATTTGATCTCTAATAAGTTCGTCCCCCCCAAAAAAAAAAATGGTCTGTCAGTTTGTTCAGCATCTATGAATTGTTAGATTTTCAGTTATACCTGGAAGTTCATGACCATGTTAGTGCAGCCAAGTTCAGGAGGCTCAGACATAAATTCACAAATTTACTAATTCATTCTTGCACAAAATGTTAATTATAAAACCCAAAACATACAGGTAAGATAACAGATCTTTAAGCAAGAGCACAAGTTCATTTTAAAAATTCACTCAAACTACCTGGTAGACTGATAGGGATATGCAACCCTGCTTTAACAAGGTAAGAAGATCCAAACTATCCACTGCCTAAAATATGCCAATCCACATTACAGTTACAATTTTAAGAAAAAGGAATTGGATGCAGTACTGCTTGAGTTTGCAGTGACAACTCCAGTGTCTCCATCATTACTAAAAGTTTACACAAACAGTAGAATGCAATTAAAAATTCTGTTTAGTTTCACTGATGTTGATCACCACACAAGAACATTTCTAAATCATCTCAGCTTTGCCCTTTCTTCCTTGAGTAAAGGCAAGCACAGAAAGGAAGGAGCCCTCTTTTCCTCAGTCTTCAACAATAAGACAGGTTGTCCTCAAGACAACTGGCCTCCTGAACTAGTAGACAGAGAATAGTTCCCCTGCAATCCAGAAGGAAGCAGCTAGTGACCTGCTGAGCCACTTAAAATGCTCACAAGTCTGTGGGAACAGATGGGATCCATCCTAGGGTGATGAGCAAACTGGAAGAAAAGCTCCCAGTCATTCTCCCTCACTTACCATCAGTCTTGGCTAACTGGGGAGCTCCCAGATGACTGGAAACTGGCCAATGTAATACCCATCAATCAGAAGGACCAAAAGGAGGATCCAGGAAATTACAGGCCTGTCAGTGTGACCTTGGTGCCCAGCAACGTTATGAACAGGTCATCTTGAGTACGATCACACAGCACCTACAGGGTGGCCAAGGGATCAGAGCCAGCCAGAATGGATTTAGGATGGGCAGGCCCTACCTAACCAACCTGATCTCCTTTCATGACCAGGTGACCCACCTGGTGGATAGAGGGAAGGCTGTGGATGTTGTCAACCTGGACTTAGCAAAGCCTTCGACGCTGTCTCCCACAGAATCCTGGAAAACCTGGCAGCCCATGGTTTGAAGAGGTACACTCTTTGCTGGGTTAAGAAGTGGCTGGATGGCCAGGCCCAGAGAGTGGTGGTGAATGGTGCTGCATCCAGCTGGTGACCAGTCACTAGTGGTGTCCCCCAGGGATCTGTGTATGGGGCCAGTCCTGTTTAAGATCTTTACTGATGATCTGGACGAAGGGATCAAGTCTACCATTAGCAAATTTGTATTCACACCAAGCTGGGTGCAAGTGTCAATCTGCTGGAGGGTAGGAGAGCTCTGCAGAGGGACCTGGACAGGCTGGATCAATGGGCTGAATCCAACAATATGAGGTTTAACAAGACAAGTGCCAGGTCCTGCACTTTGGTCACAACCACCCCCTGCAGTACTACCGGCTGGGGACAGTGTGGCTGGACAGTGGCCAGGCAGAAAGGGACCTGAGGGTACTGATTGGCAGCAGCCTGAACATGAGCCAGCAGTGTGCCCATGTAGCCAAGGCCAATGGCATCCTGGCCTGTACCACGAATAGTGAGGCCAGCAGGACCAGGGAAGTCATTCTTCCCCTGCACTCAGCAGCGGTGAGGCCACACCTTGAGTGCTGTGTCCAGTTCTGGGCCCTTAATTTAGGAAGGGTGTTGAGATGCTGGAGCATGTTCAGAGAAAGGCAGCAAGGCTGGTGAAGGGTCTGGAACACAAGTCCCATGAGGAGCGGCTGAGGGAGCTGGAGCTGTTTAGCCTGGAGGAAAGGAGAGGCAGGGGACATCTTTTCACTCTCTACAACTACCACAAAGGAAGTTGTAGCCAGGTGGGGCTCAGTCTCTTCTCCCAGAAAATGAGTGACAGTCTTAAGCTGCACCAGAGGTTTTGGGTTAGGAGGTTTAGGAGGACATTACGAAGAACTTTTTCACAGAAGGAGTGATTGGGCATTGGAATAGGCTGCCCTGGGAGGTGGTGGAGTCACCATCCCTGGAGGTGCTTAAGAAAAAAACAGATGTGGTACTCAGTGCCACACTGTCTTGGGTTGCAATATGTAACCGAAAATGTGTTTTCAATTTGCAATCTGTTGGATCAGGTTGGGGAGGTATTTTTACCTCTTGTATAACCCACCCCTTATAACTCCAGGGGGTAGGGGGCGTGTGCCTTTTGTTAATGCACTAGCAGTTAAAACAAGGTGGAGCAATGTTCCTTATCTGTTCCACAACCCATCCTCCCTCCAGGGGGGATATCTCCTGTTAATGGGCCATTAATGCTCACCACATGACTGATAAAAGTACATCATCCCATTATGAGATGTTCCACTCAGGGGCAGGAGCTGAACATTCCTACCTGGATAAAAACTGCGATTCAGAATTGCAGGACAGCCTGTTTTCCACTGGATTCTCCAGAAGACTGGACCCATCTCATCATCACAGGACCTTTCTACAGGATCATCTTTACTCCAACAGAACCACATTTGTCACTCCAGGAGGACTTAACTGGACTGCTACCAACACCCTGATCAGCAGGGTGTTAGGCTGTATTCTGACTCTGTCAATGTTTGTAGGATTTTTTTTATTTGCTTGGTTTTTTTGTACTACAACATTTCTATTTTTAATATTTCTAGTAAAGAACTGTCATTCCTATTCCCATATCTTTGCCTGAAAACCCCCTTAATTGCAAAATTATAATAATTTGGAGGGAGGGGGTTTATCTTCTCCATTCCAAGGGAAGCTCCAGCTTTCCCTGGCAGACACCTGTCTCTCTAAACCAAGACACACATCTAGTTGACAAGATGGTGTTAGGTCATAGGTTGGACTTGATGATCTCAAAGGTCTTTTCTAACCTACTTAATTCTGTGATTCTGTGAGCCAACCTTACAAGTAAAGAAGGCACAACAATACTGCGAAGAACAGCGAGCACTCTATCAACATCAAATTTCAAAATATTTCCTCTTCGGTAGCCAAGACAAGAGTTTCACACTTCAAATAGCTACCAAAGACAGAATATACTCAGTCATGGTCCAAGAGCGGTATTTCTTTAACACATTTAGAAGTGGCTGCATTTACCCATTAGTGAGTTTATCCTCCACTCTCCAATGTTAGGTGACCAACAATATGCTTGCTTACATTATTTTTGTTACTCTGTGTGTTGATTTGGCATAGCCTGGTGTTTTAGTAGCAGGGGAGGGCCACAGAAGTAGCTTCTGTGAGAAACTGCTAGAAGCTTCCACCACATCTGAGAGAGACAATCTCTGATGGCTCTGAAGATGGACATGCTTCTAGCCCAATTAAAGAAGTTGGTAAAACCTCTGTGATGACATATTAAAGAAGAAAATCAAAAGAGAGTACAGGCAGACTTTTCCAGGGGCGGCAAGGTGCTGCCACTGGGGGCCATCCTGGAACAGCCCATGGCAGTGTGCCACTGTGGCTGCTGCCACGTTGGTGTAGCCCACAGTGAGCCTTGCCTGCCTGGCCACCACTAGCAAACCACACTGCAGGCAGAAGGCCAAGGGTGGCTGTTGGGGAAGATGAATCAGGGAAACGTTATAAATATGATTGCTTAGCAAAAGATTCTGAAAATATGAAACCTATAGTAGAAATAGAAATGAAAGCTTGCTTTGAGTTGTAGGATACTGAGCCTTAGTTACTATATAACCTGAAAACAATAGTCTAGCTAGCTAAAGGAGAATCCCTTTTGATTGAACAATACCCTTCTGCTGGCTAAGGAATCCAAAGGTCAATGTAGCAAAAGAGAATAGTCTAAAGAGTAGTTTTTAGAGTTTAAAATATAACACAGTATGGTAATGTAGTAGTTCTTATAGGCTATATGTAGATTCTATAGGGTTTTGTGTCATGTACTGGTTGGTCACTGTAAATTAGAATATTCAACACAAAAGGAGATATAATGTATTGTAACAAAGACCTCACGCTCTGACTCTCCTCCTCTCTTGCTCTCGCTGGCCCTTTTCCTCTCCCTAGCTCTCTCTTAGCTCTTCCCCCTGCGCTCTGACCCCTGCCACCTCTCTCTGGATCTCTTGCTCTCTCCTTTCTTACCCCTTACCCTCTTGTTCTCTCTCTCCCTCACTCTTTGGGACTTCCCTTCAGCCGAGGCTGGTGGCTGAAGGCAAGGCCCTTTTTACCCACAACCTTTGCAATAAAACCACATGTTCTAGAATATCTCAGGTCTGCAGAGTTCCCTCTCCCTGCCGTCCATAGATGTTCCTACAGGTGGCGGCAGCAGCTTCTCCTTCCCACCACCCTGCATAAGTAGAGGCATTACATAGTGCCAGCACCACAGTGGCTGCCACTGCAAGTGGTCCTGGCCGGTAGCAAAAACATGCCGAGTAACTCCCCAGTGCAGAACCTAGACAAGATAGATCTCCCAGCACTGCAGGATCCTGAAAAAATCTTTGAATTGGTAGAACTTACTTGCAATGGTACATATGGACAACAATTTTTCTCCTAGTCAGCAAAGAAGTGTAAGTGAGGACACGTGAAGTAAAACAGCATCGCGGCACCAAGGTCAATAGAAAAAAAAGGGGAGGAAGTGCTCCAAGCATTGGAGTCAAAATTCTTCTGCAGGCCATGGCGAGGACTATGGTGAAGCAGGCTGCCCCCCTGCAGCCCATGAGGTCCACGGAAAATACAAAGATCCACTTGCAGCCCGTGAGAGAAGTACTCACACCAGAGCAAGTGGTTGCCAGTGAAAGCTGTGATCCAGTGGGAGACGCAAATGGAGAGAGAGGGGCCCTTGCTTCCAAACTAGAACAGCCTATCCTCAAAGGACTGCACCCTGTGGATGAGTGACCTACACCACAGCAATTTTAGAAAGACCGTTTGCTCATAGGAGGGACTCATATTGCAGCAGTTTCGGCAGGACTGCTGCTCCTAGGACTGGAGCCATGGTTGAGGGGTTCAGAGACAACCATCTCCCATGGGAGGGACCCCATGGCATAGCAGAGAAAAGACTTCCCTCCCTAAGTGAACAGAAAAAAGGTGTCAGGTGACGAACTAACCAGAACTCTCACTCCCTGTCCCCCTGTGCTGTCGGGGGAAAGAGGGAGGGGATGGGGGGGAAAAAGGTGTTTTAAAGGCTTATTTTACTTCTCGTAATCCTTCTCTGACTCTGTTAATAATAAATTTACCTTATACCTTTAAATTTGAACCTATTTTGCCCTTAGAGTGTTTTCTCCCAATTCTTATCTCAACTCATGAACCCTTCATTCCCACCTTTCCCTCTCCTCTCCCCAGTTGTAATGAGAGTGAGTGAATGACTTTCATAAGTGCCTGGTGTCTGGCCAATGCCAAGCCACTACACTGACACCTTATAACCTGCTAAATATTTAGTCAAATTACAGGCAAAGCTCTCCAGCAAGTCCTGTAATTACAGTACTTAATGATTTCCAACATATACATGCATTTTTATCTCCATTTTTCATTTTTTTTAACCACCTATTCAGTATAACTTTAAGAACTAAGTCTAGTTAAGTCTAGGGTGGGGATGTTACGGAAAGGGTTATCAAAAACACCAAAAAATATTCACTTTTGCCTTCAAAGAGGCAAGAAGCAACTTGCTAGTCAGCCGACATTGAACAGTATTACCACACAGGACTCTTGTGCTTCAAGATTTGTCCTAAAACCCACTCTGAATTATCTTAATAGCTTCAGAAACATTAAATACATCTGGCTATAATGTCTAACATATCACCAGCAGCATATTAGCACTAGGCTGGTATTGCAATCAATAAAACTATACAAGCTAGAATCAACTGAGATGAATCATACTGAGATGAAGTAAACAGCCGATGCATAGGTCATTCTTTAACTTTCTCTAATCCTAAGAATACCACAATATCACACTTGAAGCTTTCTATAGTAATCCTACTAAGATCTTCCAACAGTTTATTTCAAACATACCCTCAGGGGAGTGGCTAAAACACCTAAAGGCTGTACTGCCATTTAGCAGGACCTTGATAGGCTGGAGAATTGGGCACAGAGAAACTTAATGAAGTTCAACAAGAGGAGTGCACCTATTAAAGACTAACCCCAAGTACCAGTACAGCTTAAGAGGCTGACCTAGCAGAGAGCAGCTCTGCAGAGAAAGACCTTGGAGTCTTGGTGGAGCTGCAAGTTGATCGTGAGCCAGCAGTGCCCTTGCAGCTAGGAGGGCCAGTGGTATCCTGGGGTACATCAGGAAGACTGTGCCCAGCAGGTTGAGGGAGATGATCCTCCCCCTCTACTCAGCCCTAATAAAACATCTGGAGTGCTGTGTGGAGCTCTGGGCTCCTCAGCACAAGAAAGATAAGGGGCTACTGGAGAGGATCCAGCAGAGGGCCACAAAGATAATTAGGGATCTGGAACATCTTCCTCACAAGGAGAGACTGCAGGAGCTAGGCCTGTTTAGTCTAAAGAAGAGAAGACAGAGAAGGGATCTAATCAATACATACAAATACCTCAAAAGAGGTTGTCAAAGAGGATGGTGCCAGACTCTTTTCAGTGGTGCCCAGCAACAGGACAAGGAGCCATAAACTAAACTACAGAAAGTTCCACCTCAACATGACAAAGAACTTCTTTACACTTAGGGTAGCAGAACACTGAAACAGGCTTCCCAGGGAGGCCATAGAGTATCCCCCTCTGGAGACATTCAAAACCTACCTGGCCACATTCCTTTCCTGTGTAACCTGCTCTAGGTCACCCTGCCTTGGAACAGGATGGGGCTACATGATCTCCAGAGGTTCCCTCCAATCCTACCAATTCGATGATACTCCAGGGTAAACCATCTCCCTAGCCCACACTAACCTTGATCTTAAGCACCAAATTTAATAGGCTGAAGGCTGTTAAGAACAACAAATAGTAAAGGTAGATCAGTGTACAGCTGCACTGCAAGCTACAGGCTGTCCCCTGGGTGGTGGGAAGTGACTGAAACCCACAGCAATGAGCCCTTTACCCAGACTTGCCATGCCAGCTGGATGGTGGCCAGTCACCCAGAGACTCTGCAGAACCCACCAAACAGTAAGAAGACCCCAGACCAAATATCACCATTAAAACAAGCACACAGAATGAAAGCCAGGCATTCCTTTGTTCAGGGTCCCTACCAGAAGACACCCAACTCCATCTGTCATCATACTGCTGCACCATGATAAAAATTTTTAAAGGAAGCAGAGTCTAGGACTCTGCTATGGGAAACCTTGGGTCAAGGCAGTGAGGGAAACTTGTCTGACATGTGAGTATCATGAAACTTGTCTCAATGTGAGTGTGTAGGGATCAGGAGGGGCACCCATCAGCTCACTGGAGCTGCTTGTGGTGAAGGGGCTTCAGTCCCAGCAGCAAATGCCTGCGGTGGTTCGAGTGTGACTGCCAGAGTGGTTCCTGGATGGTCAAACAGGAATGTTTCCTTAACAGGCTGTGACATTACTGATCTTTTCTCACAAGATTTAACTCTTACTCTGTTTTTCCACAAGTAAAATCCTACTGAGCAACAAACGTTTCTATCTTGGATAGAAAGTTGCAAATCAGGCAAAATGGTCGCTGGAGCCAAGTACCAGATGACCTTACCTTCAGTATTATCAAATGACACAAAGTTATTGTTTAAATAACCTTTGTATTTTCAACAATCTGAACAGTTTTTGTAGCCCTCAAAGTTCGGCCTAAGTGTAGCAGCCCTACTTGTCTTTAAAGACTTTCTGAACTGCAGAAATTACTGTGTTCTTATTATTCTTATTACTCCTTCTCCCTCTGAAGAAATACCATGCTCAAATCTTCTTTTGCAAGGATCCTAATGAGTGGGGCACAAAGACAGAAGTACACGCAATTCCTAGATCAAAGAGCTTCCTTAATATGCTGTGAAAGAAAATCCAAAATTTAACAGGGATCAGAGTCTGACCCAAGACCCATTGCTCTGAAGATGGCAGTAATTGAATATTATACATGTTACATGCATATAATATGCTTGATTGCCAAAGGTAATCATTATTCTTTCAGAAAAAGAAGAGAATCAGTAGTTCCAAATTTTGTATTAGCCTGTTATCAAGCAAATTTGAAAATTCATAATCTTGTTAGCTAAGTGTATCATGGCATATATGTGTATTTGTAGTATGCTAACACTTAAAAGCTTCTATAATTGTACATGAGCAGTTTTGCTATGCTATGTACCAGCAGAGCAAGACAGAGGGAAGAGGACGAGACTACAAAACTTGTGTAAGAGAAAAACCACCATTTCTTCGTCTACTTCAAGTAGCTAGAAGATGTCAGCTATCAGCTAAAGGTTTAGTTTCAACTCTTACTTAAAAAGAACTCATTTCCCAGAGTAAAGTAAATATGTTTGGCTATTTGTCCAAGGTGGTGAAAGTCAGGAAAAAAGTTGTGAATAATTCAGTAATTTTCTTATTTACAAAATATTTATTTATAGAAAGCTTTGAGCAATTTTCAACTTGATCTTTTATGCATCATCCCTACTGCGACAAGAGAATAGGAAAAACTGAAGAACTAAAACTTCAAGGGTTTCTCTCTGCAATTAAACAAGTCCAGAATCTAGGAGAGCAGAACTGCACTTTCAGAAAGTGGTAGTACAGAAATCAAACAGGTCTTTTCTGGTTTGCTTTTCATTTTGATGAGCAATCTAAGCATGTTGGTGTATGTATCAGGAGTTGCAAATTACAAGTTTAGATTCAAACTAGCTCATGCAGCCTCCAAAATTTAGTCCTAAATATCAGAAAGGAAAAAAACACAGATATATCTGAACTACTACATCTTTGCATGGCGACACCTATTTAGAAGTACTTCAAATTAAGTATATGAGTACAAAAAAGACAGAGGAATAATAAAGATACTGAAGGAACATTATTTCAGCTTTACTTGTCATGCTTTGTTAATAGGCAATGCTGGAGAAACAGTACAACTAATTTAATAACACAGTCATTATATACCACTAAAGTGAGACCGAAAAGTACCTTGGCTAAGTATTGTTAGGTCTAAGAGCTATATAGGTTGTGCTCTTCTGTCACTTCCATAACACTCATTAGGATGTCAGGGACATTTGGATGTATGACTGGTACGTCATCCACAGCAAACTGTCAGCTGCATGCTGTCAGCTGAGAGCAAACTAGCACTAGCTCGGTTATCTTCTGCAGTTGGGCCTTGTGTACTTGTAAACAAGTATACAGTAGAACAAAAAGAACATTTATAACTGACAGGAACTATAGTGAATACACTTTATGTACTTCACCTCAAACTGGTCAAAAGTCAATGTGGTAACAGTTTGTTAGAAAAGACTGAATTCAATATGTAAGCCAATTTTAATAGTCTAGGGCTGTTTGAAACATCAGCATTCCAACTCAGAAAGCACTGGATATGCAAATTGTCTGATGAAGTTATTTGGAAACAATTGTACCTCACAACGCGATCATATTTTATGAGCTACTTGCAATAAGAGAATACAGAAATAGTCAGATGTCTGCTTTTTCCTATACATGAAAAAATTTTGAGGTTTTCTGTAACAATGCTACTGGAGATTCACATATCCAATAAAATACAAGCTGAAGAGGAAAGCTGGCATGAAAAAGAAACTTACCTGATATTCCATAAATGAAGCATAGAAGTTGCAGGTTTATTTTAAACTGATAGCATCTTGGAATTTTAAAATATTAAAGTATTTTTAAAATCTTATCATTGCAGAGTATGAAGACAGTGACAGCTGCACATAAAACAAGCATGGTGGCACATATGTAATTTATTGTAATTCTTTGATCAGACTAATGATGTAATTTACAACTTTAAATAATTCTGAAACTGCTTTTATCATAAAAATATTCTGAGTATAAACCAGATTTCATGACTAATACTTGCAATGTTAATACTATGGAAGTAAAAATACAAAAACCTGATCTATTTAAAGACACACAAAAACATAGCTCACAGAGGAGGACACAAAACACACAAAACAATGATGAAACACCAGTTTTGCTTAGCTTTCAGTACTAAAAGGGTTAGCAATTATTCATGTATTGCAAACATGTTTTAGCATACAACACTCTTCAACCAAATATTTTCAGTGTATTAAATGTTGTCCAAGAGTTCACTGTAATGCCACTGCTACTGACAGCTGCACATAAAACAAGTGCCTGATCAAATGAGAACACTGCAAAAAATGCCCACCAAAAGACATAATGTGTTCATATGATCAGGGAATGTATTTTCAGTGACACTATGCAGCATCTGCATGTTATTTAAGCATATTATACTGCTGCTGAACTGAATTTTATGATAGTATAATCCAACAGATTTCAAAGATGATTTGCTTTTAATCGTACTGCCAATATTTATGAGAAATTTCTGGAGAAATTACATTTCTTGTGTTAATCATTTAAACTTAATTTTTCGTAAAAATTTCCATCTTATGTGAAACTCCTTACAAAAGAAATAATAGGTTTTCATCCCCTTAGGACTTCACTACTTCCTGAATTTCTAATTAAATTATGTGTTTCACAAGTAAAACTGTTATGCAGCTCCCCTAAGACAAAGGATAACTGTAAATCTGAGGGCACTTTAGTACTCTGTTACCACTTTAATCTTATTTCTCCTTCTGCCTCTCTGGTCATTCCAGTATAACCAGACTATTTAGAGATTAATGTTCTTCCAACGTAACTTGGCATGTGCTATGGGGAATCCTTTGCTTCTCTTGTTTGTCTGGAACAGCATTTCTGAAAATGGAGTTTGCTGGGGACAACACATACCTACTGAAGTAAAGGTAGTTCTCAACAGAAATCATGAAGAAAACCTTGGCCAAATCAGTTCTTTTGCACATTATAGAATAAATTAAAAAAAAAAAAAAAAGAGGGGAATCGACTCTCATCACTGACTCACTCCTTCTAGGCCACAGTAGTAGTTTTCATGTGGTAATATGCTACTTCTCTACTTCTACACCCTTAAGAACAGAAAACTCTCCTTACTGAAAAACTTAGTAATTTATCCTAGATGACACTGCTTGCTAACATTCTGGAGCATCAGTTAACAGAAAATCTTTATCCAAGGAGAGAGGGAATTCATTACAGACATATATACATACATATATATATATACATATCACAGAAGAGAAAATAAGCATTTATTAGAAAATACCAAATAAAAACAAAATCATGAGGTACTTTTATTTCTATTATTGCAGGAAGCAAACTGCCAAGATGTAATCACTGATAGCATTCATAATGAAATCTATCACAAATTTCAGGTATAGCTGATGATCTCCTAAAGAAAACATGGTGTTAAAAAAAACCTGGATTGTTCCACTGCAAGAAAATGCATTGTTTTTTTATGGCAAAACAAAGCAACTCAATTTTCTGACTAGGACACTACATTTCCTCTAAAAAAGCTCACAGAATCACAAAAGCATCCTGCTTTATGCTACCAGCCTATATCCATCCTCACTAAGTCAGGGAAATGTTTTATTTGTATTCAATGCCTTTTTTTTAATCATGCCACTTCAAAAGAGCCATAGTGCTTAGTAAGAAACAAGGTAAGTGCAGATTATCTTGTTTGCTTTATTATGCAAGTAAAGGTTACCCATCATCCTAATAATGATTTTAATGATATTTTATGACTAATAATTTAGACTCAGTTTGGTTTGTTTTTTTTTTTTTTGGGGGGGGGGGGTGGAGGGCGAGAACCAGGGGCTGGGCTGGTTTTTAGTTTGGGGGCAGGGGAGAGAGGAAGTGAGGTGGGGAAAAATAACTTTGAGTTTGATACTTATTACTGGCATTTTAGAAAGAATCACAAATGCTCTGTATAAACCTTTTGGATCATCCACCTCAAATTACCTGGATTCACCTAGCTTTTCAACCAAAAGTGGGACAAAAATGAAGTTAGTCTCTCCAAATGTATCCTCTGTCACACTACCTCACTGAGTTCAGTTCAGGAGTAAGATTTTTAAGACCTGAAGACTTAAAACGTTTCCTAATCTGAGGGTTAATCACTACATCTTAAAGATCTGTATTTTTTTTACTATTTTATTACTAATTAACACTTTGGTATTTAACCTAAAAAGTAGACTACTCATATCTATAAATACACAGTAAATAGTGAGATTGAGAAATAATAAAAAAAAATGCAATGAATGACATAGAGTCAGATTTTTTAAAGCTGAAAAACAGAGAAAAACAGTTCTCAACTGACCTTTTTGTCTGGTGTTAAAGTGCCTTCATCATTCTGATCTGTAAATGAAGTTGTCCTGATTCTGTTGCCAGCTGACGGAAGGGATTTGGAAGGGACCTACAGAGAGATTATGTACATCAACAAGTAGTACCATTAACTCCAGAACTAATTATTCTGTATCATAATTTACTTCAAGAATTACTGACTATATCATCTCAGTAAAGGCTAGTCTAGATATTTTTAAAGAAAACAACTGTCTGTGACAAGTTGTACCTTACTACAAAGTCCTCAGAGTAAAATGTGTCATGCATCAGCCACAAGAACAAGCAACAAAATGGGTTATTTTGATTATTTCTGACTATGGTCCTCTTAGGCCATATTTGAAAAGGAAGCCTCCTAATATATTAGGAATATATTACAGCTGCTTAAGGTTTAAAAGTTTAGTGATTTGACAGGGATTCAAGCATTTACAAGTGGAACAGAATCTGATCAAGTTAGAAAATTAACAAAAAATTACACCAAAATATTAATAAATGTTACATTTACAACATTTATAAAATTGAATCTAAACAATAAAAAAGGCACAAGAAAATGCTGGATTTTCTGATGTCAATATGTACTTGTTGTTCCTATCAGAACTAAACATCTATTCACAGAAATTTTACAACTTCATTCAAACTGAGGTTCTAAAAAGCCACACCAACTCAAACAAACTACCTTGCCAGCCTTACAATTCTAACTTCAAATATAAAATTTCAGTATAAATGTAATGAGTAGTAAAATCTCAACAAGAAGATCTATATAAAAGAAAGTAGTTAGCAAGATTTCTCATTAGATATTTCAAGAGGCTGGAAGGATTGTGGACTCAAAATATTTCAGGCATGTGGCAGGGGGAAAAGGAAGGTCAAGCCTTGCTTTGAGGAGGTGATGCCCTGCTGCACACACCCCATCCCTCTGGACCTGTATCCCAGTCCTGCAGTGGCTGCCAATAATTGTCACACCAGAGGAAATGTGCCACACTCCGCCCCTGGAGCCCCAATCCAGGCCCAGAGTGGCCAGATGACCAGAAGCTCCACCTGGGGGAAGGGCCCAGGGGTACTTAACCCAGGATATACGGCAAGCACATGCAAGTTTTGACCATACCTCCTTTTGACATTTCTATCAGCTGAACACTGCTGGAACCAGGAGTGGTAGCTATATTTGTTCTTTTCCGTATCAAAATTATTCTAAAATCAGTCATAGTTACAGGTCCGACAAGGCAGACCAATGTCCCAACTTGAAAATACTACTGAAAAGTCAAACAGCTTACCTAGTACCAAATAGCTATTCATCATGAAAACTTTATGTACTGCTGAAAACAATCATACCAAAGTATTCATAGGGTTTGTAAAAAAACCAATCTATTCACACTGACAGCCTACTCTTCTTTTATTCCTACTCTCAATCTAATGCCAGGGTTTTAAAGAAGATGATTCGGAAATCAATTTCCTTCTGTTTGATGAGGGCCAGAAACATTCAAGGACTTTTTGTCATGGCTTAGAAGCAGTATGAACATATCTCTCTCTCTTCACACTGCCCTTAACAGTTCTACAGTTCTCACTGCTGCATTCAGACTTCTTGTCAATTTACAGTCATTTCAGTGGCACTAAGCTTTGCAGCACAAATATTCATTGATCTTATGCAAAGCCAGAAAGACTTTAAACAGGACAGAATAGTTAAACTGGAAGAGATCAACTGCCTGACCAGCTCAGGGCTGACCAAAGTTAAATCATGGCTTTAATCACTGTCCAAATGCCTCTTCAGCACTGACAGGCATTGACCACCTCTCCATGAAGCCTATTCCAGGTTTTGGCCACCCTCTGGGTAAAATAGCGTTTCCTCATGTTAAGTCCAAACCTCCCATGACAGACAGAGTTTGATTTATTGTTCTGGCACCGTGTACCAGGGAGA